>CM033634.1:10912729-11394135 GCA_019453435.1 Rhinogobius similis
AATGGACATATTACCTCCCCGATTTCCACCCCATTGTCATGTTTATCCGCAGCAGATAAACAGAACACGTTTGACCTGTGTAAGGCCCTGTCATTCGAGAAAAACACCACAGAAACACAACAGGCTGTAATGAAAACTTTGGCTCTTACCTCCAATATGCACGTTGTCCATTTGCTTTTCCCCTAAATAGCGTTTCTGGTGCTCATTAAATTGATCACGCTATAGAGTTAAACTGCCTTAGAGTCTCGATGAGACGCAAACCACCATTAGCAGCAAGAGTGAACCAAGAGGGTTAAACTTGTCCATTCAGCATCACAAAGGAGTGATAGATGAATGGCGCCCTCTTTAATGGATTCACCTACTATTTTAATGACTGGGGAAAAATGCAGATGGGGGCAACTAAATTGAAGATAAGTTAAAAGGCAGATGTTTGTTGTAATATACCCTAACCACACTGTATTTTGTAATGAAATATACAATGTAATCAGTAGAAAAACAGTGTCAGCTGTGACCTAACACAGAAGCAAAACGAACATTTAAATTTAGAGTAACAGTATTACTTCTGGAGGTGGCACATAACCTGCTTGATTACATGGGAATAGAAAGTCACTTCATTCTTTTGGGGATAGATCGTTTTTATGCCATACTGGAATATTAAAGCCAAAGGAACAACATTTCCATGGAAACCAGTGTAAAACATCCACAACAGAAAAATAAAAACAAACAAAATAAAAACAAACTGGGGTTTTATTAAAAAATAGATACAATAACATCCTCACCACAGACTCCATCAGTCTGTCATAGAAATATTATTGGTTGCCTCATGTTTCAAAGTACTAAAGCACTCCATGTACAATTATCCAAAATTAATATTATTATTTTCTTTTTACTTTCTAGGCCAATCTCTATGGAGTCGTGCATATGTACCCTCCAAGAGAAAGTTACACTTTGATGCATTATTATTTTATATAGACCATACTGTAGTTATGGATTCTCATTTTGAATCATTGGTCAATATCCATTTACCTATAGCCTATTTAATGGCACCAGTCTTTCCATACAGTATATGTATAGAATGTAAGAACTACAAATAACGCTAGTAATTAATATTGAGAAGCCTATTGAGTAAAGACCTTGTTTGAGGGAAAATGTAGTCTTTAAATACAATGCTATTATGATCCAAGCCAATTTGAAACCATTTGTCTGCTAAAGAACACGTTTATGCCTCCACTTGAACTGCTGGTATCAAGACAAGCTTTCACTGTCAATAATCTGATAAGAGAGGAGTCCTGGAGAGTGATTTAGGGTCTTGGAGATAAACTTCCAGAGCGTCAGTGGGAGGCTGGTGAGATCAAATACCACACACAGAGGGGGAGTCCTCCTCCTCCAGGCCCAAACAGAATCTGATTCGAGATAGTCACGGGCTCACCTAAATCTGAGTTCTTTATCCAGCACTACGGATAATCATTTGATATAGAAAGTCTGAATTCAGTTATCTTAGCTGTATGTGTTAAGACTGGACCCTAGAGGGCGCTGTCACACAGAAGAAGAATCTACTGTTGCGTTCAACGACTTCTCTTGAGATCTATGAATACTTTTAATTTAATAAGGCATCTATACCAAGTTATTTATGATGAAAATATTTATAATAAGTGGCAATAATAATGACCCAATAGTAGCAGTTAAGATGATTCTTTGTTTTTGTGTTATCACAGGTTCAACCATTTATCAATAAGTGTAAAGTCTATACTAAACCAAGGACGGACAATTCTGTGACAAGCATTGTGTTTGTGATTAGATAATTTTAAACTTGGATTTAAGGATGATCAATAAGACAAATAAGATATTTTGTTGGTAGAGTACATTGTGTTGCACACTCCAGGCAGAGCACTGCGTTCGGCTGACCAGCTTCTCCTGACTGTCCCAGGTCTAGACGAAAATCTAGAGGGGACAGAGCTTTTTCTGTTGCTGGTCCTAAACTATGGAACTCTCTTCCTCTAAGCATAAGAGCTGCCACTTCTGTTCAGAGTTTCAAATCGTTGCTAAAAACAAATTTCTGATTTCTGAGCTGGACATTTTTAATGCACCTATACTATGTTTTTACTTATTAAATGATTTTTTCTGTGTTGTATCTGTTTGTAAATGTGCTATATAAATAGATTTGACCTTTGACCTTTGTTGATTGGCCATTCAAATTGCAATTTAGATCACATTTTGGATTATTTTGCAGGTCAAAACCAAGTATGACTTTGTAATTATTTAAATATGTTTTGTTCCGTCTGATGCAACAACCATCTCATTAGGAACCTTTAACTTATTGTGAGGTGCATCTCTTCCAATCTCTGGCGCCCCCTTATGGAAGTCACAGACCCTGGTTGTGAACCGATGCATAAAGCGTTTATGGCCTAAATCAGTCCTTCCTCCCTTATCTCCCAGTGTTTGATCAAATGTTTCTGACTGTAATACATTTTTGTTACTAATTGCTCAGGTCCAATGCAGGCGAGCAGCTGTGCTTCTGATGGAAACAGATTTAGGTTTGTTCTCTTTGAAGGTCATCAGATGCTGGCGTTACAGTAAAAGTACAATATTGTCACAGGCCCAGTGCTCGAGGATAGCGTCATGTGTTTGGGACGTCCTGCCACAGAGCTGCTTTGTGAGGCCTGATGTCCCCCATGGCCTTCAAAGCACTTCCTCCAGTGACATCAGCTGCTTTCATCAGAGCGTTCACTGTTACAACTGCTTCAAATACACCATTCAGAGGACCATTTATCAACAATTTCGACATGACACCAAACTTCATGTTCAGAAATCAAATGTTCTCCTTTTATTTATAACTTCCGGTTCTTGTTTTTGCACGTGTCTAGATCAGTTTTTGGTGCAAGTCCATCCTTTTTCTCTTTCGCCTTTGATTGAAATATTTACTTTTACTTTGTTCTTATGTGTTGTGTTTAAAGTGCTATAGAAATAAAGTTGGATAGGAGATTATTTTGGTAATATGTGGAGTTCTGAGCAGATCTAGAGTTAAATGTATCCTCCTTTGTGTTCATCCTTGTCATGGCTTGGTCCTGTTGTAGATTTTTATAGATATTATATTTGTAACTTGCCTAATATGATCTATTTTTGACATATTTACAGATGGACTATGTTTTATCTTCTTGCTCTGAGACATATCTCTTCGTCTCCACAGTATTATCCATTATAAATGTGTTTATCTTTAATTTATTTAAGAGGTGTTTTTATTATTGAAAAACATGCATTCTTGTCGTCTCTCTACAGATTTGACCTTTAATTTGGAGCTACTAAAAAGTTACAAAGTACACCTTTTATTAAACTTGATCTGAAGTATTATAAGACAAACCATTACAAAGTCTTTATCTTCAAACATTTAATACACCTAGACCAAGGGTGTCCAAACTATGGCCTGTGGACCTAAAGCAGGCCTCAGACCAATTTTTCTTTACCCTCAAGAATTGAGCTAAAGTGGCTCAAATAACCAAAGGTATGTTAATGGGAAATTTAAAATGTATATTCTAAAACGTATTAAGGGTGTGGTGGTTCATCTAAACTACATAAAATTGAATTTTTTAAAGGAATTCACTTCATTTTCATGTCGTCTGTGGCCTGTTTCAAAATACGGCCCTCATTGAAAACATTTGGACACCCCTGACTAGATTAGATTCTATACTGGAGCTATTAATTCACACACAATTTCCTTCCTAATGTTGTTTCCACTTTCTTTTGACCTGCACAGTTATTTGCAAGTGTTTAAGATGTCCTTTCCAGGTCAAATGTTCATCGCCGGGAGGAGGGAGACTCAATAATGGCCCTAATTACATTCACATTTACATGACAAAACAGAGGGACAAATGAGGCAACACTTCTGCTAATGTTAGGTTAATGCTTCAATTTGTTTGTAGGTGATAATGAACCAAAACTATCACTCCAGACAAATGCAATTACGATCAGTGGTGTTGTTGTATTAGTAACAATGCCTGTTTAGGGCTGGAACAAGTTAATTGATTCATTGATGAGACTGCTTTAATAATCAAATAATTGTTATCTGGATGGTGCACAGACTTTAAAACATGCCATGTGCTGAGAGAAGAGGTTTTATGACAAAGAATTACATCAAAATGACACAAAAACATGTACTTTTAGTGCTTTAGCTGAAAAAAATACTGATTTGTCTGGAAATATCTTTCCTCAGGTCATTCTCAAGAGGCTTCATCTGAGCCAGTTTGATCAAAAATGTCATATCCACAGGCCTCTAACCAAGCAATCAAAAGAATAATCACTTGACTAATCAATCAGTAAAATTACAGTTAGCTGCAGCCCTAACGGAACTGAATTATAGCATTTTTGCCCATTTGTTAGTTTAGTATAGTATCTTAAGGAAGAGAATAACCATTCATTCATTTTCTACCGCTTATTCCCGTAAGGGGTCGCGGGTGACTGGAGCCTATCCCAGTGACTTTGGGCCTTAGGCGGGGTACACCCTGGACAGTGGCCAACTCGTCGCAGGACTGACACAGAGAGACAGACAAGGACAGACAAACCATTCACTCTCACATTCATTCACTAGGGACAATTTAGAGTTCTCAATTAACCTACACAGTCATGTCTTTGGACGGTGGGAGGAAGCCGGAGAACCCGGAGAGAACCCACGGTAACACGGGGAGGACATGCACTCAGATAGATCGTGTGATGTTAGAGTGGTTCAGAATTCGAAACCACGATGTTGGGGTGGTCTGGGATTCGAACCCCCGATCTCCTTAATAAGAGGCAGAAGCTCTAGCCGCTCTGCCACCGTGCACCCCAAAGAATAACCAAATTAATATAAATGAGATTGCTATGTGTCCCTTTTTCTATTTGGGCCAGATGTGACCATTTTACTTATTGGCACTTAGAAAAGAATAAATCATTTTGACAATTCTTTGACAATTACGTGAAATTGATGCCATAAAAGAGAAAAAGTGAGCAGGGGCATCTGTCCCTGGGGTAAAGGGTACTGGTTTCTCTAGGGCCCAGGGCAGGGATGGGCCCTTAAAATCATGTGATGGGTTTTGTCTCAGTTGCATTTTTCTAGCTTTAATCTACTTTTGTTGCCATTAGAAATGCACTGTGGTTGGGTGAAGTCCTTGAGAGACTAAATACAATTATACGTGAGGGCCCCATCACACAAAAAAGATTATTGTTCACATATTGGCTCAGTTGATAACAAATAAAACTCATTATTTTAATTGACAGTTAGTATATTTTCTTTTTGTAATAATACATTTTGAGATCTTTGTGAAGTTACTGCAGAAACAAACAGTACATATTCAACAGTGACAGTAACAGTGTATATTCTAGCAAAAGTGAATGAAAAAATTACACTAATAACTAAATTTGCTGGGATAAATAAGATATAAAAAGTATGTATTAGGGGCCCACCAAGAAGGTTCATACCTGTGACCCCTGACAGTGAGTAACAATATCGAAATGTCCCTATCCTTTCAAAGCATGTGCGTGTGTTGGTGGTAACCTTTTCAATCAAGACAAACCGTTGACTGACAGCGATTCTCAAATGCATACAATGGGATATTTTGATACAATGGAGGTTTTTTAATCAGTGGATCAGATATGCGCCTCACCACTCCGCATGGCTTCATCTAGAAACCATTTGTCACCACTTTTCCATTCCTCCCACTTCAGACAGGATAAAGCTGTGTGTTGATAACAAAACAAAAAGCACGCCAGCTCGTACCTGCTCAGGTGAGGCACAGAGATGTGTCTGAAAACAGGATGCGTGGGAGGCTGCTGTCACATGAGGAAAATACAGGCCATTCATTTTGTGTCCGGACAGTATACGACTTCAAAGAGCACACATCTGATATCAAACACAGAGGAATAAGATGTTAAAATGAGCTTGGATTCCAGCGCAGGGTGTTGTTGATGCAAACATCTCCAGGTTATTTTCTCTCAGTTTTGTTGTTGCTTGTCAAGCGATTTCCCGCCCATGTTCTTTGTCCACGAGAACACAACTGTGAGGACATGCAGGGAACCGAATGTGCTCATCTGTGTAATGTTATATAATCATGTTTTATGTCCCCACAAAAATATGTGTAAGATGTTTGTATCGCTTCTTTAAAGGTGAGATATTATGTCAAATCGATTCATAACAATGTTTTTTCATATTAGTTTACTCAAAGATGTATTTCAATCGATTTGTGTTTGATTTATGCTGTTTTGCTCTGCATTTGGGTGCTCAGAAAATGTCTGTTTTCATCTATCCCCTTTCTCCACCCACTGTCTGGTATTCATGATTTCACAAAATTCAAGGTCATTTCCAGGTCCATTTTTCAACAATTCACATAAACAAAGTCCACTGCATGTTACAATGAAATGTCACTATGAGGAGGCAAAAGAGTTAAAAAAAAAAAAGGTTTAAAAGATTAAACACCTGAGATCCTCATATGGAGCTAAATATGAATCTCTTTAGAAATTGTGGTCGCCGAAAAAAACTTTCAGGCTTGATTTGGAAATTGACCCATTGGACAGACTTTGGACTAAACTAAACAGGACCTATGTGTTGGACTAAATGTTCCGTAGTTGTATTTCATTAAATATTCTGTGGTATTATTTTATTTTTAATTTTATATTTTATTATTTTGCTTTTTGTTTTTTCTCTGATCATGTTATGTGTTCTTTATTTTGCGTGCTTAAAGTTTGAAAATGTAAAAAAAGAAAAAGGATAATCCAAATATAAAATTTGTCTACTTGGTCTAACAACACAACCTTTTTTGTTCCTTGATTTGCTGCTTTTGACGTGCATCGCATCTGGTCTTTATTTGCAATCACCCTTAAAAAGTAACCTAACACTATATTTCCTCGTCTAAGAACACACTCAATAAATGCCTGGAGTTTTGAATTAAACCAGTATGATTATTTTGGACAATAGAAGATGTGTCTAAATTACCATCCAAAAAACATATCTCGTTTACTTATTCAACACTAAATCAGGTTTTCTGAGGTAACTGAGGTCTGACGCAGCCAAAACATGTGCAATGAAGTGTATTATTTTCCATTTAGTTTGTTAAATCAAGTAAAATATGAAATTGTTGTGATAAAAATGACTAATTGGCTTATTGAAACTTAATGTGAGAGGCACCTTGGATAATTAAAGTCACATTGGAATACTCGAACAATTTCAAAACAGTTTCTTTTGTCTTCTTTTTGCCACTGTTGAATGTTAAGGGCACACAGATATCAGCCCTTCCTAACTGGATTTTAGAAGGAAAAAAATAAAATAATCCATAGTTTACAACTTTCAAAGCTCTTTCCTGAGAGCTGAAGACAATGAAGACATTGCACATTAATCGGACATATACTGTATATAGCAGGAATATAAGGCTTTTGTGCATATTTAGTTCAAAGTTGTTGTTAAAAAAATGTTATTGTTAAAATAAAAAAAATAAATAAAAAAAAACATGCACATTGCACATTCACCATTCATATCAAAATTGGGTTTAAACCAGGACTAAACTCAAAACTAAGGGTGAGTTCAGACTTGTCCTGGTTTGGTCCAGATTTGAACCAGTGTAGTCCTGATTTAGAATTGGTTTGGTCCTTTTCTAGTCCTGATGTAGGTTCGGTCTAGTCCAGGTTTAATTCCAGATGTAGTCTCTTTTTAATTTCAATTTTAATGTGGTCTATGTGAAAGTGTGAACGCACCTGAACCTGGACTAGAACAGGTCTAAACCCAGTCTACATCAAGACTAAAACAGGCTCAATTAAGGACGAGATATTGCATCTTTAAGACAAATAAATCACTGTGTAAATGAACTGTTAGCTGGTAATAGTTAATGGTAGTTTATTCACACTCTGAGCCTGTTTAGTGTCTCTTGTGTGTCACGATCTGACCCTCTGCCTCCCCCTGAGCCATGAGAGAGCGCTTTATGTGGCCCACTCGCAAAATTATCTCCTCATCAAACTTTATTTGAGCCGAACAAATTTGTGTTTATGCAGTGAGTGCGTGAGGTGTCCAGTGTCCCTGCTCTGCTCCTGTAGATCATAAAGACACGGTCCCACTGCTCCGAGCCAACACCAGCTTTAAAGACCTCTATACCTCTTGTGTGACAGACCGGGAGAGCTTTTTGGAAACATTTCTTATTCCCCTGGAGAGTTAGCAAAGGGGCACTGTACATGCACAATTGGCTTAAAATATGTGGAATATTTTAATCATATTTATGAATTTACTCCCGCCAGGACCACAAGAGTTTTATAAGCGTATAGATAAGTTAAATGTGCACAGTTTGCATGTTTGTTTGCACTTTGGATGAAGAAACAAACTAAATTACCAGGCACCTTTCTGAAAGACATCATTTACCTGCAGGAGGGCTGGTTTGCCTTGAATGTAAAAGTGTCAGGCATGATAAAGGGACACTTATCAGGCCAGTCCCAAGAGGCCTATAAGCCTCAGTGGAGTAGATTTAACGAAGCACGAAGCACAAAGACACACAAAACTCTGGCCCGTTTTCTAGCCCAATGTCAACAGAAATGTTAATCAGATGAAACTGGGAGAAAACACAGTAAAGAGGCGCATGGTTTATGAATGTTAATCTGGCAGCAGAACAGCGGCGGTGTACAGTCTGTGTCCAGCTTATATAAGGGAAGATCAGGACAAGCATCCAGTGTATATATGTTAAATTATCATGGAAATTACTCATGACAGTGTGTTTAATCTTCTTGGTGCTTATTGGGAGCTGCTCTTCATTTTCTTTGGTTAATTACTAAATTACTAAGGCGCTTAAGGGTTGATCCTGTGTAAATGTGGCCATTATTTATTATTTACAATACCATGCCAGATGATGGGCATTATGCCTGTCAGCCTGTCAACTTCATATTATACATATATATATATATATATATATATATATATATATATATATATATATATATATATATATATATATATATATATTATACATAATATTGTTACAATATATAAAAGTCTAGATATGTAATCTGATGTGCAGTCTTTGAACTGTTTCAGTTCCAGTTTACTCTGTTGCCATCCAGCAGCATCATAACACCAGTGTTTACTTATCACATGGAGGTTTGGTCCAGGGAATCTGAATGAAAAGAGAAACATTGAAGTTCTGAAAAGGCCTTTCTTTGGTTGAACAGGTTTGTTCTTGTTTACAGGAAAAGCAGCAGACGTTGTCTTGTGTCATTGTGGCAGTGAGAGGCAGATCACTCTTGTCTAAACAGCCCCCATGTCCATGTGTATGATCGGATCAGCGCTGACATATTTCATCTGGTCCTCCTCAGGAATCACCCCGAGGCGACGTGTGCGGGGGACACAGGTGTGCAGCTTTAAGAGCGCTTTATTTTACCTCCAGTTTGTGCATCTGTGCTCCTCCACTCTGGCCTGAGGCGCAGGAGTCTGTCCAAACGGCACAATCAAAATACAAAATGTATTTTCGCTGAGAGGAAAAAGGCATTCAGCTCAGATAGCCAAAGAGACTTTGAGTGCAGTTCTCCTAAAGTGGGTCACAGACATTGGTCAATATCACATGATACTGATATGTTATTAACATGATCATTTATTTGATTAACCAATCAAAGATTCTGATATTTCCACCACAGGCTTCTTTCCTGGACACAGCCCTTTTGTACCAACAGGTGTCAGTAGTCCTTCACGTACCTCAGAGTGCCCATAAAGTCTGCTGTGACATGTCTTTTGTTATATTTAAAATGTGTACCAGTGTGATTAATACAGCTTTGCAAAGAAGAGCTCTCTTATCTTGGTCTTATGACTCATGTTCCAACATGGCAGGTTTCTGTGACAGGTCTTAAGGTGAAACCCAAGGCAAGTTCTGCCACATGAGTGAACAATAAAGTTTTCATTTTGTATGAATTCATTAACACCAGCGTCATGTGATCGGGCCTGTCCCAGATGCTGCATATCCCACAGTTAAGTGTAAGCTGTGACTAAAGCAATCGACAAACTGTGGCTCACGTCTCCTTAAGCCGCGTCAATTAAAATAATACATCAGGGCATATTAATTAGTCCTGGTGTGGAGATCAAATGTGCGACCCCTGGGTGACCCCTGAACACTTGCTTCTGAACCAGGTCTGGAGGAAAAGAGGGGGCTAATCCCTCTGAGCCGCCATGGGACCTTCTCATGTGGGCCGAGGGAGATGGAGCGGAGCAGCACGGGCCTGACAGCACCAACACAGCTGGGCCAGAGCTGAGGCTGCTGCAGGACGTCTCTGTGCGAGGGGGGCACTGTTCCCACCATAGGCTGCAGTTTAATGCACAATGAGATCCAGAGTCATCGCAAAGTAACACTTGAGCTTAAAGAAGTGCAAACTCCAGCTCCCACCGTTCATCTGCAAAAGCTGGAGGAGAAAACCAGTGCAGGATTCAAATGTTTTCAGAACCTGGTTGTAAGCAACTTGAAAGGTTAAATTATTATTACAATTTTTAATGTAGTCACTAGAAATGTATGTTACTGCAGCAGAAACATGCACCCACCACTTTTTCTAGATTTCATTGAAACATTGTCTATAAATACACATTCTTCTCTGCCGGAAGCTGAACAAATTCAAGGTGATATCATACAATTTAAATGAATTCATTCATTTGTGTCAGTGTCACAGATTCAAACCCAGAAGGAGAGATTATCATGAGGATGTTTCTCCCTCTTTGGCCTCCAGCGCTGCCATGTTTTGCCCTCTCTAAACTCTGTGGACTGGACTCATCTTTGTTCTGAGTTTGTTTCATTAGACCCGGACCACACAGGACTGTTGGACATTTCCATAAACACTGAAAATAAAACTCAACATCGATCAAAAGCCCCAGATTAGAGCTTGATTTTTGCCCAAACAGAAAGTCGGGGCCACTTTCCTAGAGTCATGACGTGTTACAAACGACTGCTGACAAATGCTCCTTTTGTTTTCTGACGGTGACATCGTGTGCGCTCATTTATTAAACAACCAGACACTGCAAAAGATCAAATAGATCAGTGAAAAATATTTGAATCAATCTTAAAGGTGCACGTTGTCATTTTTCTGGTGTGAGGTCAGTCATTTGCTTCTCTCCATGGAGATGTCATTGCTTTGTCTGAACATTAAGGTTTAAAGTTACCTTGCATTTATTCAATTACAGGTGTTTTTATAGCTTAACACATGCCTCTCCACAGATCTGACTTGTAACTTGGCTGGATAGTCTGCTAGATAAGTTTAATGCTATACTGGAACACTTTGACAAAGCAGAAACATCTCATGGAAAGCACATGGCGAACCCACCACCTGGAAAATTAGTGCATCTTTATTTGGAGATGAAGAAGACATATTTACTATTATTTCAAGCTAAGTAATTTGTAAACAAGTTCGCAGTAGGCAATATTGATATTGTTAATGTCAGAGGGTTTTCCCAAATATTGTATTGGTCTGATATTAATTTTTTACCCCCGATTTTTGTAACCAGCACTGGAGGTGATGGTGGTGGGAAATTTACATTGAAACAAACGGCATGGGCTGCAATTATCAAACGTTATGGAAGTTTCAGAGATTGTGGATTATTTCTGATCTCCAGGATGTACAAATGATCGAGGATGAAGAAAGCCAGAGCATTTTATTGGATGGACAAAGCTTTGATTGACAAAAAAAGTGGATTAATGCAACTAAACGGGACGAGTAAGTCAAGCCTCTAATTAATTAAGCTACAAATGTATTTATTAGGGGTATCGTTTGTAGAAAGATTTAACCATCGTCATTGTAAAAACAGTGTTTGAATAATTAACTGTTTAATAAAATCACAAACTAAAGTTAAACCAGTGATTATGGTGTTTATTACATTGACATGAGTGAACTAGCCTGATGTCATGTACAGCTTCACACAGAGTACAACATATTTTCACTATTTCATCAAGATCACATAATTTTAATTGTCAATATCAGTAAATGTTATATGAACAGCATTTTATAATAATAATCTCCAGGGACAATTTTGATATTAGATAGGATATTAGGAGGTGGAAAGTGAATCAGATATAGCTGATTTAGGGTGCATAAATACTCACGTTCCACATAGGGGTCGCTAGTTTTTAATCTTAATATTGGCATATCAATACTTGTCATCAGCGACAGCAGCAAGAAAAAAACAACAACAATATTGGACCAATATTCTTAAAAGCAATTGCATTTAACATAGACAAAACTCTTCGAATCTGGATTTACATCATGAATTAAAGTGAATTTAAACCATGCCAGTTATATATATTTTTGCTGTGCATCTCCTCCTATATGTGTTTGCAAACTGCACCATCCAATCAGGCTCAAAACTGGCACATCGCTTTACAACCATAAAACCAAAACAATCGTTATGAATCGTTCCCTGAGGAGAGGCAATTATTTTTTCAGACGGAGAGCGTGGATTACTGCTGTTTGTAAGGGGATAATGTGCAGCAAATGTGAGCAAATTCCTCCATGCATATTTGAAGAGTGAGAGCTGTAAACTCAACGTAAGCCCAATTTTATTCACAATTACAGCCTTATTTGACCTGAAAGTGATGCCTTGTGTAAATGGAGAGGTCAGAGTTCACAGTGAAAAAGCATGAATGTGGTATGAAGGAGTCAGAGGCTGTGGGAAAGTGTTGTGGTTATCTTTGAAAGGCTTAAATCCTCCTGCTATCAGCTCTGAGGACTGCTTTTATCATACGTATGGATTTATGGAGGAAAGTGATACTTGAGATATGCCTGTGGATGCTGTGTTTTTCTGCACCATTCTGCTTTGACCTGGTTTTATTCCCAGCTCTGTGTGATTAATCAAGATTCTGCCATTTTAATTGTCTTGTTTTTAATCGAGACCTCTACAGTTAATTATCTGTCAGTAGAAGCATGTCAGAGTTCAGAGTTTTGACATATTGTGAATCCCATGTGATTTTTGAACTGCCCAAATGCCCAGAGGTTCTTTTTTCATGCTAGAGTTTGTTTGTTTTTCATATCTGACAGTTTGGACGGCTCACTCTCAGTCTTCTTCAGAGTTGTTATGTGATGTTGTCGAGATGTGTCTGGTTACAGGTTTTTCTGTCTTCTGTACGTCAATTTCCTACTTATGGTGAGGCACCACATTAAAAACTGTTAATACATTTGTTATTTATTGTTATTATTATATTTTTGTTATTAGTCATTTTGGTCTCTTAACATATAAGCTTTCATGTGGGAAAAACAAACTTGTTTGCTCTGAAAGATGTTTTATTATTTCATTTAATCCACTTCATCCATAGATTTCTCTGGGACATTGTAACTTCTTAAAATGCCTTTTGATGCCATTATGATGTTCCTCCGGGACATTTATGGTAACACCTACACACACCAAACTTTATAATCAAGCACTTAACTTTTTTGGTGGAACACATAGAGAGACTTGTGTTGTATCTAATCCTAAACCTGATTTATTAACATTTTAGGTCTAAAAAAAATGATGCAAAATTTGAATTTTTAGGTTCTTGTTTACTAAACACCTAATAAGATATCAAAAAATCCCATCTGTATATTTGTTTTGTAACTAATATGTGCACAAAATGAACATAGAACTTCTTCTTTTAATGTCCCAAATATTTGTAATTTTGGCAGTTTTTACACATACAACACCTTATTGCTGCATGAAAACATGACGAAAAACAGACTAAAAACCTGTAATCCAGTGGAAACATACCCACAGGATGATAGACCGGGATAAAGGGGCCTTTTGACTGTCACACACCTGGGATACTGTCCTGTAGAAGTCGGACTGCAGATGGCGCTGTTGTCCTGCCTCTTGTGAAAACATGTGTAATCAGCTGAGGAGACTCTGAAGAAGCTGAGGAGACTCTGAAGAAGCCCCAGTGTGACCATCAAAACTGTCACGTGAAAAACAAAAAAACACCAATCAGAAAAAACAAAACATTTTACAATAAATTATCAGATAAATATATAAACAAACCTCATTGGAGCACAAGCCTAACATTTGGCAGTTTCATCCCATCCCATCATTCAAATATCTTCTGTTTCTAAACCTATAAAACCTTTCATTCACAGGTGCAGGTATATACAGTAAGAAAACCCTCACATTTGAATAATCTGGACTGGATTTCTGATGTTGAGATGGCAAACATGGAGCGGCTGATGGTGCTGACATGTCACTGGACTTGATCAGATGCTGAGTGAAAGCCAAAAGCTGATTACAATGTATTGACGCAAATACATCTTTTTAATGTAATTTCTCTCATGGTGAAAAAGTTGTGAGGCCAAACAGCAGATCCTTAATGTGTCCCTTCTGTCCTGGGCCAAGAGTGACGCAGAAGGAGGACACAGAGCCTCATATGTTCTCATCTTAAACCAAGTCGGACCAATGCTGTTTTGAATCATTTATCTTAAGGATTAATTAAATGAGCTGGTTTCAGATTTTGATGGGTTTTCTCTAATATAATGGTCAAATACCCAAGCTGCACTTATCTTTTCCGGTGTAATGTCCATGGTCCTTGTCCTTGTCTGGAATGGTACAGATTATGGCATTAAATTTATCTATAGTGAGACAAGCATGAGCGCAATACCAGGCCAAAGTTTTAGCATTATGAGTCAAGTCCCATCACAGTTTGCAAGGGATTTTTTAGCAATAACAACACTCATAATAAATAAATGCAATGTGTATTTGTTTAATGTCATTCTGTGGAGCATTTCAGGCAAAGTAAAGCAGACTCTATTTCAGAAAAGTTACACAGAGCTTTCTAAACTACATATTGCCCTAATTTGTTCACTTGGTTTTAATTCATAACTGTACTTTTGATGTAAATATATTGTGTTGTCTGGTATTTTTACTTGTTTTTTTAAGTAATTGAAAGCACTTTGGTTCAGTTGTTGCTGTTGTAAAGTGCTTTACATATAAAGTTTGATTGATCTGTGTCAAATCACATTGGCTCATGCCATGTAACAAACAAAAGACTTTGACTTTATCACCAAACACAGTTTCTTGGACCCAGGGCCAGTTCCAGACACTTGTGGGCCCTAAACAAGATGTTGTTTGTGGCCCATAAATGGAAAATAACAAACATTAAAACAGGAGAGGATTAAGGAGCACAAGTGGCTGGATCTCCCTGGAGCCAGCCGCATTCATCAAAATTTACATTTTTCTTTTTTAAATTAGGATTAGGCATAAGTAACAGGGGGCTGGCAGGTTTTCCCCCAAGAAAATCTGAATAAATCACATGTAATTGGTCCTATGTTATATTTAAAGATAAGCTAGAGTTTTAGATTGGTCTGACGCATACTCCGGATAGATCTGAGCAGAGCATGAGGCCCCCTGTTGGTTGTGGTCATATACGTTTGCTTAGATTGTTCATGGGACGGGACGGCCCTGCACGGACCCTTTGACTGCTTTTTTTGCATTTGCCAAAGTAAGTTTTAATTTGAAAGGGCTTTTGTTTGTCAAGTGTGTTCTAGAAATAAACTGGATTGAATATTACAAGATTTGATGAACACCTGTTTGAGATTTTTTTTTTTTTTTTTTAACCAAGAATATTCTGTTACGCTCTCACTTTTCTTGTGTTTTAAACAAATGTAATTGATTGAGACATTTAGAGCTAGAGGTGAGAGGGGGCAAATCTGTTTTTGACAGTTGTAATTCACAAAGTTTTGATTAAGGACAATTATGAGAGAATTGATTACATGTGTAAGAAAGATGATCAGTACAATGCCACAATGCTGCCTCTGCTATTATGTAATTGTGAAGTCATTTAAAAACGTTACCTTTATATCGTACAATTACGCACAAACAGCAGATGGTGTAAACAAAGAGACAGGTGCGCTTTTGGAAATATTGAGTGTTGTCACGTACTGCATATTTGTGTTTTGAATTAAAATAATATGATTGATTAATTTATTTCAACACATGAACTGTAGCTCAGGATAAACGCAACAAGATGTGAGTGCTGCAAACAGTCTTGCAACACGCAGTTAGCATGTGTTTTGAGTGAGATGAAGGAGTCAAAAAACAAAACATTGAACAGAATCAAGTTCAGTTTAAAGAAAGACATACATTAGTTCTGTGGAGATTTGCAGATACTATATAACTTCCTCTATAACATTTCTCTGTTGCCTGTTGTACACATTTAAATAGAAAAACATCAGTGGTGAAAAGGGACAAAGTACAAAAGTAAAAGCAATGCACGTAAGTACATTTTTTAGGGATCTGTACTTTTCTTAAGAACATTTTACAGTAGATACTTTTTACTTTTACTTTGCTACATTTTTGAACTGGACTGAAAAGTTAAAAGAATAGAGTTTTTTATTTTTTAGCACATTTGTGGTGACATTTTGCCTGTTTTTTTTTTGGTTCCTTTTGAGCAAACAAAATAGCCTCTATAGAGTAGAGTATAAATAACCAGGAAAGTTGCCTTTAACGACCAAAACTCAACAGAATAAATCAATCAAGATTACAATTTGATGATTTAATACTTTACTTTTTACTCTTAAAGTACATTTTAAAGGAGCACATTAATACTTTTACTGGAGGAGATTTTAAAATATGATACTTTCACTTGCACTTGAGTATTTTTTGCTGCTGTATCTGTCATTTTACTTGAGTAACCAAATGGAGTACTTCATCCACCTCTGAAAAACATCACATTTCTTTAATACACCTTTGTCTGTGTAAAATAACACTGTCCTAAGGATGTTGCACGTTTAAATAGTTTTGTGTATCATGGTGTTGTGCAGTGGAAGCAGCAGGTTTGATCGTATCAGGGCAGTCGCTCTCTGGAGGTCTCATATCAGTTTGAGTTTAGATCAGTTTGTCTCATGATTGCAGTGTGCACAGGGAGGATGTGAGCTGTGTAAACTCACTGCTGGGAATCACAGGGCCCCTCACAATACACACTACATAACTCACAATAATGTCACGATAATTAATAATCAATAAATTACACAGAACTGTCTCCATTTAACCAAGTCCCACTAAGATTTAGAGTCTCTTTTTCAGGGGAGGAAAGAAAGACCCCATACCGCCCATGCAGGAGTCGAACCTAGTCATGCCGCCCTGTATATGTGAGGATTAAACGATGCAGAGAGGTTGTGTGTTTGAATCCAGCCCTCAGCATTGTCTCTCCCCTCTCTCTCTCCCTTTCACAGTACAACTCATGTCTAATAAAGCCTAAGGGCCGGAAAAATCTATTTAAAAAACATAATAAATAGTAAATGCTTATCCAACAGCAAGGTCCCACCAAGAAACAGTCCTGTAGTGGAAGAAACGTTCATGTTTTATGTCTGGAGAAGGCTGGATGGATGGGTCAAATGCAAAGAATACATTTAGACGCAGAGATAATAAAATATGTCATACCATCAAACTTGCCACATCATGTTGACCAAAGAGAAAGATATAAAAAACAGACTAAATACAATTTCTCTCACACAATGAATGAATAAATGAATTAATCTTTATTTCACAACAAACTGTCATGATTTGGCAAGTTGTAACATTGGATGGAGTTTTAGTCACAGACACATTTCAGTGACAGAGAGCAATTTCTGTTAATAAGGGCAAGACAGCAATAAATATCACATTTGTTGCTGTATACTTGTATATCATGGTTGTTAAAACTTACCTCACTCACAGTTTACATCAACATTTGTTTTGGCATTTTTCCACAGTGACTTTCTGTGTATGAACCACATCCACGACAACAATCTGACGCGGGTCGGGGCTCCACATCGAGAGATAGGGGCCCGCGCCGACTTTATGAATGAGCTGGTTTTGAGCTGCTTCAGTGAAGAGTTACACTGTGATGCTTCGGACAAACTGAAATTCTAACAAATCGGTATTAATGACATGCGAAGGAAAATATGGGTGTTTGGATGTCGGACACGTTCCATAAAAACTCAACATAAGCAAAAGGCCAATGAAAACGGAGAGAAATGAATGCTTTCCTGTGGTACCAGAGTTTAGATTATGCAAGTGCTGCTCTCAGGAAGAAGCGGTGGCCAAACTGTGTCAAAATGTCAAGCACTTTCCTTTTCTAACTAAATTTATTGTAATGAAAAAGACTAAGACAAACTTAATGGAGCCATGAGGAAATTACTAAGTGGTGCAGACAAGCAGAGGCAGCTCAGTTACATTTACACAGCTATTTTTACTTTTTTGAAGAAATCATACTGTTCTTTTTTAAAATTTTACTTTTTCTTGAGTAATATTTAGTTTGAAGTAATTTACACTTTCTTGAGTTTTGGTTACACTCCCACTGTGAGTAAGTCTACAAAAGCTTTATGTGAACAAGATAATATTATTAGAACATTTGTACTTTCCATTTCTAATCTTTATGTCTATTCCTTCCATAATCTATGCCTCATTTAATGTTTTGTTTGTCCAATAACATTAACTCATAAATCAGAAATCACATCTCTAACACATTTTACATCCAATGTTACTCAGTCCTCAAGTAAGTAATATTATTTTAAAGAAACGTTACTCTTTAGTACAAACTTAGGCAAGTGGCTCAATTAAAAAACAAGCTTTAAAAACCAAGAAGAAAAAAATAAGGTTAGGGTACACTTTATTGTCCTTGAAGGGAAATGTTTCTCCTGCATTTGACCCATCCTTCAGTGCTGCTGGGTAAATCTGTCATGAGCAGTGGTTGCTGCACATCGCCCGGTTTCCAGATATTGACCTTAGCTTGGTTTAGGAAGATTTTACTCATGAAGCATGGTTTGGGTTGATTGGGGAAACTAGAAACAAACCCAAACACTGGGAGGAACAAACCCACGCAGGAGGAGGACATACTAACTCTGGGCAGAAAGTTGAACCTGGAACCTCTTGCTGTGAACAGAGTAACGCAGTAACATACACATGCAGAACAGATGAGAGGAGGAGACCCACAAGAATATACACACTGATCATTTGTGGTTATTTGTTTTGCAATTTCCAGGTTTGGCATCAACACATTTATGGCAAAAACATGACAGACACATTATGAAACCTTCAGATATTCACGTTGGCTCGCAGAATCACACGTGAATACAGTACATTAGAGTAAATCACTTAAAATTGTTCAAAGTGATGGCTGCTGATGGGACAAAAAGAAACGAGGTGGAAACTCAAATATGTTGTGGCTGTGGCTAAAATTGTTCTCCGGGAGCCATGGTTTACCACATCAACCAAAAAACATAAATTATCTGGGAATTCTCTCCTCACAGTGATCCTATAGCTCCCACCGCTCCAGACGGGACGCTCCAACGCCACTGAAAGATGGGTCGAATGCAGAGGGAAAATCTGATTAAAATAAAAATGACCGTTTGCAGGCGTCAGTGCTAAGGACCTGGACCCAAAGTTGCATCTGAAATCTCTCATAAACCTCACTTTTGCGCAGAGAGAATAAGCGTTGAGTTTTAACATCAATATTGAACATACACAGAAGCTGGTTTGAGACCTGGTTCACAGTTTAGATTTCAGCTGGAGTTTGCCAGACATTCATCCGAAATGTAATATCCCACGGACCTGATGTTTGTGCAGAGATAAGACTCAACAGGCCGCGCTGGAGAGGACTCAGGTGCCAACTGTGGGCACAACCTGTTTTATTGACACCTGCTTCATTTCAGATGCTCCTGTTTCTGCTCCCAAATATTAATGTAGCCTTCAGGACAAGAAGGAGTTTGTGTGGGAAAAGTCACTGCTCCTCATCGAGGACTAGGGCTCTGGCATAGTCTACTGTTAAATCAGATGTAAGTCTTGATAAAGGACAAACATCCATGAAATAGTGCAACTCGAAAGACCAATTTTGCCCCTTCCAAGCGAGATAAGTGTCTTGCTCAAGGACACACACAACATAACAGCTGCACACATAGCATGCCTGTCATTTTTAGATACGCTATGCAAACCTCTGAAGGCAGGTTTAAGACTTGCATAGAAGACTGTAAACTATTGAATTTAAATTATCAAAGATTTGACCATATTGCATATAGAATTATAGAATATATATAGAATCACCCTTACCTCTTATTTAAAGGACAAATATTATGCATTATTTGTACTGGCTTATAAATATACTCTTGAGTATCTTTACTTTGACAGCTCATATTTTAGAACTGAAAATACAATGTTTTTATAAAGAACAATATAACTTTATCACTGCCTTGGGAGATGCCATTCTAACTTAGCTGTGGCTCCATCTACTGGCTGCAGAGGCAATCACACATTTGCACATACACAATGGTTTGATGCTGTTGATATGCTAAGCTGTCATGCAGTTACAGTTATCGTGTTTAGACGGCAGAAAAGCTCAGAGCGAGTCTGGCGATGATTTAAGGACGTGAAACAGCAGAAGATTCTTTGATAAGTGACGTCTAAAATCGGGAAAAAATGTCACACATCGAGGGTACTAGCATTCCTCAAACTTGCGTGAATTGATCTTAATGCAACTCCAGATGTGTTTTTGACGATGGAATATTGTTAGAACATGAGTAAAAGGTAAAAAACAAAAAACAATATAGCATAATATGTGTCCTTTAAGTAGTCACTAAGCTCAAACAATCATAATAAATTAAAATATTACACACTAAATACATTTATGAATTTTACGCTACACTATCCTGTCCAATAATGCATATGGGCCAAGAAATCCTTAAAAAACATGCATATATATCAAAAATACAACTTCTAAGTCAGGCTCATCATCTCTACAACATTTAATCTCAAGTAGAAAAGATGACATGATTTACATTTTTACTTGAAGATAATAGACTTTTGTGTATCCTTGAAGAGAAGACAGAGTGCGAGTGAGAGCAAAAGTGGTTAGCTGTAGCTCTGAATTATCTCCATTGTTTGAAACGCTCATTCGTCTTGTGCCCCGTCTCTCCTCTGCCCCGGACTGCGCTCAGGACGACGAGAGGACGACGAGAAGAAGAGCGTGTGGTGTGTCCGTGTGTCTGTGGGACTCCTCTTAACCCATCATTTGTCATGCTGTGAACCCCAGTGTGAACAGGACAGCGGATCCTCGGGGCCCTTATTGTGGATGATTATGTAAACTCCCAAATGCCTCCATCTCGATAATCCCAGAAAGACGCATTAGCCTTCACATTTGTCCTTTATCTGCCAAACTAATCTGAATCGAGTGCCTGCATGAGCTCTGCCATTGACTCAGAACAAGTCTCTTTGTGTTCAAACTGAAACTGAATAGCGCAACAGCAATTTCGCCTCGCCGCAACAAGGTGCTGAGTTCGATTTGTGCGGCTTTTCTATGTGGAATCTGTGTTAGGTCGAGTTTTCTCAGGGAATATTGTGGTTTTCAGACACAATCGACTCGGAATTGCCTCTAAAATCCATAGAACGACGCCTGTACCGAGCATTCATCTTTGTCTTATTATCTCCAAAATAAATCTAAATTGAGTGCCTGCATGAGTTCTATCATGCCATTGACTCAGAACAAGTCTCTTTGTGTTCAAACTAAGACCGAAGAGCAACAAAACCGACTTTCCAAATTGAAACAAGCACGTCCTTTCTCAAACATTTATTTATCTTAGCCAACTGTTGCTGAGAATACACGCTCTTTCTCTGCACAGCCTTGCTCCACATTCGCCGTAATTGCGCACATTCACACATAGGACGGCCAGAACAAACAGGCTGCTGGAGACTGCGACGGCACCACGCACGCAATTTAAGGTTTTGTGCCTTGCTCAATGGTAACTGAAAGAGGCTTGTGTTAAAAACCTCAGGGCTGGTCAAATGGCTCTGGAAGTCGTGCACGGATAACTGGAGTCTGGACCGAATCATTTTACAGCATAACGTGATGAAGTTGATCCCAACATGGCAACATTTAAGTCAAATGTTTCTCAAATCTCTTGTACTCATTGTAAAAGCACTCAACAGCAACTCACCAGAAGAAGACACAATGAGCTTTTGTCAGTGGAAAGAGGACTGACAAAAAAGTACAGTTAAAAAATGCCATAATTGTGCTTAAGTAAAGGTAAAATGTACACAAGAAAAATACTACTCAGTTAGCATGTATTTTTTATGATATTTTAGCAGCATTTTAGATCAGTCTTTATACAAAACTTGATTAATTCAGCTGTTTAAAACACTAAATTACGTTGTTTTAAACTACTATCCGCTTATTCTCTAATCTAGGTTATCAGAGCAGGAGATGCAGTGTCATTTTGAGTGTTTGTCGTTACATAAACAAGCAGATAAGGAAGTGAGATAATTGTGAACAGAGACGATTGGTGCTGTACTCATATACCCATATGACACATAAATGATTTTAAATGTAACGTCTACTCAAAAATCTACTCACAAAAGTATAATTAGTCAAAAAACCCACGCATTACAGTAAGTTTTTGTAATTGATTACTTTCGGCCCCTGCCTTTTATCATATTATATATATTATATCAAGGAAAACTAGTGGGGTACAGAGCTTTTTCGGTGTCCGGCCTTAAACTTTGCTCCAAACGACCTCCACAGCATTTAAGTCTCATTATAAGACCCATTTTTATTCTCCGGCTTTTAACGCCACATGAGTTCCATGGTCCACTTGTGTTTTTAATTCATTTGAATGGTTTTACATATTTTATTTTTTGATACAGATGTTCTAGTTTTATAGGGCTATTGGAGTTAATTAGACCTATACTTCATATTTGTATCAAGTACTTGTATAACTTTGGAAACTGTTCTTGTTTATGAAATGTGTTATAAAAAAGTGGATTGGATTGGACTGAATAAATAATCGATCATCTTTCTCACATTTTAGGGTGTTTTGATTGCAGAAACAGAAATGAGGCCAGCAAACACAGATACTTTCACTTTTTAACATGGTGTTAATAGTTGCTCCTCTTGAAAAGGCAGACCTTTGCTGGTATTGTTTCAGTGAGGGAGTTGTAGTAAATTTGGTAGCGTACAGTTCAGCAAGTTATTCACAATAACTGCAACAGACTCGCAACCGAAATGGTTTAGACTGAATAAAACTTAATCGTGATGCCTATCTAATTAAGAAAACAGGTGATTTTCAAGAAAACAATCGTTCCAGGGACAGTTCACAAACTTAAAATTGTGTAGAATGACAAAATATACCTACACAGATCATTCCAGAGCTCTATAGTTTTTAAACATCATGGAATTTGAATGCCTTCGAATATATTTGGTACCATTTATTTGACTGCTTGATTCCATTGACTAAATAAATAGCTTAAACATGGGTCTTGTTAGCCGTCTATTGAAACCAACTGTGAGATCAGACAACCTCTCTCCACTGACATGTCCTAGTATCCTGTGCGTACTCTGCCTCCGAGTTCCCCTCCCTCTGCATGTGTTTATGAGCTTATTCCTCCATAATGCCGGGCGCTTGTGGAGCAGTGAGAAGCCGTCCTCTGGGAGTGTGGCAGACCAGGGAGCCCTCATCTGAAGAGCCCTAATGGCAGAGCAAACAGCCTGAGTACCACGGCCCCTGGACACAGCAGCCTGCACACGGACCACTGCCGCTGAACAAGATCACACCTGAGAGCAAAACCAACATGACTTTGTTTTTGTTTTGTCTTGTGCACAATTCATAAAATTGACTTAATAATAAAACAGATCCAGCCAAACCATAATCTCGCCCCAAATTAGAGGAAGACGTGAATAAATTAGATCGTTTACGACCAACAAGTTTGGGAAGTGAATGAATAACATGTGAGACTGTAAAACGACTTTCAGTGTCTGGAAGAGCAGTACATACAGTACGTCAGTACCACTTTATAATGACTAAACCTTGAGCATGAACAAAGACTTAAATCATATAGAACATTTACTCTAGGCGAGTAGGTTTCAGGGTGTCAATTAAGTGGTCAATCTTACTTAATAAATAAACTATTTGTTCATGTTTTATTATTATTAGGGATCTTCAAACTATAGTCATTATAAAGTGTTACCCATATGTCTATGATCTGTAATAATTATTATGATGCACAGACTCTCTCTCCCCAGACACCTCCTGTAGCATTTCCAGGGGTATGATCTTGAAGTGTCAGACCGACTGGCAAAAATAAGACCCCCAGAGTGGCATCTGAAGAGCTCAGATGTACAGGAGCAGTGGCTCTACTCCGAGCTCCTCATAATGACACAGCACAAAATCATATCGCTGTTTTATCATATCTACTTTAGATTAGGGTTGCCACAGAAAATGATAGACAGATACTACTATTTTATATTACTAAAACTATTGAAACAAGACAATCATTTGAATAAGAATCAATACTGGAAAAAAATCACACAAATAGGTTTTAGAATTATCTTAATCTATATCAGAACTAGTATAAGAATTGCTATTTTGTACTGAAAATCACACTCAATTCAAAATAATTCTCATTGTGTTATTGATATCAAGCATCAAGCATGTTTCCGACTTTATTTTATACAGTGCAGCGTTTCCAGTCCATATGTCGTTCGTATGCACCCCTGTTTACACTGACGTGCAGTCTCCTGCTCTTTTTTATCTATTTACCGTGACCTTATCTCAACTGAAGCCTTCTGCATATCTCTGGATTGATTGACTGTTTCCTCTCAAAAATCCACAAGGACTGCCAGACTTTTTCTACATAACCGTACTTATGGTGGTTTAGCCGGGGCTCATAATTTGTCAGAATGTAAACCAGAGCGCTTCAACCATTGACTTTTACAACATTTTTCCTAGTCGCATGATTTTGCCAACTTTTACTTTCCAGCATAATCTTCCCAGTCATTCACTACCAGCACACTTCTTCATTAATCTACTGCAGCCAAATTGCCCACAACATAAACAAAATTAACAAATTAATCAGTCTATAAAGAGGAAGTAACGCATCTGAGCTGAATATATTACAGACAATGCAAACACTGTGCAGGTTTGGTCCATGTTTTACCGTATAAATTACTATCTGCATGTATTTATTATTTATTTTATTGACACGCGCCGGGTAATAGTGGCAGTATTCTTTGACGCAGGTTGATTCCCAGCAGGCGGGAGCAGGGCCGTGGTGTCCCGTGCTCCTCTGAGGGCAGACGGGAGCACACAGAGGGGCTTTCTCTGCAGCACACGGCCCCTCTTCACTCACTGTTGACTCAGGGAATTACTCTGGATGTCAGGCCCGACCACAGCTGATCTTCTGGGGCGCAGCGAGAGGCAGGAGGGGGGGAACAGGCTGCAGAACCATGGAGACTTTCAGAGATCGTGAAGTGCTTTGGTTGTAGGTTTTTACTCCAAAAGGTGCAGGGAGTGATTGTGTGAACAGGTCTGCTTTAATTGCTCTATCGAAAAAGTGTAGTGTTTCTGCTACAGTTCATTAGCCGAACACAAAAGAGATGTTGTTAGAGTGGAAAATTCTGTCTCACAAATAACATGACATCTTTAATTTATAGTTTTAAAGTTTACGTTCTAATTATGTTTACAATTTAGCTCCCAAACCCTTCGAAGCTTGTTGCCGTTCTGGAAGTAAATGTCCCATTGTTTTTCATTGGTGACACTCTGAGTTTAAAGGCCTGGAATTCTTACTAAAAGTGTCTGTACGTAGGAAACACAAACTTCCTCAAACTCATTCACTTGAGCAGAACCTGGAAATTAACAAAGTACAAAAGTAAAAGTACTGCACTTAAGTAGCATTTTTAGATATGCTACTTAAGCTTTTTACTTTTTCTCTTCAAGTCATTTTTAGGTGTACTTCTTAAAAGTAGATTTTAAAACGTGATACTACCAAACCTAACCAACAAACCAGGTCTACTCCTGCTTAGCGTCTGACTTCTGATGAGATCGGTCAATTTTAATTTTGGTCACAGTTTTGCAGTTATAAAAACTGTAGCATGTTCAAGCTATTCTATGTAACATGAACAAATTAACAATATAAACATACAAAACATACAAATATATGTCCAATGGAGTTCCAAGATTACAGGCAAAGATTTAGCAAAGTTAATTCATGTAGCACTTTTCACAGACAAGAAAGTCACAAAGGGCTTCACAACAAAACAGTTAAAAATACAGAGAACAACATTCCTACACTGACATAAGTTAGCAATATAATTATAACAACAACAACCTATAATGCACATCAATGAGTCATCAATTAATCATAATCATTTGATATCGCTGCCAACAGGAAAAACATGTCCTGTGTAATACAAGATTTGTATGATTATAGAGGAAAGTTAACAAAGTGTGAGGATTGCCTTGTAGGAATACTGAAAATAACAGAAAAAGCAGACTCTCCTCAGTGTTCTGCACACAGCTGCTCATAAACGTCGAATGCCACGGGGCAGATATTTATACGCCCCCGATGTCTGAGTTAAAATAATAGAAAACAGTCAGGTTGTGTGTAATCCCTTATTATATTTACACAAACATTTTAATGGAAAGAGCCCTGTGCACATGTTTCCACTGTGCTGCGGTGTGTCAGTGTTTGGGTATGTGGTCTGAGGTGAAGAGCAGGTCTGTGGAGCTCACCTGTGAACACCTGTGCACAGACGTTTGCTCTGACACCTCGGCCTGGGACTCATTCAGCAGCTCATCTGTCACCCTCAGACCCCTCACTCTCCGACGCACGAACAGTCACTGCTGTCCTTTGTGGAAGTGCTGAGTTTGACTTTTTTCCTGCTAAATATAAAGGTACACTTGTAACTTTTCTCTGTGCATTTTGTAAAATGTTTGAAGAATATATCAATTTTCAAATTAACTGCAAAGAGTGTCTACATTTTATAAAATCTATTGTTATTTGAGCCTAATCCTTGGTTGTTGGTTCATTCTGTGACATCCATTTCTTTGTGATAGCTTTTTTTCCTGTTGCCAAATGTACATTTCAGAGGTATCCATCGGTTGTTTCCGTTACAGGAGTTTTATGTCCCAGAAAGTCAAATGGGATGTTAGTGTTGAGAATAATTTATAGCGTGTATATATCTAAGTCCACTTGTTTATGAACAATCTCAAAATCCACGATAATGATGGGTCACCTGACAACCATAATTTCTCCAGCAAGAAGTATCCATGTGAACATTGTGCACTTTGGCCATAATATAATATATCAACATCTCTGTGAGACGAGCAGCTAGAGGAACCTTGTCAGAAAAGTTACATATTACATACATAAGCAAAATTATTTACATGATTAAGCAATTTGTGATTAAAAGGGACAAAGAAGGACTAATTAACAGGATGAAGTGTATGATGATATCCCATTCATTACTGTATGAAAGGTCACGGAGCGTTCTTTGAGCGCTCTAAACTTAAGTGTGAATTTACACGACCCGTATGGACTGTACTTCAACATTTCAGACAGAGTACATATGGAGACAAAGACAGGTGGGAGTCCTCTTCATCAACAAAACTACCTTCTCTCAAATACCAAACGCAGAGGTCACGCAGCTGCTGTAGACGCCAAGATTTACTGAACATAAATTTATAGGCAATAGTTAGACCAAGAATTCACAGACGTGGCCAAAGTTTGGTTAATCCACAGAAGTCTTGTGCCAGAAAAATGACCAAATTAGACATTTACATAACCCGACTGTTCAAAGCCGATTGAGAGACGGAGAGCCACAACAAGAGGCTTATTCACAGTATTTTGTTTCAGATTACAGCAACAATGTGACCGAAAGCTCTCTGTGATTTGTAGGTTTTTGAGGAATCAGCAGATTGAATAAATCATGAAATCACCTTATTCCTGAGCAGAAAAATGAGGGAGGAGTGTCAGCGGCATAAGAACCATATGTAGACTCAGACAGGAGGATGAGCCTGGACACAGGAAAATATAGGTGCGCTGTCTTTGCTGTAAATAATAGAGGTCATGAAGGCAAGGAGAAAGATGGTTATGGTTTGCTCTGGGATAACAATGAGAGCCATATTTGGAGATAGTTCAGAATGTTGTTCAATGTATAATTACACGTTCAGCTCCATCTTGATAGCTTGTTTGACACCTGTTACATGGAGGTGGGTAGAGTGGCCAAAAATTGAACTAAAATAAGAGTAGCGTGCACCTTGTATTAATTTAAAGTTACTTCAAAATAATATTAATCAAGAAAGAAGTAAAATGTCAAAGAAATTACAGTAAATGTCTGTATGTAACATTCATAGATTTGAAGTTTGTTAAACTGGAAGGATAAAATATTAAATGACGCACACATGCTGCTATTTTCAAAGGATACAGACAAATAAACTAATATATTAAGGAGCGATGCAAGCAACACAAGTGTTAAAATAATTTAATATTGTCACTCAAAACTTTTGTCAATATAGATTCACTCACAAAGGGAAGATATGGCCCGAACCTTTACTCAAGTAAGAAAAATGTTGCAATCTGAGATATATTATAGAAGAAGTAAAGTCCGAAACTACTCTGAGAAGTACAGTATTTAAACAGTTCCTCACAGTTATGCACTTGATCAAATTAAAGAGGAATGTCAACTTTGAGATCTTTTCTTTTTTTTAAGATAATATCAATATTTGCATAGTTCTAAAGAAGCTACTTGGATGAGTGACAAAACACATCCACCTTGTATTATGCTAAATTGACTATTTTTGAGCTTTTATGTTCTAACATTGTTCCATCATCGAAAACATACCTGGAGTTGCATCAAGCTTCATTCACGATAGTTTGATGAATGCTGGTTAGAAAGTCCCTGTCCCCTGTCTGAGCGTCAAAAACACTCCATTCTGAATTTCCTCGATATGTGAAGTGGCTCAGAAAATCTTTTGTGCATTTTTTAAGTCCATAAATCATCACCAGACTCGTCCTGAGCATTTTTGTCGCCTAAACATGATCATTACGACTGCGTGGGCTCGGCAAAGCAGTATTTCCCGGAGATTTTTCCAGGTATTTTTAACTTGTATAATTCCCTCTGCAGCCAGTAGATGGTGCCAAAATCCTGTTTGTATATGGGAAACAACAGAGCTACAGATGTTAATATTGTTTTTGTTTATTTTAAATGTTTTGGTTCTAAAACATGCCAAACTAAAGGTATTTAAGAGCATGTTTAAAGGCTAATAACTATACAAATAATGCCTAATGTTATTAATAAGGGTTTCTTTTACGATGGTACTTACCTGGACAATTGAGAGATTACAGAGACATTTATATAGCAAATGTAGGAAAGCTACCCTAGAGGTTTTCAAAAGCTGTGGTGAACCATTTGTCCAGTTGACAGAATTCAATTTTCTTTTATTGCGTTTTCACAAAATAGCTTTTCACACTCTGCTCTAAACTATTCTCATTTTGCTAGCTGACCAGAACATCACCAACAGACAATATTTATGAATGAAACAGACTATAATGCATTCTTCCCAAGTATAATCCAATTTTATCATTGATTCGAACCTGATGATGACCCTCTGGCTGTCATATGTGTTTAGCGATCCTTGTGAAACTCAGTAGCAGCATTGTCTGAGCTGCTGCACCAGGGAAAGTACCGGCCTCACCTGGTGGTCCGCACATCCCACCGTGAGGCTGTGTACAGGAGCCACTCTCTCTGCTTTGTCAACACACTCTTCCTCACGACTGCGGCCAACTGCAAATCCATCCTCTCTAATCACTGACGGTAAGGATCAGCGCATCTGAAACTGTATCCAGATTAGATTACCCCAGTTTGATGTTGACTTTTGTCCCGTTTCCTCTGTGTTGGCACGAGAATAGAAAAGATTTTGGTGAGTAATATTTGGTGCGGCGATGCTCGGTGGGAAGGTTAAACACAGAATGGATAATGCAATCTTTGTGTGCAAATATCAGAGCCACATTTTTAGAGTCTCTGTTGACATTTGATGAGTGTACACACGGTAATTCAAACAGAAGATACACAATGGGCAGATGTTCCTCCAGCTGCAGGTCTGTGGAGGGATCACACCTGCAACAGTCACTAATTTACACTACACTGTGACGGATTAGCTGTACCATACAAGAGCCTTCTTTTAAAGCTGCATTACCCAGCTTTTTTCGTTTTTGTATTCCAACATTCAGCAAAAGCAACTAACAACTGCAGGAGTTGGGGATGCATACCTTAAAACGCTTGTGTAGCTGCATCTCTAAGAACAAACATTTCACAAACCATAATATGAGGGCAAAAGAGGAATAATAAACTAAAAGGATGAACCAATACAGTAGAGCAGTGCTTCTCAAACTACGCTGACTTCTTCTGGTGGTACGTGGATTTTGCTATTCCACAGTTAAAACTACTGTGGCACTGGTGTATTCCTAGTGAAGACCTGGTTTATCCCTAATTTAGACATGAAATAGTCCTATTATAGACTCAATTTAGATTTGGTGGTACTCAGAAAGCCAAATATTTTCTTTGGTGGTACTTGGGGTAAAAAGTTTGAGAACCACTGCAGGAATGCCTGGTTATCAAAAACTTGTAGTTACAAAAACAACAGTTGCAAAACTCATGGGCAGCATTCAGGGCAATCAGTGTGTATCTTTGCTCAAGGTGAAGTAAAGCTTTTACGGTTTCAGTTTATTATTTGTTTTATATTGAAGTAATCTGAATAAGGACTGTCCAGGCTGCCCGAGAGAAACTTTTCATTTCTATTTTCACGATTCTGGCACAAAGACTAACAAGCAACCGTAAAGCTGGAGTACCCTTTTGTGTAAATGAGTACATTTTGTGTTGTCCTCCAAAGAGAATGGTGTAAAAGCAACACTTTATGACCACTGCGCACTGTCTGCATCTAAAGTCTCATTGACCAGGAAATAAGAGCCAAAAGCAGTCCTCTGCCGTGTCGCAGTTTCAAAGATGTACAATGCAGCATTTTGACAAAACGACAAGGAAATTCTTATTATCTTTGTTTTATTTTTATGGTATTTTTTTGACTTCATGACCTAAAGCCAATATTAAGCAGGACAGAAATAAGAAGAGAAGAGACATTCAGCAAATTGTCAGAGCTGGATATGAACCTCCAGCATGTGTCGAGTTTACTCCAAGTCTTTAAAATTGAGCTGGATCAGGTCAGAATGGTAGAATTTGTTGTTGAACTGTCAGATTGGAGATTTGTTGTGTCAATATTTCTGTTAAAATCCAGATGAAACCAAAACTGGCAAAGTTCAATGTCTTCTCTGTCCGCACAAATAAACAAAAGTTAAATTATTTTCTTCAGAGAGTGATGCCAACCCCAAAGATGTGATTGCTGTTAGTTGAAAGAATATGGCAAGTTATGGAGCAATTCCTCCCAAATTTTGACTAATTGCCTGAATATTCCAAACTCAAAGCTGTATCATTCTGGATCCGTAGATCATCATTTTGAATCAATCTCCCTTAGACTTAAAGGACCTGTACCTGATTTTTATTTACTCTAGTTTAGATAAATTGTCTTTACATTACACATTGTTTGATAGAATCAACTTTATGAAATTACATTGGGTTTGTAATGTATAATCTGTGCATATTATAAACGCACTTTGCTAGGAAAGAACTGGTGCAGAAGCGTTTATCAGGGTCACCTCTTTTCAGCCAATCAGGCACATTGTACACTATAACTGCTTGACACTATCTTAGACATGTGATTCTCTCATGGTGCAGTTTCAAAAGTGCAAAAGACTATTTGTTTCTGAGTCATGGTGCAATATTGAGTGAAAGGAAGGACTATGTGGGCGGGGCTAACGGTTCAAACATCACGGTTCATGATCAGCTACAGGCCCTTTAAAGAGGCCCCTGCCGCCCTCCGTCTGATATAACATCATCATCAAATTCTAGATCATGAAAGCAACCCATTATATGAAAGAACAAGAGTATAACATTTATAGCTGTTGTTGTGTCCTTAGGCAAGACACCCACTTTGCCTTGTATGAATGTGATGTGTGAGCAATGAGAGGGGTCAGTGGCGCAGATTTGCAGCCTTGATCCCAACATTCCCCTCCGATAATGCCATGTAAAGCATTTCGAGTATTCAGAACGACGCTGTACGAAGCTATTGTTATTACCCAAGTCTTCTTTTTAAATCTACATTCCTTGTTTTAAATGCATCTCCCTCCATCAGCGCAGTTCACCTGTGTTTTCTCTCTCATTCCACGCTGCATCCACCTGGTTGCCCTGGTGACCCCCGGCCTGTGACCTCTGACCGCTGGGCTGCAGCTGAGCGTTTGTCAGGATGCTCACCTGATGTTTGGACTGACACTGCTTCTCAAAACAGACAGACATGAATGAACAGGTCACCGGGCCCTGCCAAACAAAGAGTCACGTTACATAAAGACTATATCAATCAAACATCTCCCATACAGGGATCCCACCGGCTTCAAAGGAAACGCAGAACACATCTTTTCCTCTTTTGAGAACCAGGATTTCTGAAGATTAGCCTTGTTTATTGTCGTTTGTAGCTGCTTGACATGACCTGGCGACAAGGAAGAGGGTTTATCTACTTTAAAATAATACAAGGTGCAAATAACAGTGCATAAAATTGGTCCTTTGTCTTCCAGCTTTGCAAAGTAACACTCGAGACTTAGCGGCATGCATGGGCAAGCTCTGGTACATTCCTAAACATAAATTATAGTTGGATAAATAAATTCTCCGTCTGTGGATGCTGTTATGTGAAGAATTGTAGACTGTAAAAGTGCATTGTTCTGGTGTGGCCAAGCGCAGAGAGAGAGTGCTCCGGGTTGATGTGTAACTTATTCATGTTACTCCCAAGTCTGAGCCGCGGTCGCCCGTTCAGCTGACTCCCAAATCTGCTTATTAAAGGGGAGATTTGGGGAGTTTCACTGTAAATAAAACGTTTGTTGAGCTCATAATTCTTCATACTGTTTGGGAAAATGGGCCATTTTCTGAACTCTAAACTCAGCAATTGCTCGGGGAAACAGTTACTTGTGTGAGAAAATATATTTATGCATGTGGGAGAAATTCAAGGACAACTCCTCATTTGTGTGCCCTGTTAGACATAGGAACACACATAAATATTTCTATTATAAAAAGGTCCATCATATACGTTTTACAGTGGAATTAGAAGCCTAAATGAATTATTTCACAAAAAACAAAAAAAACACCAAAAAAACAGACCATGATCCTGTGTTTGGAAAGTTCATTCTGTCTTCTTGTAAATATTAATTATTTGAGTTTCTTCCAACAAGACAGTTGTAAATAGCTATAAGCTCATTTACCTGACATGTTTCGGCGGGAGGACTTCCGCCTTCGTCTGATGGATGTGACGTGTCTCTTATCAGATGTTGAAACTGACCACGCCTGGAAACAAAAAATTAAAGACCATGATCCTTTGCTGCATTTCAGTGCAGCCAACATGAAGAAATAAGCACTGTGATTCCTAAATTTGAGTCAGTACCGAATTTGTGTCAGAATTAAATCTGCGTATGCCCTGCACATGAACGTTGGTCTGTTACTACGGCAACACATACATGTACAAACTACATGTAACATGCTCTGCAGTACATGACCTTTAAACTTTAAACAAGTACATTTTAATTTAAAAACAAAGTTTGTGAAAACACAACATTTAATGGGTAAATAGATGAGAGCAGAGAAACATGGTTTTAGTGTAATAATCATGTTTTTTGTGACTGTGGCAGGTCCCAGATTTTATATGTCTTTATCAAAAATAAACATTATGAAACTTTCTATTTCTATTTAATTTAAATAACTGGCGAACTAAAGCTACATTTCTGGCTCTTTACATGATGAAAACAAGTCAAGCTGACGACTAAATGATTGACTCAAATTCGGCAAATGACTTTAATTGGGGAATGACAAGTCTTTGGTATGTGACAGTAATGATTTGCCCCAAAGGCTTGTCAAGGCATTTGCACCTCCCAACTAAATACCATGTTTTATATTGTGTAGAATATTTCATCAGTTCATTTTTAGAGGTTTACATATTCATTTGTTGTAGTCTTTCACATCCAACCCCTTCCTTTGCTCAGGCTTGATCAGCACAATGGTATTAACTCTCCATCTAAAATTAGACAAAATCAGACTCCGAAAAAGTTGCATTGTCCTTGTTGCTGAACTCCTCCTGATTACAGTTGACAGTCCATTCTCACATTCGGAGGGTGGCACCTCTGCTCCTGTGCACCTGTCTGGGGCCGGCAGCTGTGGGTGGGCGGGCCTTGGCTGTTCGGGACATTCCTGAGGAGAAGTCACCCCATTAATCCCTTGAGTTTAGACCCAGAACCACCCCCCTGCCCTCACTGCTGCCCCGCTCTTACCTCCCATACCTCCCCAGCCTCCTGTCCCTGCCCCAGCTCCGTGTCCTCTCCTTCTCGCTCAGCCCTCGTCGTTCTCAAACAGGACAGTGCAGTGTCAGTCTCTCCTGCTCTGAACCCATGGGTGCTGCTAACCCGAAAAAATATCCAAGAATGAAGAATGACATTTTGAGATGTACGCCTTGTCTGTATTCAAGAGCGGGAAATGTCCACAGGGAAATCTAACGTCAATTCAAAATGTTGTATGAGGATTTTGATTAAACACCAGTATTAACCCCTTACCATGAGGGCTTTTTTTCCCCAAAAGCCTGACTAAAATGAGCCATATTTCAAATTTAAACTGTTCTTTAACCCTTTAGAACTCTTTGTGAAGCTGAGACTCTGCTGACGTCTGATATACTTATTTACTGATTGTATCAATTTCGCCTAGATTTTCTTAAATATATGCCAGAGTAAAGCTGGTGTCTGGAGAATGGTCTAATTGACACTAGTTTGGGCATTTGTTGACAATTCCTCTTTCAAAGCTGAAGCTAATTTGAGAAAAATGTCTTTTAGGGATTGTAATAATGTAAAAAAGTCCAGGCAGAACCCAAATAAAAGTCCTTTTACTTTTTTTTTAAAGCTTGATAGTTTCCAACAAATGGTAACAGTTTTTTAAGTGGAACAGGATAATTTAGGGCCATTTGACATGAAATAGAAGCAAAAAATAACTCTCAAACAACGATTTAAAAATTGTAAACATGTAAACAAATGCACGGACTACTAATTTAACTTAAAAGGATTTGCCTTTATGCTTGATTTGCACACTTAGGCTTTGTACATGAAGGTTACATATGTGATTTTCCATGTTACATTTGTGATCTATGAAAAGACAACTTAAATATGCGCTCTGGTAACAAAACTCTAAACTTTGCAAGTGTGGGCTCTCAGAAATGAGCCAGAAGTCGATCTCAGCTGAACATGAAGAGATTCTCACTTAAATTTGCAAGTTTGTTGAAATTGTGTTTTGTCTGTATGTTTGTCATATCTCCACGTAAACTTTTATAAATGAGACCCCTGCGCATTTTTTTCTGACTTGACAGCAACAGCAACACAGAAATCTGATAAAATGTCACTCCATCTCTTACATTTATTTACCTTTACATTTAAGTCATATGCTTCAGCTGATAGAAATGGCACAGAAACAACATATTATAAAATTTTAAAACGCATTATCTAATTGCACACAACACACCTGCAACACTTCCATTTACCTGTGCCTGTAGTCTGTGTGTATATAATTAGTGCGTTAGGTGTGAAGGTCCTGCTCCCTGAACTTGTCCCGTCTACTGGAAACTTCTCTGCTCTAATTGCTCATATCGCTCACTCACTATCACAGCTCGCTCTCCTCGTGTTTATGAGCTGTGATTCAAACAAGAGGCTCTTTATCGCCGGGAAACTCTGATGTCAGGCCAGACTCTGGACCTGGCAGGAGGCGCGTTCAGCTGCAGAACAGGAACAGAGACGAGGAGGGTTACAAAGCCACAGAGCTGCATGTCCCATACAGTGCAGGGGGTTTCTCTGCAATGGGAAGGTCATCCAGTACAACTTAAATCACTCAATTTGTGAGCAGTTTGTGTGAGTAATCAAAAAGATCAACAATACTTGGTTTTTCTGATAAACTATTACTTTATGTAGATCCTACTGTTTCTGATTTAAAATTACTTGAGAGCAGAAACAGGTCCATTAAATTCCTGATGCTGTGCAGTTTTGTGTCTCTTGTGTCTATGGCTCTCTGAATTGAGCCATCAGGAAAAGACGTAATGTTAAGATGAATACTTAATGCTGATTGGACAAAATGTCACAACAGTGGATCAAGAGAAATCAAATTTATCGTGATTACAAATGCACAAATCGCTTCCATCTGCACGTAATTTTTTTTTTTTTTTTAATCAGTATTTCTGCTAAAGGCTGAAGTACATTGACGTCGCCGTGTTTGTTTTGGTTCATTTGGGTGCTTCACCTGTGGCTTCTGCTAAAACCATAATGCTGCGCTGTGATTGGTCCGATCTCTCCTCCACTGGTGGCTCAATCTCTACAGCAAAAGCAGGACTTGATGAACATGAGTTTCTATCATTCCCTTCACCAGAAAAGTTACGCAGTGCACCTTTAAGCTTACGTGAGATTGCGCCAATGTCCTCAGTGTTTTTTCAGCGTGTTTTTACCTTGACGGTGCCTTTATATAACTTATGACAACAGTATTTGAGTACATATAGTACACTGGGGCTTTTAGGGCAGGGGCTTTATAACCTCTAAGTCTAATGCAGCATGAAGAAAATATTAGTTATGAAAATGTTGGTACTGAGCAGCATGTGAGCTGATATTTCTGTCTATTTTTATTCGTTTTGGCTTTTCAAACCCATTGGTCACACATGGTCGGCTCGGCAAATCCCTGTGTTTGCCTTCAGTCAGGTGTAACCACTAAAATCACTAAAACCACAGCGTTTGTGAATGGGATCTTTGTGGGCTGTAAGTGCGGCCTTTCTCACACAACACTTAACACAATTTGTTTGCTTTTGCAGCGCTCCATTAAAAAGTCACACCTTCTCCAGCAATTAATTTATGAGAGGAGTGAGTGGATGACTGCTGCTGCTGCTGCTGCTGAGGCACAGGCCACACCAGAGGAGCAGGACGTCCCAGCACTGTTCACTTGGGTTGCCAAAAAAGCTCATACCCAGATAATAATCGATACTAAAATTTATGTTTAAACTAAATACTCATTTTGTCTTCATCAATAGCAGAACTAGTTTGTAAGACTACCTGATTATAATCATAAAACCAGTGTAGAGTTATTTTGTGTTGTAATTTATGTATTGACATGGGTGTCAAGTCTTCTTCTTATCTAGTTTGAAACTGAGTTAGCGCTCTCGCCTCACAGCAAGTAGGTCCTGGGTTTGACCCCTGGGTGGTATGGGACCTTTGTGTGGAGTTTGCATGTTCTCGCCGTGTCTGTGTTAGCTTTGTTATGGGTTCCACTTTTAAAACTGTAACATTATCCACAGTGCAGAGTACAGGTTTCTTGCGGAAAAGAAACTACGGTAACTTTCAGCACTGAAATGCTGAATACTGTTGTCATTCCTTGGGCACTCTAGACACTTGACCTGGCCCCCTGTGTCTGTGTACACCAGTGTGTGAATGGTTGAACGGTTCTTGAAAGTTCTTTGAAATAAAGTGCTTTAAGTGTCCATTGAACACAGAAAAATGCTATACAAATTACAATTAAACTACATTTACTGTCATCATCGTGGTCCGCCCTGTGCAGAGTTGGATGCCACAACTCGCCAATCGTCTTGGTGCATAGCTTTTTCTGATTACACCAATGTCATTCATTCCTGTCCATTATCCGTTATCTGTCCACCTTAATCGTGAGTTCCCTCTGCCTCTCTTTGCTGCTGTCTGTCCTTCTAGGACTCTGCAAGACAATGTGAGTGGCAGTGTGGCCAAAATACTGTACCTCCTTTAGGAAAGTTTTCTTTTCTTGATGTTGTTGAAGAGATCTTTTTCAAGGCATATGTTTTTGTTGTTCTTGTTGGTAATCCATTTACTGTACATAGGGAAAATCAGCATATTATAAAGTGTAGTAAAAAGCACACAATTACAGTGGTAAAAAGTAAACTAATTGTGCTTGACTACTACATTTTTTTTTGCGTATAAGGTAAGTATGTAAGGTCTTGGGTTCATTAATCCCTCTCTGTCTGAACACTTATGTGTCATACTTTAGGAACAGTGAATACATTAAGGCATTCATTAATTCCTTAAGTCAGTATTCTGTACAGTGTCTCATATTAATCTCTCCATATGCTGTTAAACACTGATGACAGTAATATCTTCATGATCTTGTGGTCCTGAGGGGCAGCCGTGGTGAGATCGAGTACCAACCTCTGCCCATTTAAATCCACAATCTGAGCCCACAAACCGCCTCAATGGTAACTCTGTCCCGGGACACTGTTTGCACACGAGAGAGCGAGGAGAGCAGGCAGAAGGGACAGACCTCATGATTTGGACCAGAAACATTTTGGATACGTTTCTCGAGCTCCTCCATCAGCGCAGGCATCAGTCCAAGGGGAACATATTTGAAAACGTTGACATTCGGCCAGATCGTAAAAGGTGTTTACATGCATCCGAGCCCAAGGGAGCAGAAATCACACATGACAAGCCGATTGCATTGTGTGGACGGTTTGGCAGAGGACTCCGAGTTAATGAAGGAAAATGAAGGCTGTGGCGAAACGTGGCTCTGACAGTAGTTCACCTGTAACCTCGGAGATGTTTGGGAAGAGCAAATGTTGTTCTGGGCTCAGAGCTAAAATCACCAGCAATGAGATTCTAGCCACAACATGAGCACAAATTAGGAATGTGTCTGGATGCATGGGTTTCAAATGAGGAACAGTGCCGTAGAAACGTACAATGTCAGATCACAATAAAGGTAATTTAAATGGGAAAAAGTATCAACAATCAGACAAGAAGAAGTGATGTCTCAAATGCTGTGTCCCAGTTGTCGTTGGAGGTCGGATCTTTGACCTTGGAGTAGCGTTTTCTCTGAGCTTCTGTGTTTCACTTCGGTCGGTTCACTTCGAGTCGGTAAAAGAATGAGAAGTGTATCTCAGGATTTAACGGTAACGACTCAAAAGGCAAATGCTCAAATTACCGCTTATCAAGTCAATTTATTCACCCGAACATTGTTATATATTTGTATGTCAACGTTTGAGAGTGAGTTTTTGTGGCCATCAGTTCTGTGTCGTATAACAGAGGACACCAGCACGTTTATAACTGCAGAGGCTTAAAGGCAGCACAGGAGCAGGTTCACAGGCGGCAGGTAAAGGAAAAATAACTTAAGTACTATAAAAATAGTACTCAGACTAATGAATGTTATTCATACTGTGCTGTCAGTCAAAGGCTCAGAGATCTGGAACAGCATCCCAGCTGCGATCAGAGACAGTCTGACAATAAACTCATTTAAGACAAACTTGAAACGTTGGCTCAAGAAGAACCAGGTCTGTGATCATTGTCTCTGAAGTGTTGTCTAAGTCTAATGTTGTCTTATGTCATTTGTATGGTATGTGTTTTTATGTGTTGTTCTTTGTCCTGATCTGCCAGGGACTACAGATGGAAAGTAGCCAATGGCTAAATCTGGCATATTTACATTCTATGTTCATCAATATGCACTGTCCCTTTTAAATAAAATAAATCTATAAATCTATACGAATTTTGTAACTTGGATCCAACCTGGGGTTCTGAAAGGTTCTCTGACTTTCCAAGTAGAAGTTTTTAGATGGAGGGTTGTTCCAGTTTGAATTTACAAGTTGGAACTCAGATAATCTGACCTTTGAAGGCAACTGGAAGGCAACATAAAACCCCATCATCCCCCCCAAAAAATTCTGCCAAGACTTTGCTCAAAACACTGGTTCCTAATCCTAACCCTAACCAATGTGAGAAATGAATCTTCAAAAATATGCATTTAGAAATATTGTACCGAGTGGCTGTTGTTTGGTAAACTGCACTGGGGAAAAAATTGGCCACAGAAAATAACAGGCATAATAATAATACCTGTTAGAAACTAACAGGTAATAGTTTTCATTACAATAATAATATACATGCATAGAATTTGTCTTTTTGTAAACTGTAACACAATATTCTAGTGTGTAGAATGTAATATCACTTTAAAGTGCACTATAAAACAACTTTTAACTAAAATATTTTTTCATAGACTTTATGTGTCTTCAAGTTATGGCAATAGATAGAAATATAAATTTCTCATTTCATTTTACAAGTTCCTATTTCTCATTTGTTTATTCAGTGTGGTTTCCTGGAGAAAGTCAATAGACCCCCAATAACAAGCGCTAATTTAAAATCCTGTCTTTTGGACTTTCTCTCAATAATAAAAACCTTAGTTGGTGCCAAAATTGTTTGCAAACATTTCCTTGTAAATCCCCAAAACCTTTTAAATGCTCCTGGTCTGGTCTTGTAATTGAACACATTTTATTTGGTCTGAAAAACAGAAGCAGCTGTTCTTTAAATCAAGACTCTCCCAAACCACAGCTTTATTATTGATCATTATTATGACTGGAAGGAAAAACTGCTGTCTACAAATTCAACCACCAATTAGTTCAACTTCAACCTCAAAGTCTCATCCGCTTAAATTTCTACACATTTTATCCAATTTATCCAACCCTGGTTCCTCCATCACTAACAAGCCTGTCTAAGCTTTGTCAACAGTCTGTCACATCTTCTTATGATTATTTTAAGCTCTTATGAATCAGTGTTATCTTTTCAACAGATTTTTGGTTGTGTCGTCTTCTAAAACTAGAATGAAAGGCTGTTCAAGTTCATTACACTAAAATACTGAAGGTATGTATGAATGTGGTACAAAGGAAACAAAAGTGCAGGCGGATAAGAGTAAGCCTGCTGCTTTGGCCGTGAAGTCGGTCTGAACTTTCTGTTGCTGTGGATGCTGGAGGTGCTTAAGAAGGCCAGAGGTGAGCTGTTTTAATCCACCTTCTGAGGCAGACTCCGGCGCTCAGTTCTCCCGGGGCGCTAAAACCGGACCACTGGGCGGGATTATATCACAAAAAGGAGACCAACGTGTTAATCATAAATTAAGGGCTAAGCCTGAGTAAGCGGGTCAGTCTCAGGTCAGCGCCGCTATAGGCGACTCAGTGTGTGAAAAGCCACAGATTTTCTCTAAAGTCTGTAATCAGTCTGAACAATGTACAGTAGTGTGATGTGGAGGCCCAGAGCTGATGTTGTTCTTGCAGAAAGACTCCATTCAAGAGCTTAACTGTGGCTGTTTAAGTACAGCTAACACCAACACTCATGTAGTGGCTCCTATAGCGCTGGCTAATAAGCTCTGGCCCTGCACAGCAGAGTTAAGTCCATCTGTCTGTCTTCAGTCGACATGAAAACGTGTGACATACACATGTAAGTATCATTCATGTTTCCAATAGAACAGTGTGGCCTGGGGGAAGCTGGCAGCCTCTGTCAGAATGAGATGATACACAGTGTTTGCTATGTATGAGTAAGACTTGGCTTCAGCACAAAACAAGGTGCTTTATTAAAGACAGAAACACAAGTGTTATGATTTATATAAGAAGCACTAATCTCACACTAATTAGATTAGGCAGAATCTGAGGCATTCCACGGTCTAATTAAGCATCTTAAAGACATTAAGACTCACATGTATAAAAGAGACTTTATTTCTAATGACACAAATACACGTGAACATGTATGATCTGCTCTGATTAAAGACTTGTAAACTGCTGTACAAAGCACAGGGAGATGCTATAGGTCAGTACATTATTATCTGTGGAGCAAAAACTACATCAACATCAACAGGAAAAACAGGGCAAAATACAGCAAACATGAACAACTTGTACAAGAATACTTTTAGAGACACAAAGACACATACATTGTATGTGTTAAATAATTTGTCAGGACATAAAAAGCTAACTACATCATTCACAGATTCAGCAGTCTGTTTAAATACCTTATTTCTACAAAGTGAATTTACATTTCTTTTAAAGTACAAAGTGCAAATACTATGGTTTCCATTGTTGCCGATTGGAGCAGGCACAATCTCCACACAGGAGGCAGTCACAGCGGCTCAGCCTTGTTTTCTCAAAGGATTCTGGGAAAAAGACAACACACAAGTTTGTATTTGTCTCAAAGAGGAATTTATCTGACCAATGTAGGATGGATAATAAATTATATTCTGTACTTTATAAATCTACTTAATCTGACAGGATAAACAAAGTGAGTGGGGTGGCTGGAGGTGGAAATGTTGGTGTGTCCTTGGGCAAGACACTTCACCCACATTGCTTAGTATGAAAGTTGTGCGTGCATGAATGAATGGCAGTGGTCGGAGGGGTTGATGGCACAGATTGGCAGCCTCAGTCAGTCTGCCCCAGGGGAGCTGTGGCTACAATAGTAGTTTACCACCATCAGGTGTGGAGTGAATGAATAATGCAGTGTGAAGCGTCCTTGAGTGTTAAGAAAAGCGCTATATATGTAAAATGTTATTATTGTTGAAAATTTTAAATGAATGAACTTGATGCACATTGCCGTAGAAATCACAGATGTTTTAATGTGAGCCTGAGTTCCCTGCAGCCCAACGAGAATCATTTATTCAGAGCAAATACACATTATCCTGAAAGTGCCACTGTTTGGGTTTTACGAGCATTAATTGAGGATTAGTGTGTAAGTGGAGATGTTTACGTACTAGTTTACTGGAGGGCAAGCCGTCGCCTGTTTTGGCCGCTGCAAAAGAACAAATAATGAGAGTCATAAATAAAAAAGAAAAATGTTAATTTTCTGCCTTAGTACAAGGTTTTTAAACATCGTTTAAACACGTTTTTGTCATTACATTCTCCTATAGTACTATACTTTATTTGTGTGTGGTTGAATAAGTAATACTGGTACTTTGAAGATTATTCTTTTTAGATATTTCTATTAATAACACTATATATTCAACATATAACACACATTTTTTAATCGAGAATTCCATGTTAGTCAAACCAGAATCACAAATCCTTTCTAATTTCTCAAGTATGTTTAAAAGTAATCTGACATTTACCAGCAAAGACCCAGAAGTTCGTGAGGAAGTTCATGAGGTCGAGATCGTTTGTTTACTCTTTATTATTTTGTTGAGGAAATGCATCTCTATGGACATTTTGCCTGCTTACAGCACACATGGCTGATGTGATCTCACAGGACTGGTTTAAGAGGACTTTTGCCCATTTATATTTATAGGACATAATATTTTGTGTGATTTGTCTAAGTCAACGCTGGTTGTGGTATCAGTTGGTTTCTGGATGGGTAAATCAATATATCATTAAAACATATTATATTATATTATATTATATTATATTATATTATATTATATTATATTATATTATATTATATTATATTATATTATATTATATTATATTATATTATATTATATTATATACAGTAACTTATCTTACTTTAAACTTAAACTTTTAGACTTCTCTGGTGGGAAAACAACCAAGCAAGAAATGTCACAGCTTTGCCTGAAATGTTCCACAGTATGGTATTTAACTGGTATGGTAACTATTCAATCACAAGTCTCTCTATCATCAAAAAATACCTTGAAAAACATGCAGGTGGTGGATTCTCCACCTAAAAAAGTTACCTAGAGCACCTTTAAAAGCAAATTAAACATGTAGCGTCCCTCACCGTCGTCCTTGGTGACGCCGAGGCAGCCCATCAGCTCCTGCAGGGACAGGGCCTTGTCATTGCTGATGTCGCAGTACTCCACAAACTTCTTGACGCACTTTTTGGGTTTGGACTTTTTGCGCAGAAAGCGCTTGAAGGGTTTGATCTCCTTCTTGCCGATGTCACCGCTGGAGTTTTTGTCGAGCTGACTGAAGTACCAGTGCACCACTCGCTCCTCCAGCGTGTGGTTTGGGTCCGGCTCAGCCATTCTGTAACACACAAGCGATTACTTATGTGTAGTCCATGCAAATGATTACATACACATCACAAAAGATAACTGATGAAAATATCTTATTTTCCTCTTAAAAATAAGGTTAATACAGGTAGGAAACTTATGAGAAAAACATACATTTTTAGAAATATATATCTTTATTTACTTCTCTTACCTGTAAAAGCATTTATTGAACACAGAGACTTTTACAAAACTTTTTATTCGCCCAATGTTTAATAATTGGATTTGATTACTGGTTGGACCTGCAGATGGAAAAAACGTTCCAAAACAGAATCTGGTATAGACATTGCTTTTGGGAATTATGTAACTGTACATTGTCCTGATAAATAAATGAATGATTGGATACAAAAATAAGGGTAATACAGGTAGAAATTCATCCAAAATAAACTTGACTTTTCTGACATGTTGGGAGTAACATGGTTTATGGTTTAACATAAAGAACAATCAAATTAATGGCAGCTGAAGCAGGTCGAGTATAATGTGTGTTTCTATAAACGATGCTGACCTCCCGCTGTGCTCGTAAATTCCACATGTGAGTATTACACATCATAAATGAGAGAAAGAGTTTGATTTAAAGGGACGTACCTCCCGGCAGACGCAGGATCAGTGACAGCGTGCACCATGTCTGTCGACAGCGCGTCAAGCACACTCGTCAGGAACTCTGTTTTCTTTGCCCCGGGACAGCCTGCAGAAGAAGAGACCAGGCCGTGTGAGCATCAGGATGTAAACTTAAAACACACATCAGCAGAGGTGTGTGGTAAGGTTGCAATTACACACGGATATTTCCCACTGTTAGTAAGGCTGCGTATATATTTGTCCTGTTGGTTTGGTCCTGTTTTTGTCCGAGTTGAGTCCCTGTTTAGTCCCAGAGTCTGACAGTCAATCTGGTAAAGTTTGTGGAAATATGACTAAGGGGTACGTTCACACTTGTCCTGGTTTGGTCCTGGTTTGAGCCCAGTTCAGTCCATATTTTCATGTGATTTGTGGTCAAGTGTTACCGCATCCTTAATGACTCCAACATATGCATCTCAAGCACCTTCATTTAAGTAATAGCAAGATTTTTTCTTAGATTTTTTTTGTTCTCAGTAAATATCAGACATGATTTGTTGCACAATTTGGGGAAAATATCTAATTGTGATTTTTCTGGAAAGAATTGCAATTAGATTTGTGATTTATGTTTTAATAATGGGATTCACATTAATGGGTTCACATTTTAGACACAACCAGGAGAACTGAAAAAATACTGAAATTTGAACTGACTAACTAATACAAGAATCATGTGTTTCAGAACGTTTTTGTCACCTTTAAGTCTTGTTTTGTTGCTTTTTGTTGTATTTTTTGTCACTTTTAGTAGCATTTTGAGCGATTTTATTTGCATTGTCTCTCCAGTTTCAGCTCATGCTTTAATAAATCTAGACTAAAGAGTTAGCAGGTTTATGAAGAATAAAACAAGATATTTTGTTGTTTGTGGAGGAAATTATTGCACTTTGCATCCATTCAAATTGCAATTCGATTTCGATTAAGTGTCAACCCTAATTTGTTTGCTGTTTAATGTTTATTTGTCAGATTACAAATTATAAACTAAATGTTATTTTGGATCATCATTTGTGACTCTTTTCACAAGCCCTTTGAGTACCAGCAGATCCAAAATAGACAAAATCTACACTATTTCTACTAGTTCAAGTAAAGTAACTAAAAAGAGGACAAAATGTGGACTCATTTACACTAAATTCAGTAAACTATTAATCTACAGGCTAGAGTAATCCATGTACCTTCTGAAGCAGCTTTATCATTTTAAAATAAGTTTCATTCATTCATTCATTCATTCATTTTCTTGTTCTTGTTCCCATTAGGGGTCGTGGGTGACTGGAGCCTATCCCAGTGACTTAGAGAAAATAAGTTTTATTTCCTTAGGCAAAATAAGTTTCTCACTTGACTACAGTGTATCTAGATTTCCCATTTCTGTATCAGCAAACGTGGAAAATGATGCCATGGGAAGCCTTATTATAACGAGGTGGAGAGCCGTCGTCATAGGTGGCCCAGTAAATGTCTGGGGAGGGACGTCATGTAAGTGGAGTTCTGCTGCACATAAAGACAACAGCGACTAAACTCGACTTGTGTTTTACTTTGTCTCGTAAAGAGCTGCGTGGAGAGGGAAGAGTCCAGCTGTCAATCACTCCCGAGGCCCCGGTGAGCATCTGACAACGTGAGTCTACATTCAATAAACATCAACACACCACTATGTCAAAAATGTGAGGTCTAGATTGATTAAATTTGGTTAAAAGTAACAAAGGAACTCAGCTTTTATCACTGCTGCCTTTGGAACCACAACAACTGGCTTTTTATCCATTTTAATTATTACATATTGGATTGTCCAAACACCAAATGCAAGTATAGCCTATTTTTGTTGTTGGAAGAATACATGTCAAGTTTCTGTTCTTGTTATGTTTAATTAGAGATGCAACGATCCAGCTTTTCAGTTCGGCTCTCGATACTTTAGCTTTAAGAATCTGCCAATATCAACCAATGTTTATTTCCTTTGAAGATACATAACACATATGATAAAACTGGTCAGTAAATATCCATTTTAATCAGATAATATTACAGTGGTGGAAGAAATATACAATTTTATTACCAGTAAATTAAAACAGTATTCAGCGGATGGAACTGGAATCGCACCGCCAACCTGTGAGTCAGTGGATCTGACCATTCGATCTACAGTGTCATCATATGCAACTGAATCAATTTCTTAATTTTTCTGGTCACTTTCATCGATGTAATCCCTCATTCGTCCAGGTGTGCTTCATCGTAGAAAAGGTTTCAGGGGTTGTCATCCGGACACTGTTTGAAGATCAAGATGTTTTGACTTTTATTGACAATGACTTTTAGATAAAAGTCGAAACGTCTCGATCTTCAAACAGCGTCCGGATGACAACCCCTGAAACCTTTTCTACGATGGTCACTTTCATGTACATAGTTTTGTTTAGTCAATGGCCTCACCACACCTCTCCCCTTATGCGCCACTCGAGAGACGAAGTCCACAAATACTGTATGTTGCTTTGAAATGTCCCAAGAACTCACTTCAAAACTCGAGATGACTGAGCTTTTTCTGTGGCTGCTCCCAAGTTCTGGAACAATCTGCCACTAAACATTAGAACAGCGCTGTCTCTTAACATTTTCAAATCGTTACTGAAGACCCACTTCTTTGCTCTGGCCTAGATAGATGAAGCTGAGTTGCACTTTATGTAATAAATGTTGTTGTTTTTATTTATAGTTTGTAAAATTGTATTCTTGTTTTGTATTATACCTTGTCACTCATTTGAAGCACTTTGGGCACCATTGGTTGTTGTAAATGTGCTATACAAATACATCTGAACTTTGACCTTATTCAAAGCCGGAACTTGAACTCAAGATGCATGTAACCATAAAAATACACTTCTACTTTTCAGTCCAGCTAAAAGTATTGGAGTAGTACAGCTGCGCTCGCTCAGATGTTGTGAGGTAAAAGCAAAAAGTATCTACAGTAAAACGTTCTTAAGCCAAAGATAGGTATCAAAAGATTTACTTAAGTACAGTAATTTTAAGTTTTGCTTCATTGCACCACTGTTAATACATATCCCTTTTTGCAGTACACACATTACCCCGTCTTTGAGGCATTTCTGAACCAAACGGACTTAGCACTTTTGCCAGGCGCGCCATTACTTCAGGTGTGACTTTGCTGTGCCAGTCCAGCAGCAGACAGAAGATGATTAAGACTGAGCAAATGTTAGCTAAACAAGAGGAAACTCTATCATTAAATGCCAAAGTAAAACCAACACTGAGGCATTAAAGCGAGCCAAATGACGAGGGGGGAAAATCAAATTGATGGACAACAGGAGTGGAATGACTAATGATAGTAATTGTTGGTTTAGGCAGTATATTTTTAAGAGTTTGAGGAGGTGAGGGCTAGGGGCCGAACAGAGAGAGATTCCTGGTTTCTCACAGCTCTTGCCCGTGGAGGATAAATTCTCCGGTGTTTTTTTTTATGGCCCGAGCCTGAGGGGCCAGATTCTCTCCTCGCTGCAGATAATAGCAGCTTTGCCCTCCGTAACAGGTGTGGACCAGCGCTGCCTCCAGAACTGTGCTTCCAATAGTGCTTAAGTCACATGTCCAAACTCCTCATTACATTATTATGAGTACACTGCGTTTAGGTCTGAGTACGCCCGCTCAGCCTCTGCCCAGTAAAATATCAACCCCACCTGTTAATGGACAAAATGGTGCCCTGCCAAACGTCTAGTGGTTAATTGGTCTAGACGCGGCACAATCGTAATCCACGGAGAGAACTTGTTTTTGTCGGTAGAAAACTTGTGGTATGTTTTGTTTGTACTGAGAAAAGTAGTTTAATGATTATTTGGAATGGATAAATACAAAGATAGAACAGGCTCATACTTGAATAAGGACAATGGTCGCAGCAGAAGATCAGCTAAATATGGATCTGGTATACATACATTTAAAAAGAATACATTTTATTGTACTAGGATGAACAGAAATCTTGTGTTCATTTACCTCTTTCATCCTATTTTTACTTATGTTTTGTTCATTTTAACCTCTTATCATTCTGGCTGATTTGCCAGTGATGAACAGAGAAATATCAGATTTATTTAATATTATGTTTGGAATTTTTTGGGTAAGTACAAGTTAAGTAGGAGTAAAGCTGCTGTCTGGAATGGGCCGGCAGACACTAGATTGAGCATTTGTTGGACTTGTAATAAAATAAAATAAAAATGTCTAGGCTAAATGCCATATAAAAGGCCAAAAATTTGTGAATTTTAGTTTTTTGTGTGTGTGCATGGGTTTGGAGAACAAACTGTTCCTGATTCAACCCAGAACGATCTGTCAGAAAATAATGCTTTTATGTAATAATAATAATAAATAATAATTTTATGTTTCATATGCCCAGAGGCTTTATGGTTCTCTTTAATCACACGGTGGACTAAATGGAATAAATCAAAAATTCCAATATATCTGTACAGATACATCAGAATTATAAGGGGTTTTGCAACCAAACTGTAACCGAATCATTTCCCCTGTCGATCTGTAAAGTCAGTGGTTTGGACGTAGCACTGGATATGTGGTAATGCTAAACTCATTTTTATTTTCAAGTTAATATCTGTCGTGTTATGGTAAATCACTGCAGGAGTAGACATGCAGTCAGGGCGAGTGCAGAGTGTCTGCTGCGGGACAGAACTAAATACATAACAGTGGTAATGCCTCTAGTGTTATTTATGGAAACAGCACTGGAAATTCAACAAAAGACGACTCTAAAGATTAGACAAGTGGGCACTGATTGAGTCGCGGTTGTCAGATCTCTCCATGCCACTTTAATTTGCCTTTGTCATCTTATCTTGTGCGTGCTATCTCAGCGTGTCCGAGCCAAGAGCCGAGAGCAAGGACAACAGGTAAACACTTCACACAATTTAGTCCAATTCACGCAACTCTCGGCCTCTCACGATTTGACTATATCTACTTATCGTTGCAAAGTGATGAAAAATATATGAATTTTAACGTGTTTTATTTGCATTTGTGTGGCACTGTTTCTTTTCTGTTTGTTAACATTTGAGCTTTAGAGAGTTGACAAAATAGTATAAAGTATATCTATGAGTCATGTTATATTTTACTAGCTACTTTAAAGATGCACTATGTAACTTCTCTAGCAACTTGCTTGTCTCCATGGAGATGATAAAGATGTATTCTTACTATCAGTGGCATCGCCTCGTCATAGATCTGGGGTTTCATTTAGAAAACTTGAAGTGGAATTCTTACTAAAAGTGTACGGACAAAACATGTTTTCACAAACTTGTCTTGTCTCTAATAGCTTTGATCACCTTCTGTCTCATCTTTGAACCCTTAAATATGCAAATGCAAAAGTTTTTGGACCATTCTGTTTCATTTCTACATTAATTTGGCTTGTTATTAATTATGAACTTAACGTGGAAAGTCATATACGCAACATTTTTGTACATACACATGAGAATAAATAAGACCCCTGACCTGCAGCTTGGTCTTGTGGTCTCTATTTCATGCCATATCGTGGAACTTTCCAGGCAAAGCATTAAATCTTCATGGAGATAAGCTGGTAGCAAACCCTACATCCCAAAAGTTACATGGTGTACTTATGGTGACAGGCCATAGGTTCAGTGGACAAAAAGTGCTAAGTTGCAAAAGAAGTCAGTTCCTCTTGAAAGGTGTTTTTTGGCCCTGTCTGTCTGGTCTGAGCCCCAGGGCAGGGTCCCGCTGTCAGTCACAGAAGTCTGGACATTTTCCGCTCAGCTGTAAAATCCTCTTGTCCTTGTCTCACTGTGGGAAGGAACAACTAAAGGAGCACAATGCAGGAATGTGTTAATGGAGACATATTATACTTTTCCTTGGGTAATTAATATTAAACTATAACACAAGTAGATCATTATTTTACATTTTGTTCATTGTAAACAGCAATATTGATCCAAAACGGATTCGTAAAAGAAACAGGTCCATTAACAACTGCAGAACTAATAAGCCCCGCCTCTTCATAAAGACATTTCACCTTTAATCTTTATTTTTCATGTTTTTATTTTTGTGGCTATGTGACAATTATGTACTCTACAGGTATCACTTGAAGTCTTGCAAATGATCACAACTAAGTACAAGGATGTGGGCGGGGATTGGGGGTATGTGAAAACAGGACTTTTCTGCGTACTAACACTCAATAGCAAAACAATATAGGAGTATTCAAACACGTAGGAATAAATCAAATACAACTTTGAGTAAACTAATAAAGAGGGAACTGTTGTAACAAGATTAAAAGCTCATTAAATTGTTTTTCTATAATACTGTATGTCTCCTTTAACAAGTGGCCAAATGGACCAAGGCCTCATTCACTTTTGTTGTTAAGTATAATAAGCATTTAGAGTAGGGCTGGGCAATTATTATAGAATTGTGCTCTAATCATAATCAAATATAAAATGTTGTGACAATTTAATATTAACTTTGAAACAGTTTGATACTGGTAGAATGTTTTCTTATCCACTGGGTATTCACTGTTGACTTGTGAAATACTTTTGTCTGGGAACAGCTCAAAATGTTTATATGTTGTGCCAAATAAAAAAGTTTCACACGCACAAAAAAACAAACAAAAAAAACATTCTCCAATTGTCAAAGCATGTGGTTTGAAGCACAGAATAAATTGAAATTATGTGTTCAATAAAAGTCTGTCTGAATCAACATATTTTTGAAAACCAAATTAAAAATCCAGTTGGAGCAATATGAGAAAAAATCTTGGGACACCATAAATCTTCAGCTTTTGGACCAGCAATTAACTGGCATGTGATCCATTTTCAGCAGCAAAACACACATTTGCACACATTTTTCTACAATATTCCACTACGGTAATATGAAAATCCAAGGCTTGTCCGGTATAAAATGATATACGACAAGAGGTAAAATAAAATCAAGTCCAAGCAGCCTAAATTGACTTGATGTTTGGACTTTCTGACACATAAACCATTAGTCAGATGATTGTTGACCTATGCGGTGTGAGGAGTTGGCCCTAAGTGTATGTTTGCATGTGTGTGCCGTCTGCTACTGTCAATAAGGCCCTGTGTTTTTCTACGGAGCCACATGGGGCAGAGTCCTGTCAGCACTCCGGGCCTCAGCTCCTTCACTCTGCCCCGGCCCGCTTCCCCCGCCCCGTCTCCCCTTCTCTGTCGCGCTCCTCTCCTGCCTCTTGCCCCATAAACCTCTCAACACCAGCGCTTCTACGGCAAATGGGCTGCAGCAACCTGAAGGCAACATTTGTAATTATCCCGGGACGTGCAGTGAAAGGGTTTACAGCCACTGACGCAAGGACCGTAAAGAAAAACAAGTCGCAGGAGCTGGGAATTTGTTCTGTCTATTTTGCTCGTTTTCAAATTACAATTCATGCACTTTCAGGAGCTAATTTTGCTGTTGTGGTATTTCAGACATATTTTAAGGGTGACAACTGTTTTTGTGCAAAGTGATGTAATATTTGAAAAAGCAAAAATGCAAGTTACCAGATCTTGCATGCAACCAGAACTGTTTTGGTAAAGGAAAGTCCCATCATTACTTAACCAATACAAATATACTGTGCTGATGTCTGAGTCATTTCATGAAGTCAGATAAAGTGGGGCAAGTTGAGAAGGGCATCTGACAAAACCTAGAACAAAAATGCCTGCACAAGCCGGGTGTCCACTGCATGATGTCTCTCAAGTTTTTGGATGTTTCACTACAAGATGTAAAGAATTTCAAATTGTAAACATTCATATTGTGCGATGGTTCACCCAATCAGTCGTGACTACAGCCAAAGTTTGCTGTAGGGCTGTAATAATTTTTCATTTAGTCAATTAATGGGTCGATGGAGTCTCAGTCAACCAACATTTTCATTTATACTAATAATTTAATATAGATTTAAATAATTTCTATGGCAAAAACAGAAAAACGAGAAGATATGGTGTGAGTTAGCTGAAGATTTTGGAGTCTAAACAGGGTATAAATACACTTTTTCTAAGTTGTTTTTGAATGAACTCTGCAATTGGGGTTTTTTGGTACAGCTTGGGTCAGATTAATAATTTTGATGTATTTTTGCCACACCCCATTTTTGTCGACTACTCAGTTGATATGGCAGATCTTTAGAATTTCTTTAGTCGACCACAGCTCTATTTGCTGAGTGAATATCAGGCTCTAGGCTCCATGTGGTAAAGTCATTGTTGTAACGATTAGCAGAGGCTGGTGCTACATGCTAGCTTGTAAAAGTGAACGAATAAAAAGGAAAAGGGCAAATGTCTCGTTCACAGCTGAGCTCCTCTGCGGTGCTTCTGTTTGCTGTCGAGAAGGGCTTACTCTACGATCAAGATTCCAAAGTATCAGACACTGTTCTCAGACACTCTTTGGTCATGTGACCAGGGCCGCTGCTAGCTTTTTTGGTGCCCAATGCAAAATGTCTTGATGGTGCCCCCCCTTACCCACATTAAATGACCAAACCCACAATTACTTTCATTTCTTACCATGTTCATTTTATTATCTTAAATTACACAATATATAGTACTATAAACACAAGATGGAAATGTAAGTTGCCAACAAAAAAATATTAATAAATATCTTAAATAACTAAATAAAACTAAAATATTCAAGTGTAAAACAAATATCACCCAATAAAAGTGCAAATACGAATATAGATAGAATCATCCAACAAGTGAAGTATATGTAAACATTAACAGGCTCCTACAAATGTGTACGTCTACATTTTCTAGCTGCAAAGTTGTTTATCAAGTCATCATATGAGAGCTTCTGTTCCAATTGGTGGTGAGTTCAAAAGGTAAAAGAAACGAAATAGTCGTAACTGTAAATGATTACTACTACTACAATTTATTTATTTATTTTTTGCAAAAATGAATAAAATAGTTTATTCAGCTTTAAGAAATGCACAGGAACTGTTGTCATTGTGAATGTATCATTGGCATCATATTTATTCACGGATTAAGTGCAATAAAAGCCCACGCACCAAATGTCCCCTAAACGCCTCAGAGTCAGACGTTAGCTGCAGAGTGGCAGGTAATAGGCTCCTCCGCTGACTCTCTCTCGTCTTCATCATTCTCTCAAACTTTGCCTGGGGTCTTGGCAAAGTTGGTGGGTCTTGGCCATCCCTGTTTTCTGAGGGAGGAGCCGAGGAGGAACGAGAGAGAGCCCTTGGCGTCGCGGTTTTATTAAATTACGTGCATGCGCTTCACTTTGGCGAGCACCGGAATGGGGCGCCGCGTGGGCACCGCTCGTTTTCGCCACGGCCAGGCGGCCACGGCACAGCCGATGTGGTGCCCCCTCAGAGCACTTGGTGCCCTACGCGCTGTGCGTTACGTGCTTTATGGAAGCGGCGGCCCTGCATGTGACACTTCTATGTTTAATCTTTGTCTGTGTTGCACTGTGAGACCTGCAACTATGGCTGCACCACTAATCAAAATTGAATCGAAATTGCAATTTGAATTAGCAAATCGCAAACACTGCAATTTTTGAAACGCAATAATTTCCTCTAAACAACAAAATATCCCATTTTATTCGGCATAAAAAACTGTTAAACCTGTAGTTTCAATTTGTTAAAACATTTGACAAAATTGCGACAAAAATGCATCTAAATGGGACAAAAATGCAAGTGACAAAACGGTTCTTAAGACACAAAAAGTGACAAACATGCAACTAAAAAGTGATAAACATGTGAAAAGTGACAAAACGCTGATAAAAGCAACAGAAACGTTGTGAAACACATGATTGTTTTATAAGTTTGTCAGGTCATATTTCACTCTTTTTGTCAGTTCTTCTGGTTGTGTTAAAAATGTGAACTTATAACAGAACCCAATGAAATCGTAAAATGTAAATTGTAAATCTAATTGCAATCGCAATACTGGTCATAGAAATCGCTATTAGATGTTCTTCCTGAATTGTGCAGTTCTGCACGTTTTAGAGCCAACATTCAAAATATCTCCCACAGTCAGTAATCTTTTATCACAGTTAGCAAAAATTGTGCAGTGCACCCCCGGCTATAGGCGACATGTTAAAGCTAGAAGGCCAGAAGTTGAAGTCTGTGCACTGTCCATTGATGCATCGTAGCTTCAACACAATCTGAGGCCAAATGAATGAAAATGGGACGTGTTCTATAAACCAGCTGCTACATTGTCTGTTTAAGCTGGTTTGAGTCTTATTGTATGAAACATTTACAAACCATTGCTGTTGTAAATGCTTAACAAAGTGGGTCAGTCTCAGAGGATTTCTGCTCAATGTCTTAGCAATAACACACAGAAGCAGCAGCAGCCGTTACATGCACTGCTCCATTAATCGCTGTCTGTCTCCTTCCCTTTTACACAGGGCTGAGTGAGACTGTGGCACCTGTAGCTCCGGCCCAGTCCTGGCCCAGTCCTGGCTCAGTCCTGGCCTGGTCCTCTCTTACATAAACACAGGGATGAGGAGTGAACAGTGGGCGCTCTGTTCAGACTGACTGGATTATTAACATGTTTACTAATGCACCAGAGACACAGCAGGCTGGACAATGCGAGACTTTATGAGACAGCTGGAAGGAATAACTGCCTGATATCTTAAATTCAATTTACTGATAGAATTGAGTATCTTATGGTGTACCATTCCATAAATGTAATGTTTAATCTTTAATGAAAATAATGTGTTGGGTTTATAAAGACCAGAGCAAATCCAGACAATCAAGAATGTAAATTTTCAATTTCATGCATTAACTATTGACCGACTGAAGCTGCCAATCTGCACCATCAGAACATTTAACCATCACCTCACCACATTCAAAACAGGCAAGGTGCGTGAAGTGCCCTTGGCCAAGGACTAAGAAGTTTTAAAGAATGATACATTGCTGCAAAAAATATTTCTATAAACAATAACACTGAAACTACACAGACAACAACTCTTAAGCAGGATAATCCCAGTAAACCATTTTCTATATGTATATTATAATACCAGTGCAAAGACAAATTAAACATTTTAGTACTTGGTATAGTAAGCCATAGAAGTTAATTATTCAACCCTCTACAGCTCCAATCATCAAAAACCAGCAATACACACTTTTGCAAAGAAAATTTAAACACAATAAATACTGAGCCTCAAAACACATTTTCCAACAACTATTTCCAACAGTAGTAATTATTGTGACAGGTCAAGCACACAACAGTGAAGTGGTCGGAGCAGGGATTCAGCTGCAGAGTTGTTTGACAATTCTTTCACACCAACAGACTTGCATGCATTGTTGACTTGTTACACATTTTAAATCCATGTACTTAATACAATATCTTATAGCGGCGGGACTTTTTCCCCGTTCGCCTCTCGCGTGAACGGAGCTCTAGCCAAAGTGGAAGTGCTGTTTCGTGTGAAGTACGGATCTTTGGCAAAAAGAGGCAAAAGTAGGCGGGCAGAATAAGGTGAATACTGTTGCTAATATACATGCATAATATTAACTCGTTGATAGGGCAGAATATTTAATCGAAATTGGATCGAAATCACAACGCTGCAGTTTTAGTGCTATCATTTCCTCCACAAACAACAAAATATCCTGTTTTATTCCGCATAAAAATGACTGACCGTGTAGTTTAGATTTGTTAAATGTGCGACTAAAAGCAACAAAAACATGACTAAAACGTGACTAAAGGCAACAAAATCGATACTTAAAGCAACAAAAATGTTCTGAAACACAGTTCTTTTATATGTTTTTCAATTCATATTTCAGTATTTTTGTCAATTCTTCTGGTTGTGTTTAAAATGTGAACTCTGGAAACGGAATCCTATTATTAGAACATAAATCACAAATCAGAAAAATCGCAATTCGATATTTTTCTCAAATCATGCAGCTCCACTTGTTGGTTTGTCTTTGCTCCGTCTTGTAAACTATGTTGATTAACTACAACTAATTCCATGTTTGATGGTGGCTTTTTGTTCTGTCACAGTCCAAAACGGCACGATCGATGATGAAACCCAAAGCAAGCTCTCAATTTATTCCACAGAGCTAAGTTTGACTGTTTGTAGTGGCCGGGGAACTTTCAAGTGGACTTCAAGTGGATTTCTTTGAACAAATCGAGGAAATATCGGTGCATAAGAAGTATCTGTACTGGGCTCTTAGTCACGTTGTGGTCTCTGTTCGTGCGGTCAGTCTACAGCTGTACAACCTTTATCACACACACCACAAATTCAAATGTGGAGGAGTATGTCATTCCCACAAAGATGAGTAACACAGCCTAACCATGATTTACCCGGTGAGTCATTTACTTTCAATCCATGACAAATTGCTTCATGGTAAAATAGTGAAAGATCTACAGAAGCTTTTCACTTGTGTTTCTATTTCAAAATGAACAAGTCTTGACCTACAACTTGACAACACCTTTTTTATTGACTCTAGAACAGTAAGCAGCGACAGCAATAGTCTGCAACTAACAATCATTTAGGTAATCGATTAGTTTAACAATTATTGTTTTGAATCGATTGGTTGTCCATTACTAAATTTGACCCATCTAAGGAAATCCTGGTGGAGAATATTTACAGAAAATAGACAAAGACATCAACAAATTTAACAAAAAAACAAAAAAAAACTTTAAATAAAGGGGTAGGCAATAAAACACATTCAAATCTAACATTTTTATTACCACAGTGACAATATTCAGATGATATTATGGCAAGTGGATATGGATAAATGTGCCAGTAAATGTCATCTTGATTGAGTATCACACAAAAAGTAAAATTTTGGGTTACAAAATATGCAGAAGTATCACTTCATGCTCTTGTTTGAAAATTTTAATCAGGTCTTTTTGCACCAATATACTGACTATTATAATTCTTCTCCTAAACAAGACTTATCTGATAATATCCATCTGTGATTTCCCACCTCTACCAGCACATAAAGTGTTACATTCGCTGCAATCTAAATGAAGAATAAATAAATAAAAACCTAATCCCTGACCACAAGGCTGCAACAACTTAACCTTTCAATTCATGTTTTGTTTCAAACTTTGCTCCCAAGATGTGATTCAAAAGCACACATAAAAAAAAGCTTTCCCAAACAATTTTTCCCACATGTCTCAAAACAGCTTAATGCGATAACCTTTTGTAAACTTACACTCCGTGGCGACCTGTCAGAAGCACACTTAACACACTTACATGCATTTGGGAACAATATGTCTGAGAAGTACAGCTGTAGTTCTTGACGAGCTCTTTTTCCCACCCACAGTGGAGTTATCTCTGCTGCTGTCAGAGCGTCTGTCAGTGCCTGTCCCTATCTTCCTCTCATCCATTATCTTCAGCTGTCGTCCTGCTGTTTCTCTCTCTGTCCTCCATCTTTGATCTATCAGTCTCTTAAGCCACTTAAGACGAATCTGGAAATACTCAAGACTCGCCCAAACCATGCCCATTTAACTTAATGTAAGTAAAAAAATGAAAAGCAACAATTTCTGTTATTATAGCATCCATTCTCTTTGATATTATAACAGAACATGCCTGGAACTAAATGTGAACACACTCCATGTACGACAAATGTTTAAATAATGTACGATAAACAGTAGGCTACATTTGGTCTTCATTTAGTAAAAATTCTTGTAGGAAGCATTAAAGTAAAAGTTTAAAGTCCGCAATGGCAGTATAGAACATTTTAACATTGCACATTTTCATTCATTCTTTGATGTCAGTGTTGACAAAGCAAAAATGCCATTTTACACCCAAATAATGATTTAGCCAAAGCAAATTAAAGCTAACAGATTTTTCAACTGTGAAAAAGGGAAGTATGTATCTTTCTAACTAGTTCATATCTCTCACAAACCTTTTGGCACATCAGTAATGTTCACATGCATGGATTTATTGGCCACTAACTGCTTTTTCAGACAGGAAAGTGAAGCAGAGTAGCCCGCACTTGCACAGCCAAAAGCGTCATATAGAGATACACATGGGTCTTTCTTACAAGTTTGTGAGTGATACATTTTGTTATAATTAAAGCACCAAGTTCTATACTCACAATGCACTTACTGCGGACACAACAAAATATACACAATTATAAAAGAAAAGTAGGGTAATGCAGCTTCAAGTGTGTTAGACTTTGTAACCTTAAATGTCACCTTGTATGGCATTAAATGGAGGCCTACCTTGCAGATGCCGGCTCCTGTAGTGGTCTTTGGGTTTGGTTGGATGCGCTCTGGCGTTTCCATCACATTTTGGCTGTTCATATCTGTGACAGAGGGAGAAGTATTTCAGTAATAAAATGAATAAAATAATGAATAAAACGCAAAATTATGAAAAAATCAACATCTTAAATTATGCACAAATGTTATGCAATTGCGTTGTTTATTTACCTGTGTTGTGTGTTGTATTGTACATGTGTATTATCTGCCCGTTTTGTTCTGTAACTGACACAGAAGATGTAAGCATTTCTTACTGCACCAGAAACATTCCATCAACTTGTTGTGTGGCCAAACTGGATACAATAAATTATTCTGATTAATGGGCTAATTGTTGAGCTATAGAAAGTACACTATGTACTTTTTGTTTGGGGGGGGTCTGCTACCTGCTTGTCTCCATGAAGACCGGGATAGTTCCACAGTACGGCATTAAACCTCTTGCATGTATTCCATCACATTTTTGAAATAGCTAAAACACCATGGAAATCATGCACGCAAACAAGCAGGCTCGCCTCTCCACAGATGTCACTTGGTCTGGTAGTATCAGCTGTTGTTAGCGCTGGGCGATATTGACAAAAATGTACATCTCGTTATTTTTTGTAGTATCCCAATAACAATATTCAGACTATATATTCCAACAACTATAACAATCCAAAAGAAATGTGTTAAAACATGTCTTTAAAACGAATTAGTTGAGGTTTGAGTATCAGACCAATGTGTAATGTCAGTAAAATCAATAACAAATGTGAAGAAATATTATCTTTTTAAAGTTTAGAACATAACTTTTTTCATTTTTACTTTTAATCAGTTCTTTTTGTAGCATTTTTTACTTTAAATGACAAACTTCATATTCAAATTAAGCATATCTTCAAAACAACATTCACGATATTATCTACATTTCAATATATTGCCCATCCCTACTTCTGGTTTGAGTGCCTGGAGGGGGAGGACGGGGGGAGGTGAAGTGACAAGACAGAGCGTGGGACAGCAGAGGGTACGGCAGAGCGACAGGGCCAAAAACCATCTCAGGACAAAGAAACTTGAGAGGGAAAATCCACGCTTCCACATGTGTGCTAATGCGCTGCCTGGCTCTGGGCCTGGAGCCTTGTTAATGTGATCTGCAGCTGAAGAAAAGGGAAAAGATGCCAGCGCCGTCCACCCTCTGTGACCTTTGACCTCTGAGCTACTGTCTGGAGAAGAGGGGATGTGTGCCGAGCACACGCCAAAATGTGGCATGGGTAAAAACTACAACTAATTTTGATTTTAGTGGTTTTGACAGATTTTTTAAAACTTAGAAATATTTTTTTTTCAGTCGTTCCATTGCAATCGTAACTATTTTCAAGATAATTCAGCTTGAAATAAAAAAGAGACAATTTTTTATGGCAGAGTCATGGTGCACCACAAAAAAGGAATATCGGGCATGGTTAAAATAAAAACTTATCTTGATTTTACTACTTTTGACAGGCAGTTTTTAAACTTCTTTTTTTCAGTTGATCCACCACAATTGTGACTATTCTCAATATAATTCATCTTGAAATGAGAGAAAAGGCAATTTTTGAATCCTAAAGTCAAGGTGCACTACAAAAAAGGAATATTGGGCATGGGTAAAATAACTACAACTTATCTTGATATGATACGAGAAGTTAGTGATAGACTTTTTAAAAACATTAGGTTATTTATCAAGATAATTCAGTTTGAAATAAGAATATTTTTCTATTGATTTTGCCCTTGTATTGTACATTTTATGCAGTGTATTTTGTGTATGTTTTATTTACTTACTAAAAAAATGATTTGGGTATGAAAATATATCTTAATTCTGTGATATTTTTCTAAATTCAAGCTAAATAATCTATAACTGAATAAATGATAAAACTTTGAACATCAAGAAAACATTTGACTTTCTGAGAACCACCAGATCTATACCTGGTCTAAAATAGGATTGTTTCAGGTCTAAACTAGGACTACATCTTTGCTACAGTTGTTCAAACCAAAGGAGGTCTAACGGAGGACCAAAAAGTAGAAATACACATCTCACAGTTTGGAAACAGGAATCTATAACTTGTTCATATGTTTAAAAACCAAAGAACCAAACCAAAGAGCCCTCATAAAAGGCCAGATCAGTAGTTTGACTGTATTTTCAGTGCTGATGAACGTGATGAAGAGTTTATTAAAGACACACCCACACCCGCACAGTTCTCGCTCACCTGGTGGACGTTCCTGGAATGGGCCGTCCCGTGTCGACCAGCACGCACCAGCAGTAACCTGTGGACGGGTGGCACTGCACGGGCTTGTAAAGTCCTCCCTGAGCGCAGTCCGGGACAAACACGGCGTCGTTTTTGTGCTGCCGCGCCTCCTCCTGCGCCGACTGCTGCTCCTGGTCACACGACGAGGCTGAAAGGTCAAAGGGCACGTGTCAATTCAAAGCAGAGCTCAATGAAGCTGTGATTGTGATTGAGTTTGGAAGTTTGTAGATATTTGAAAAAACAATAATAATCCGTTGTAGAGTGTCAAAAATCGGATACAAATAGATACTAAAACTTGTAGGAAATTAGATACTCATTTGAGCAAATATCAATACTAAAAATAATCACAAAAACAGAACAAATTTGATATTTTCTTAACAAATTTAAACTGATTTTGAGCTTTATCAGAACTGGTATAAGACCACATGATAACATAAAGAAAGTACTGTTATTTGTCTTTAAATTACAGCGTATTTTCTTGAGAAAGAGCATTTTATGATAATTGTGGTTTCAAAATCGAGTATTGAACCTATTCTTTTGTATCGAAATCAAGTTTGAAATTTTAGTATTGTAACAACACTACCCCGTTGTTGGTAAAAGCCAAGCCCAGGCTTGGGCTATTTTCCAGTATCATACAGTCCTACATGGTATCCAGCATAAAAAATAAAAAAATAATCAGTGTATTTGCTACTAGCTCAAAAAGTCAAATGAAAAAAAAAAAAAAAAAAAAAAAAAAACAGCACACATCGTTTCAGTGTTAATTAAAAAAGAATAGCACATGTGTATGGAAACTTTTTTGCACAAATTTTGATGCATCTCAATTAGTCAATAACTTTAAAGCACGATGCTACTTTCTCCTTGAACTCTTAAAAACCGTTAGACTTGAAAGTATCTGCAAAAATAAACCACGCTGAGAGGTCATTTGGCATCTGAAAATGTCTGTCCTCAAAAATAAATGTTTGAGAAACATGGGTGGAGGTTTGCAGCGAACGGGAGCCAGCGACAGGATCTGTTTACACAAAGGTACTAGAGAAATTTCAGCTTGGATCCAGTAAGTACACACTGCACAGGTCTGGCTGCAAGTTTCATACTTAATATAAATCCAGAGTGAAGAGGAGGATGGCGGTGAGAATGAAGCACGGAGACACTGTGTAGACTGTTATATCAGCCCCCCTGGCACTGTTTATGAACATTAACAGGCTAATGACCAAGTACAGCTCCCAATGCCCCGAGTTAAGTAAATATTTGGAGTGCGCGCTGCCCTCTGTGGATGTGTGTGACGGAGCAGACAAGACGGAGGCATCCACAGTCGCTCCATCACACTACGAATATTAGTGTTAGGGGCAAACTAAGCCACGATGAGGAATCAATAATGCTTTAAGAACGAAAGTGAAAAGACTTACAGCTTGCATTAAACTGAAAGATGTATTGGTAAACTTGGCATGTTTGTTTTGTAAAGTCAGGTATAGATTTCTGACAAAATGTATGATAAAATAAATTGTAATTCTTGTCTTTGATAAGTATAATAAAAAGTAAGGTGACACTGGTGGAATGTCTTCTTCATGTGCATTTATTGTGTTATTGTTACTGTGCATTGTTTGTCCGGGAACATAGGCTCAAAATGATTATAGTGTTATGTTATATTATGTCAAATGAAACAGTTTCACACATTAAAGCTGAAAATTCCACTAAAAACACGTAAAAAAAATTAATAAACACAAGTTAGGTGCTGTACAATGGTCCAGGCTGCAGCATTTATACGTCCAGCTCTGAGGTGGCCTTAGAGATTCTCGAGATTCTCGAGATTCATCTTGCTGATGATCCATGTGCTTCATCTTCATTTTTGCTGCTTATACTTTCTTGTTCAGTCAGTTTTTCTCTGTGACGTTTAAATGCAAAATGTCCATACTTCAGGACCTTTATAAATGTGTTTAAATCAGGGGTAAAAAAGTTGATATCTCAGTAGCCCAAAGTCAATATAATGGTAGCCTAAATGGTGTACTAAGAACATTTTATTAGTGCACAAGGTTGCTATGGCGACCAGGACATATCAAACACTAACAATAAAAGCTGTATAATATACACTTATAATCGATATAGCAACAAACTAAACATATCCCAATAGCACAAAGTTTCTCCATCTGAGAGAAATGTACTGTTTTTAAAATAAAAACGTTAAAAAGACTAAATGAGTTATGTTTTTTACAAGTTGAGGTTCAAATTAGCCTGGATTAGTCTTGGTTTTGTCTCTGTTCTCTTTGTGACAGTTTGACTAATCAATTAATGCATGTACTTTTTGTTTTTTATAGACTGAAATGAAAAATTGTGGGTTAAAATATCGCACTAACGTTGATATCGCAGTAATATCATACGTCACAATACTGTCCAATATTGTGGAGCATTACTACAATTGAAAGTCAACTCTCAGAGCACAGAAGTGAACATTACAGTATTACGTAGTGGTGGAGACTCAGTGAAACAACGATGTTCTGTAATGATGCATCAGGTTTCAATCATAACCCTGCTCCTAATTTCCTCACCACTTTCCAACAGAGATTTGATAATTGAACGCAAATTTTCAACCATCTGTTTATAAAAGCATTTATCGGCAATTGCCGCTCACACACCATGAGACTTTCCCTTCTGCTGGATTAAGTTTTTGCAGTGTTTACTTTCATTAAAAATCTCAAACCACACAAAAGAGCTCAAATGAGATGCCTATCCGCGTTCTGAACTAACTCTCTGCGCTCCACTTCCTCCGCATGCGCTGCCTTTGTTGAGGTTTGCGTTTTTTTCAACCCGAAAGAGCAAATGGTAATCAGAACCATCAATGCTGCATATTTCTGGCTTTTTTATTGGTTGTAAATTATGATAATGGGATTCACACACCACTGCACACATGCACACAGCCCTCTAATCTTAAAGCGGCCTGTTAAAATCGTCATATCGAAGCAGAAGGCAGTGCAAAGACCATGTGAGCACAAAAGCTTAAGAGAGAATAGGAAATCCAGTGTTTTGGACATGTGCTGATAATTATAGATGCAAGCAACCTCAAAGAAGTAGATCCAAAGACTGACACACTTTGACACGGAGAGCTGTTGGTTTGGAGCTGCCACATGTCCCCAGAAGACAGGAAAACCCAAACCATTATGGCTAACACACGTGGGAAAACAACTGCGAGCTTTACTAACTAGTTTGAGCAAATCGAGTTCAGAAGGAGAGAGAATCAAAAGGTACAACATGGATTTATTACATTTATTATTTTCACAGTGATTCTTGCATCTTTGCACTGGCTTCCTGTTAATTTTAGAATTGATTTTTAACAGATTTTTGACTTTACTCTCCTGCCCTGCGCTTTGAGGTCCAAAGACGAGACTTAAAACCAGTGAGGACAGGGCCTTCTCTGTGGTCGACCCAAACTCTGGAACAATCTACTTCATGATCTCAACTAGGGCTGTCACAAGTCATTATTTTAGTAGTTGACCATTGAGCGACTAGTCAAACGATTATTTCTGTTGCATATTTAGTCTAGACAATAAAAGGTAATTTTCAACCCAAAATATTAGTTCTTTCTTTCTGTTACCAGAAAGAAAGAACTAATGAACTTTCTGTGAGGAAGTAACAACTAGGGCTGCAAATAATTATTATTTTTGTAATTAATTAGTCTAGCGATTCTTCTTTCGGGTGTGAAACTGTGAGCTTGAGATTTTAACTCAATTTTACCCAGATAAAGCTGAAGCTAAGCCATTTGAGTACAATATTACAACAATTTACACATTCAAGTGTCATTTATTTGTGATCCCTGCTTTGTCTGAGTCATAAAACCTCTTCTCACTTTGGAATCTGTTTATAATCCAGATAACTATTAATCGATTACTTAATTAGTTTCTATTGGTTAATTGTTGCGAGTAATTGATTAACTTGTGGCAGTCCTAACAGTCACACACATGATCCGTATGCCTTACACCACTACAATATTGAGATTTTAAATTAAATCAATATTCCTTATTTGACCATGTGACAATCTGCCAGGGGTGGGCCATTTCAAATCTTTCATGATATATCGTCATTTGCTTTTGGGGCACTGCGAAATGTAGAAAATGCACTGCCGCTGATTGTGTGAAGGGAGGCAGACAGAGATTGCAGCTAATTGGGAGTACTAACGGCTAGAGACTTAACAGAGTGTGGCTGCCCTGCGGACTCTAAAAACACTAATAATGAAAGCGATAAGGCATGAGGAGTGGAAGCAGAACTTATAATTACTACTTATCTCTGCTTTTCCCCATTCACTTCATCTATTGGTCGCCATATGTCGCGGTGTGTGAGTGACAGGGGATTTCAACCAATCACAGTGAAGAACTCTTAGAAGAAGCGAGTTTTAATCAATCATCAGGTAAAAAAATGAACGTTTACTTTGTTAATTGATTAGACTGGCAATTACTCTGTCGATTAATCAAAGGCCAATGAATACGAGACTTTTACAACATTTAATTGAGAGGAAGCTAAATAAATACTGCTTTAGAACATCTTCACAGAGTATACTCACAACAAAATTGATTTTTCAACAAAAAAACTTAATTTTACAAGAATTACTGGTCCGTCTGAGTGATAAAACTGTCTCTCGGCATACGACATGTTTTGGAGGTTGTGTATAGTTGATTGACGGTTATTTAAAAATTGATTTGTTGCGATTAATCGTTTAACTTGTTTCAGCTCTAATATAAACCTTCTAAGTGTACATGAATCGTGACATAATCATGGCGAAATCTCTCCGAAAATAGGGAGGAGTTTGGATAAATGTGACTATTATGTACTTCAGATTCTCAGCTTTGCAAATATCGTTCTCATAATGGGGACAATTCAATGTTGTGCGACCTAAATACAATGAACAACAGTAAAATAAAAGTCTATTCACCTTATTCTGCCACGCCCACTTTTGCCTCTTTTTGCCACAGATCCGCACTTTTGTTGTAAACGCGCTTCCGTTTGACGAGAACTCTGTTGAAGCTAATGATGAACGAGGGAAAAGTGTCGCTGCTAACATGTTTAATGAACACGAGCAACAACAAGTCAACAACACACCGATTTCCTGGGTGGTCTGAAAACGGCTTTTTAGTCCATGTAGAACTTATTTTCTGTTGAGCTCGTCTGCTCCATGTAAACTAATACAACGGAAACAAGACGGCAGCGCGTACGGCAACTTCTGGAATAAGGTGAATAGTGTATGAGAGTATTGTTTGAACTCACATGGCGCTCTGGTCCTGTTGTTCTGGCGGCTGCGGACCTGCTCCGTCCAGAGCGTGGGGTACTGCGAAGTGATGTCTGAAAGAAATCACAGGGACACTTTTATGAGCCCCAAATCGAAAACAGGCTCATGCGTCCTCATAAGTCATCGAACCCAAAAGCCCGAGCTTCCAAAACTCTCAGACAGTAAAAGACATCAAAGTAGTGTATCTCCAACTGCTGTGAGTCCGTGTGGAAACTAAATGTGTGTGACAGCTGAGGCCTGGCTGTGTGTTATCAAATCAGCACATTAAATGAAACTGAGAAAGCTACTTACTTTATATGTCGGATATTATTGGTGTTGTTTCAGAGTTTATGGGAAACAAAGTACAGTGGAAAAGCCAAACTGAGGGCAAGTGGCTGTCAATCACTGAACATTTTAACATGGAAATACTAATATTGATTATAAAACTGCTTAACAAGTACTGAAATTGTATGGGCATTTCATAAAGACACTGGATCTCAACCAAACATTCAAATTTACAACAGAATAAGTAAGTTCATGTAGGCCAGAACTTTTCAGTATCTTTTATGAGTTATTACCACATAATTACATTTCTAAGTATCATTATGGCAGTACTACGAAGCATTTAGTGTTGAAAAACAATTCCTAGAGTTAGCTAACTTCCACTTCATGTATTAGTATGTATGTTTGTTGGTTTAGGCCTCTAGTCTGCACAATATATCGTAAAAGTATCAATATCGCAATATCTGCTGAGAGAACTAATTAACTACATTGTCATTAGGGCTGCAACTAACGATCATTTGACTAATTGATTACTCTAGCGATTATTCTTTTAATCAATTAGATGTTTAGAAAGCAAGTCACGTGATGAAAAGATTTTTACTACATTTGATCCAGATGAAGCCGCTATATTTATAAATTTTCCATGTCATTTTCGTGAAATTGCAGCTCTTTTGAGTCATAAAACTTATTTTCTCAGTTCACGGAATATTTTGGAACCTGTTTATAAACAGTGAATGATTATTCGATTACTAAATTAGTTAATAATTATTTCAATAATTGATACCTCTTGCCGCCTTAACTGTAATAACACCAAGTTTCTCAATCTAACAAGTTAAGTTCTTAAATTTTTTTGCGTTTTTAAATGAAAAATCTTATTTTTTAAATTATTTTCCAAAAGTTCTAAATTAGCCTTGATATAATCTTGGTTTTGTAGTGGTTGCAGTTACATGAAAATGTGATTTTTGACAGATTTTCAATCTGATGTGAACAAATTTCATCCTGATCATGTTCCTTTTCAGATTTTGTAGTGCACATTTCATTTAAATAATTTTAAAGGTCCAGAAATCAGATAATAATCAGAATTTGCTTAGCTTTTGTCTGACTTGTTTAAGGCATGCACACTTTAGTCTCAATAAAACTGAAATCATTGTGTCAAAAAGTATATTAACATATCACAATAATATCGCAGTACTTAACAACCCAATCTTTCCCAGTATCGTCCAGAGAAATTTCTGACGTAAATGTCAACTTTCACAGAACAAGGAGAACAAATGAGACAGCACTCATAGGTTATCTTATGAATACAGCATTAATAAATCACTTACACATAAATAATTGTTTTGTTCTGTTTTGTAAGTAAATACTTTGACAGCATTTGACATATTATCTCACTGACAGCTATAAATCAGCCTGTATTTAGGGCAAAAGTAAAGAAGTGCAGCCTTAAATGGCCTGGTATGACGAGCTTACAGTGATGGAGGATGTGAGTCTGCTTTAGATAAATGTTATTACTATTATTCTGTTTGCAGAGCTCAGCAGATACCTCACTTGTTTTAAGTAGGATGTGGATAGTTAGTGTCAAGTGCAGTGATGTCGTTGTGTCCCTGGCAATGGTTTCAGAAGGATTATTGTGTTATAAATGAGTCGCTCCACGGTGTTAATAACATTACATTAAACATTTGTTCTTTTGGTTGTTCCCATGGAGTCCGAACACTGCAGAAAATGATTATCTGTTTGTTTAAATAGCTTGTATTTGACGTTTTTTGGACAAGTTTAGAAGTATTTATTGGAATTGATTAGATGATATAACTTAATATTTCATGACATTTCCCACTGGAATTTATCAATCAAACTTTTCTGGAGATGATATTGTTTTGTCTGGAATTTTCCACAGTATGCCAACCCATTAACCATACCCATGAAGACAGACCAATGACGCAGGTTAAGTTACAGGTCAGATCTGTGGAGAGGAGACACCACTCACAGAAAGAATGTGTTTTTCAAGTACTTTTAGCGATAAAAACGGAAAAATTTACTGTCATACTATGGAAGATTACAGGCAAAGCAATTCCATCTCCATGGAAACAATGAGGTGGTGGACTATTCACCAGGAAAATTAAGTGCACCTTTAAGATTATTTATATAAATCTGCTATCTATTTTAAGTGTAATCTTGTAATATATTGCATGATGTTCATAAGAAAATACCTCAAAATTAATAGTAAATTCATAGTAAATGTCACAAATATTCAAATAGAGATTAATATTCTGAATTGTCGGTTTATTATATGTAAAATTTCCAAAGTATTTATTGAACAATGCATAGTGTTACTGTTGCTATTTGCACTTTCAAACGTTCTGTGCTTGTTTAATTAAAATCCTGTGATTCAAACCCACGATCTCCTTGTTAAGAGGCAGAAGCTCTAGCCGCTCTGCCACCGTGCACCTCAATTGTATTATTTCTACACTAAAAAACACATGTAACTTTTACTGAAGTAAAGCTTTGGTAGCAATACAGTACAACATTTTAGCCATGTACAGTTTTCTGGAGTGCATGAGTTTTCGGTGATATCTGCAGTGGGTTCCTTCTTTCCCAAGAGCACAGCCTTTACTGATTGGAACAACTTGACCAAACCAACCACATCTTTGTTTCTGTAAATCTACTTTTAATTGAATAAAAATGTTCAGTTCAGTTATCTCTCCACACTGTCTACAGCATCCTCTTTTTTCACACTAACAGAAAAGTCTTCTTTCACTACGTTCATAAATCTTCTTCTTGTCATCTCTAACCGCAGAAAATTTCTACACCCAATTCCATTTCCATCTTCTGTACATGTCCAACCCTTGATTTGACCTTTCCAAACATCTAACACGAGCGGCTCCTCTTATATAACACAGACACGGCGAACCTCAAAACATTTTTCACAACTTTCAATAGATAAAACACGGGTAAATTATTAATAAGCAGCGTCAAACTCACCTTCTTCGTCTGTGGAGGGCTGTGGATCCACGACTAGGCCGGTCTCATCTGCATTTAGAATGGAGAATATTTGCAAGGAGACTACAATTACCAGAGTAAGCTAGATTACAGACACTTGACTGTGTTTGATTTGCACATTGCCCGGCCAAGAGGAAAACAAAAGACTGAGAAAGAGTTAGAGTAGAGAGCAGTGGAGGAATCAAAAGAAGTGGTCATATATTTCAGTGGTTTCCCGTCACGTAACAACCCCATGTTACGCTGGAGACAGATTGAGGTCATATGAAAAGAATTGAGATGATGAGCAGTTGCTGGCGCTCCTCTGGGTGTTACCTGTGTGAAAGGTAAGTTAAACCATACAGCGAGTAAATGTTAGGCTCAACACATCGCAAAGAGTGGTTGGTGTTAGAAAATGTGGAAGCACTCAAAACCTGTGGGAAAGTAAAGGTAATGTGTGTTATTCTTAGAAAAGATGATCTGTTTTACTACAATGTGTCCCAATTCTCAACAGAATTAGACATTTTGATTAAAAAGAACGTATTACCAAATCTTATTCTAGTCGGTGAACCCAGTTTAGTTCTGCTGTAGACTTGGTTTGGTTCAACTGGTGTAATCTAGGTTTAGTTCCAGGTTCAATACCATTTAAGTAATAATTTTCACGTGTTGTAGTCGTGGAAAAGTTGTTAATTTATTATTAGAAGCCCCAATTGCGCATAAATCCTTATAATCCTAATAATAATTTAAAAAACTGGTCATCAACTAGACACTATCAGCGGATTAATCTACTAAACCAATGGTTCCCAACCTTTTGTTTTACACTCAGAGCACCCCTTGGGCAAATAAATGGGTTTACTAGTCATATATTGTCATTCATTACTATCATATTTGTTGTATGTTGATGGTCCAAAATAAAAAAAAAAAGATTTACGATTAATTACACTTTTGTATTCAGATAAAAGTATATTTCCTCTTCATTTAAAACCTGAAACCATTCCAAGTACCCCCAAGTAATTCTTGACGTACCCCTTGGGGCCCCCGTACCCCTGGATGGGAAACACTGTAATAAACGACCAAATTACTGCAGACGTATTTAATATTGCATTGATTTTTACATAAAGCCTCATCTAGAGGAGTAATGCTTCTGTGTTGTTGTACTCAGGATGCAGCCGTCTGGAGTCCACTGCGTTCACTGGAGGATGGAAATGCCATCTGAGAGAGTGTATTTATGAGTGGGATTTATGATGGACCACTAATGACCCATCTTTACTCTGCGGCCGTTTACATGACTCTAACACCTCTTTTAGCATCTGCCAGGAAACCCCCGCCTTATTTGTGGTCAGCGGCATTCGTTTTACTGCCGTGTGTCCGTCGTCGGCTGAGGAGGACTCCAGCATGAGAATACATTTGTCAAAGAAACAGCCAGAAATCGACTTATGGCAAAAGCAGTGACTTTCAAATGTTTTACACAGAGTATCACCTTAGAAAATATGAGTAAACTAAGCCTACGCCAGAAGAAAGACAAGAGTATTTAAAGTCTGGACCAGGACTAAAGGAGGTCTAATCAAAACTAGTCTAGAGCTCAAGTAGAGGAAAACCAGACAAAACTATGTGTAAGCCACAGGGCTAAACTAAGCCAAGTTTACAAAGGACAGCAGCAAGACTAGAAAGTAGTGCAGCCCATCATAAACCAGGGCTAAAGCAAGTCTGGACCTGAACTGAAACAGGGCCATTCCACCAAAGTGGGTAACTCCATAAGCCAGGCATATGTGATGAAGTTTGTCTTCATTTATTGACGTTTTGGCTCCATAAACTCACTTGTGGCTCATTCACAAGGGACAGATTGGAACCTAATGCAGGGAGCACAGTCTGGAAATGAAATGACATCAAAACATCCAAGACAAACATCCTCCTGTGTCTGGCTTATGAAGTTAGCCGCTTTTGTGGAACAGCCCTCAGGTCTAAACAAAGACAGAGTGACGTTTGTCAGTTTTCCCCATTGTCTGTGTGGGTTTCCTCGTCTCCCCTAAACATGCATTATCCCTCCAGCGGGGTAGTCCTAACCCTGGAGTCAGCCCCTGCTCCTGACAGGTTCCCCCAGCTGTTCTGAAGGATGGGTCAAATACACAAGACAAACTTATATCTAAAACTTATATCTAAATCAGGTCTTCAACAGATCTGAGGAAACCATTTCTTTAAAATGGTTTAAAGCATGATCCTATCCTATCCATGACCAAACTAGTATCTAAGCCAGGGGTGGGCAATTCTTTTTTCCCCTTGGGTCAAATTAGAATCCAGGAAGTGGCAGAGGGCTGGACTGGGATCATTGGTATAATAAATTATCATCGTTATAAGCACATTTCTGCAAAATATTATATTATTAATCTATTACTTCATTCATTCTATTTAACTGTTACAAAAGACACAACTGCAGACACATGTTCCAAAGCTAAGACAATTCAAAAATAGAAATAGAAAGAGTAACAGTTCTCATCAAAAACTTCCAGGAGCCTGAATCAAAATAGCCCTATAATGTGCAGGTCTAGGCACTGACAGTCTCTAAATCTGCCTCAAAATCCAGTGCAATCAGGGCTGTCCTGAGAGCTGGCACACCACAAATCTACAGTTTACTCTGCCTTTCACCACGCTGTTTATCCAACAGTTCACAGGGAACCACAGACCCCCTCCCTCCCCCTCAATCTCTGCATGTGATTTTATATTCCCACTTGATCTATGTGTAATGAGTTGGCTTGGTTTCGACTGTCAATAATATACCCAGTTGTGTTTACAGAGCAGAGGCGCATGTACAGTCAATGTCACTGGGATAACTGCTTAACAAACAACCAAAAGAACTTTCACTTTCTATATAATGAAAGATGTTTATTAAAACTTACTGCCAAACGTAACAAACAACACTTTCCATAGTAAAAATATATATCAACTCAATCAACTTGTTTCTCTCATGGGAGACAATAACGAGGATTAGCTTATCTTATTTTAGAGTATATACTGATTTTGTTCATTTCTTTAGGTATAAACTGATCTAAAAGAAAATCAAAATAAATCAAAACTTTCAAAAAACTAAAATATTAGCCTGAAAGGTAGAGTCATCAAAATGTATGTTCAGCAGGAAGCTTCAGTGCCAAATTTAAACGCTACATGCTCAAATCTGATGTAAATTTATGGCCTTAAACTTCTCTGGATGCATGAAAAGTAAATAAACAAAGTTGTCCCAGGCTCTGCGCTGTCACACCAGGAGGGTAAACACTGAGGTCAGTGAGGTTTCTGCTCACTGCTTCATTCATTTTCAGTGCTACAAGCTGGTACATAGCTGGAGACATATATATCATTTACAGTAAGTTCTCACAGTTGTCTTCAAAAGTTGGTCAAAGAATGTAGAATATGCAGAATTTTCAGTCATTATAAGGGTTGCTTACAAACTACCCCTCCTCAAATCATTTCAGTCTGACCTTTCCACATTTATTTCCCAGACTCTGTTACATGAGTTGTCCCTTTGGCTGCATTCACACTTTCACACAAACCGGGACTTAACAGGGACTAAACCTGGAACTAAACTAAAGTGTATTCACATTTACACATTCACCACCACAAAAATGGAAGTAAACCAATACTAAACTCCAAACCAGTGGTGGACCTTGCAATTTGGTCGCCCAAGGCAAAATCAAGTACAGGCCCCTCCTCATCAAGTGAGATTGTGCTGTTAACTGATTGAACTGTAAATTCGGGGTGGTAAGTGAACGATTGAAAATTCTAATTCATATGTGCAACAGCTTTGATGTTCTAAACAGCTTAAACAGGATGATTTGGAGGTTTTTCCCCAGAAGAATATTCAAGAAATCAGACCATATTTCCTGTTTCTTGGTGCATTTTAACACATTCTAACTGATTTAAATACATGATATTTATTTGTAAGTCTATAAAGTTATATTTTATTTACTATTTTGCTTTATTATTGGGGGTGGCTTGGGAAGAATTAACATCTATTGTAATCCCAAACTTTTTTTGTTTGTTTTTAAAGTATTGATTGATGATTATTGGTGGGTCCTTTCAGGTTGTGGGCCCAAGGCAATTGTGACCTGTTGCCTAATGGTAAGTCCGCCAATGCTCAAAACTAAACCTGGACTGGACCAAAACTAAACAATGAATAGAACACGACCAACCCAAGTCCACACTGGGACTAAAATTGGCTCAATTTAGGACCAAATAACAAAAAGACCAGAACCAAACCAAGTCACATCACAACAACAACAACCCAAGACAAGTGTGAACAATTTCAGATTTTCTTTGCTCCCAGGTTTGCTCCCAGTTTTCTTCAGTTATAAAATGTATTTATAGCTGTAATTTGATTCTGTTTTCATAACATGGCTATCTGCTATAAAAAGAAGAATGGCAAAAGGGTGGGAAGTCATCCCAGGAGATAGTAATAAAAAACTAGAAATAAAACAGGTCAAGACAGGTCAACCCTTCAGAGTACAGCTAAGCATTATGGGAAACCAACGAGACACATTTTTTGGCATTACATGATCTGAAAATTTATAGCGATACACATTTAGCATCTTTGGGGTTAATTTACATATCTGTAATATGGATTTTGCACTGAGGTGGCTACAATAACATTTGCAAGGGAAAAATCAGACAAAAATCCCATCTCTGCTTAAGTCTTAACACAACCACTGTCAATTTTTCACTGGTTTGGAAAAGAGACAGAGTTAAATCAAGGTCAAGTTTAAAAGTGGTTATTTGATTTCTTTGGCTTGTCGCTGGAAAAAAGAGGTGCGAGTTACAAAAGAATATGGTAGATCCATTTTGGCAGCTGTCTGGTAAAACAACACAGCCACACCACAGCTCCTCTTCTGCAGGTTTTATACGAGCCTCCGGGCTGCTTACACTGTTTCAGATTGACAAAATATTAGAGACATGCCTTAACAAGTGACACAGCAGAGAGCACATCACAGGACCAATGCAGGCAACACCACACTGCAAACAGGAAAAGGAATAACTAACATGACTTGAATTCAGTATATCAATCTTAATTTGAGTCATTTTTTTATTATGGCTGATGAAGTATGAATATTGCACTTAAAAGATAACAAGACCTGTACTTAATATTGAACCATGAGTGAAAAACATGCTTCAGAATGTTATCTTCGCCTGTTTAGTCACTGCTCATGCGCCGAAGTCGAATCATGACTGTCTGAGAAAGTCAGAGTCAAGGCAGTTAATGGGGTTTCATAGTTTTCTCGATATCATTCTGATTTACATTGAAAGTAGTCATAAATGTCTAAATTAATTAATGTGTAAAGAGGTTGGCAGTAACAAAGTAAAGGAGCACTGTAGTCAGATTGCTTCTTGCTGCTTGTTTTACTTTTAGTTCCTATACGGCAGGTCGCACAACCTCATCTTTTGGTGACAGAGGCATGTAATCTGTGAACCAAAACCAAAACAAATATTGGTGTATGGAGGAGGACTGTAGTGAAATTAAGTTAAATAACTATACATTTAATTAGTGGGATGATTTCCTATTAAGATGGTTTCTGACCTGTATGCTTCTTTTTTTAGAGTAACTTACAGTAATCAGTAATTTAATTGCTCTAACTAAAGTCATTTTTTTTTTTAAGTAAAGTAATCATAGTACTAATTAGATACCTTTTGGAATGAGTACACAGTAGTCAGTAATCATATTAGTTTTACAATGTAATTGGCCAAATCAGTCCTTAAATCTTAACCTTGAGTAAAATAGTCATTTCCAAATAGTGAATTCTAGTCTAGTGTGATTTTTACAGTGCACATGTTCCACATGAGGATGGCATTGCACCTGCAGGTTTGCACCACTGCACAGAGTCTTATGTCAGTGTGTTTTATTAATTAAATTCTCACCTGCTTTGCCCGGCTCTCTCGTGGTCGCTCTCTCCTGCTTTGATCCTGAAAAGCCGTGAAAACATTATCACCACATTTTACTGGCTGTCGTTATAAAACAGATTATAAATAGCTGCCATCTGTTACAATAATTGTTATTAACCTTATTTCAAGTTCAATCCCAGGAATCAAAGGTAGCGACAGGCTAATTAAAAACAACAGCGAAAATGAAGTCATGCCAAGTGCAAGCACATGACTCTGGTGAGGTAATCAGACAGAAACTGAACCGACCATAACAGAAGATGCAAATGAAAACACTAGGCACATATTTATTGTTTTAGATTCAACAGAACTTGTAGATTGTAAGTAGAATCAGTTGAGTGCATTAGTAAGAGTTTTATGCTCGTATAGATGGGATTCAGGTTGGGCTGTTTGACTTTGACGATTTGGTTTGTGCCTAATGCGAGTTTGAGGGAGGGTGGGTGCATCGTGCTCTGAGACTAAGAGGTCCTCTGACAGCTTGTGCGTGATCGAGTCTAATTTGTCCATTTTGTTTTCTTTCAGAAGCAGGAGGAGATTACACTATTAAGTCTGAACAGAATAATGCACTCATCTACACCTCCTTGTAGACGCTGTGGCTTGAAAAATATGCATTCTCACTGTGAAACATTACAGGCAAAGCAATAACATCTCCACGGGGAGGCAAACAGGTGGCGAACCCTCCAGCAGAGACGTAATAGTGCTCCTTTAATTGATTTAGTTAATAATGTTTGTGATACTAGCAAAGATTAGAGTCTGACATTGTGCAATTAGGCTTGGTCCCATTCAAGGAGCTGGTAGTATGTGGAACAAAATACAGTACAATACACCAGAATGACCTGAAACTAGTTTAGCAAGTAAATCTGTCCAGGATAGGTTTCAGGGCAGAATTAGTCTAGTTCCGCTCCTTTTAGGGCATTATAAGATTGAGCTACGCAGACTAGCACTTTCTGATTGATAATAGCTGCTGAAACATTGTCCAACTGACTATCTTTGAAAACTTCTCTACCTTTGCTATTAATGTTAGTGCCTTGTTCAATATGCCATTACCAACTGCAAAAACAGCCAGAAAACGCTAGTATTTGGACTGGTCATTTACAAAGTTGCACCATTGCGAGGCAACTGCTGTTGTGATTATGGGCTTTACTAAAATAAATTGAATTGAGTTGAAATTGTCCCGGTAGCCCCCAGGAGCGGCTCTGAGGGGGACATGTGGCACTGATTTGATTGTTTTTCAAACGCCATCCTCCAGAACATTCTGCACAGTTTTACTTTGTTGCACAACTCTTCAGCAGGGATTTTCTCCTCGGCTTATTTACACCAAAAACCCACGATTCGAGTCCTCCAGCCCAGACTCTGACCACTCTCCCAAAAGACTAACAAGACAGAATGACATGCTTTGTTTATTTGGCAATAACTGATAAACTAGCTGCGCTTGAAAGATGGATTGAAAGAAAATTTGGGAAATCTTGTGGTTTTATCAAAATTTGAAGAATGATAATGACAAGAACCAAGACGTAAACAATAGCGGGATTGCAGGTGGGCAAAGCGTATCCTAGCAACTACAGGCTTCAAGAGACACACACTGGACAATGATTGATTACTTGAAGGTTTTGCATTAATTAAGAAAACTCATATTCAGTGGAGGTGGGAGACTTCTTGAAAAATCCATAATAATGCAATTGATGTTTTGGAAATTTGCAATGTTAGAATCGTCTATAACAATGAAACTATTAAAATGACCTAAAATGAGACAGAAACATCAAGTGATTAGAGTATAAAGTGATATTTCTGCCCTTTTGTGGTAGAATTTACATTTTTGTTCTAGATTTGAACCTCAACCAAGACATTTACGGTCACATTTTAACACATTCCTGATGAATTGTTAAAATACCATCTGAATATTGTTACCAAGATACTATTGAGATATTCATTTTTGTCTGTATCGCCCATCCATAGATATAGGGCACATACATTTAATCAGTTTCATCTAACACAAGTGCAGTTCTCTGAAAACTAAATCTACAACCTAACTCTTTGAGAAATGGAATTGTCAACAGCTCCACCATGTAATTCAGCTTTTATTCAGCAGAGTTTAGATGTACTTTTATCATGAGTAAGCTTTATTTTTAGTTATTTGCATCCAAAATCAGGATTAAAGGACTAAAATCAAAGTTTCTACCATCTCCTGCCCACTATTAAACAAAAAACAGGGTTAGTTTTAACAGATATGATAAAACTCTCGCTTTGTTGCTTTGAATATTGTGAGTAATGAATGCATACTTTTCGTACCTTGGCATCTGGGTTTCTTATTGGCCACTGCTGAGCCGCTGATGGGTCGACCATTGGGAGTGACACACCAGCAGTATCCGGTGTAGCTGTGGCACTGAACCTGAAAAGAAACACAAATGTTAAATTATAAGTTGTGTTCAGTGCTTTTTTTCTTGTGCATGAACTTTACATGTGAAAGTACAATCTGCTGTTGATAAAATGATCTGAATTCTGAAGATTTTATCGATATTTGAATTCATTTGACGTTCTTTTATCAAGATAGTTGTCAGATAGTTGTGCAGTTTTATACAGATCTGATTAAGTTTCAGTTGTTATATTATGGTTATTAAATAAGAACACATGAAATTACGACATTGTTCTTTCAGGCGACTGGGGTAAGGTGATTTACTGTATTTAACACTCAAATGAAACCTGTGATTATTTTAAGACAAAGATTAATTTCTTATTTACTCAAGAGGTCAAATGATTATTTCTATTGCACATACAAACTTTTAAATTTCATTTTTAACCAAATAAAATTTTGAATTTGGTGATTAAAGTCTTTTAAATAGAGAATATTTAAGAATAAAGTGAAGAATTAAGAAAATCAGGAAGATGTTCATTCTTTTTTGAGATTTTGATTTAATAATATTACTGTCTTAGTTATAAAAAATGTATTTCTATATGTTTTTATAGTATATAGTCCAGATAACGATAACAATCAAATAAAATTAGTTTGTATTTTTCATAGTTGACAAGTCACAATTAGTCAGTTAATCGTTGCAGCCCTACATGAAACCGCACATTTTCTTTAGTCTCTTTTAACAACATCTTCTTTTAGTGTATTTACCTCGCTGTATGTGCCATCGGGGTTGCACACAGGCACAAAAACCTGCGGAAACATCTTCTTGGCCTGTTGCTCCGTGTATTTCTTCTCCGCCACACATCTGGACGTATCTGAGGACCACCACAAATCACAACAATCACCAAACAAACCCATCTTTCAGCACGAGGCTCTGTATTTTTCCCCAAAACATAACAAACACAACTGTGATAGATGCTGTATCCCGCCGTCCGATGATGGACAATGAGCTAAAACAGACAAAGGAAGGACGAGAGCGGGGAGGAAACCATTCAAGACTTTTCGGAAGCAGCAGATCCGTTAGTGGCTGGGAATTGGACCAACACCCACGACTCTATTAGAAAGCCTTGCTCGATGCCTGGTGGTAAAGACATTATCAGGATGGAGCCAGCGTTCGTAGCTCCTGTTCATTCCAGAGAAAAGGGCTGATGCGAAAGGAAAACCTGCGACTAATGTGTCCACGTCTGACTGGAGAAACCTTGACCGTCTGCGAAACTGAAGTTATTTATAAATCTTGGGTCAACATCATTTAACCTTGCTCAGAACAATTTATAACAATAATTTTTGGATGTACTTTTCTTTTGGCTGAGGATTTTAACAACTAATCTGCAGGTTTATTTTGACGTGATTTTTTTTTGAGAAATAGAGCTTTTAGAATAAACCTGTCCGATATCTTGTTCCTGTGCAATTTATCGAATGTTAATCAAATCAAGATACATTTTTTCAGATTGTCAATAATCATCTTGGAATTTTATAATCGAGAAACCTACAGCTAATTCTGTTTGTAAAAGGATGTTGTTTGGAGCAGAATTTGGAAAGACTTTAGAGGAAAGAATTTGAATTTTCTGTGGTAAATGGCACTGATCCAAAGTCTGTCTTGTTTATATTCATACAATTAAGATTGAAAGTTATATATATTTGTTTTTAATAAGAAAAATCAAAGAAAAAAAAATCAGCTATAGTGCAAGAAATCAATTTTTCTAACAATTTCTCAAATGTCTGATTACAAAAAGGATATAATTGGGGAAAAAATGTTGCTGTGTTATGGCTGTTTGTTCTTCTCTACAAATCATCTAATCTAACACGTATCACAAAAGGTACTGATTAACTCCATGGCACATAATCCCTGTTTCAAGTATAATCGTGCTGTAAATTATGACCTAAATAAAACCCTATTTACATGGGATTTATCAGTCTAGATTCATTGTTTGTTTAGATTTTGCCTCAGCTCCATTCAGCAGTGCCTTGAGTCAAATCATTTTTTGCTGTCAGTAGAAGGAGGGAGTAATTAGTTATTTATCCTTTACAAACTGTGCCGTCCTTGTCTAAACGTGGGTCAGTGTTTCACCTGTGTGCATTTGACATTTTTTCACAAGTTTTTGCCAGAGCAATGCATCATGGTGTCATTCCTGAGCTGCCTGTTCTCACCTGGAGCAGCAGCTGTGCAAACCTCCAAGACACAACTCAGTGGCACAAACTCACCACTCACTCAAATCTCTCGGTTTCTTTGCTTAATCTAAAACAAATATATAGAAAAATAAAAATAAAATCAGATAGGGCTGTCACCAACGATTTTAGTAATCAGAATCTAGTCAGAAATCAATCATCGAGTAATTCAAATATGATGAATGAAGGCTCTTAAATAAAGAATATTTATTATTAATGAAAATCAGAAATAGTTTATTCTTTTTTGACCTAATAATGTTGCTGTCTTTGCTATTAAGGGTGTCTCACTGTATGTGTTTAAGAGTCTGTAGACCAGTTAATGTTACTTTTAGCCACGATTGGGCAATTAATTGTTGCAGGCAGCCCTAATTTCAGAAAAAAATATCTATATATTATTTTTCTTTTATGGGCCTGTTGGCTTTATTGGACCCGTCAGTACAGCGTTAACTACGGTTGAGACTAGGGAAGGATATGTAGCAAATTGATAGGTGCCACTCCGAGCGGCACAATTTCAATTTATTCCGGCCTTTGGATTTAAGTATACCTTTAACAGCTATCATCTTGATTTTTGACTGCATGTGTCTATCCTTGAACTGTGCATTGCAACAGTACAATCTTCTCATTGTGGGACAAATAATGGTTCTCTTATCTTATTTCTAGTTCAGATGCTGCATGATTAACATATGGATTAGATTATAATAATGCATTTGTTCTATACAGTGCTTTTCCAGACGCTCAATGTCATTTTATAATTGTGTGCATTATTCATTCACTCCATTGTAGTATCTTCTTGAGTAATGACACAACAGTTTCACCTTGTTTTCGCAATCGTCTCCCATCCATGCACTAACCAGGCCCGGCCTTGCTTTCCTGAATCATTCTTAATCAAGTACTTATTCATGCTTTGTTAAGGTAGGAATAGGTGCAGTTATTTTAAAGTGTTACCAACTAAACAAACAGGACTGCTTTCTAGGAAGGAAAGTTAAAAAAAACCCACAATGGATTGAAATACGTTGCATATTTCTGCCAAATCAAGTGAAGCATGATTGTTTTTTTTGTTTTTTTTTAATGATAGATGACAATGAGCTCCTCTGTTTCCTCAAGTTGTTTTTTTTCAAACTGACCTTTATATTCATTTTTTGCCAGCATAAGTTTTAAAACACTCTTGCTGGTCTGGCACTGGGCGCAGAGCACAAACCCATTAGACAGATGCAGACGGTGGACTGGTTTGGCTCAGTTTGGTCGCGTGTGTGCGTCGCTGTCGTGAAGGAGCAGAGGGGCACACACTTATTCCCACTGGACTGAAATATCTAAAGTTAGCTTCAGTGGAAAAACCCAAAAACCATCAAGTTTCTCCAAGGGGTTCAACCGTCTGGAAAAAATGACAAGACATTTTGAATCATCGTTGCGCAATGATAGAAAACAAATGTGGTGCCAGTTGTGCCAACCTTAAAACAACAGAGGTGGAAAAACATCTTGAATATTATTTTACTCACATCGGATTTGGATTAACTTTAATAACATCAGCAAAGTCACAACATTTATTTTCGTCCAGTATCTATTGTAGTGATGATAGGAGAGTCGGACCTCGGCGCAAAGTTGGACAATCCATGTGTGAAAATGATGTTTAATGCTCTTTCACAATTCAACGACGATGAATCTTGTCATCTTGGAACATGTCTGTACCATCTGGGGAAAATAATGTACTGGCCTCATTCTTTGGGCACACAATGTAATAATTCCAAACGAAATATTCTGATCTACTGTTGCAAGGTCATACAATTTAGTTACATAATGAACATCACATTTTTGTGTAAGCCATGTTTTTTTTTTAATTATTGTTTTGAAATTCCAGAATTGGCACAAAACTGTCTTAAAATCAGCTGGAGTTAAGGATTGTAGAAATACATTTGTTTTGATGCCAGAGGAAAAAATAAATACATTAAAAAAATTGAAAAGTCAGTAGAATATCGTTGAAAAGGTTCCAGGGGTTGACATCCAGACTCTGTTTGAAGATCGAGATGTTTCGACTTCTATCCAGAAGTTATTGTCAATCAGAGAGCTGGTCTGGGAACTCTGGCTTATATGCTCCTCTGCGTAGTGAGAGCCCTGCCCACAGGGAGGAATCTCTGATAGCCTGTTTTGGGGTTTCTGGATAGAAGTCGAAACGTCTCGATCTTCAAACAGCGTTCGGATGACAACCCCTGAAACCTTTTCTACGATGGAACACACCTGGAGGAATGAGGGATTACATCGACGAGTCAGTAGAATACTTTAGAAGTCTAGAGGACATGGCAAACAACAATGGATCGCAATTTTTGGTTCTCCTATTGATCGATCTTAATTTTTTATTATATTTTTCTTTTCAAAAGTAAAATGAAAATGGCTTTCAGTTGTTCGTTAGTTGTAAACAAAAATTATTTTTAAAAATCACTCGAATAATTGAGCAGTGTTTTGATAATGGCTGGGGGAATGTTTGGTTTATTGATTGATTGATTTTAATTTTTAACCCTCTTTTCAAAAACAAAATAAAATTTGATTTCATGAACATTAAAAGACAGACTTTCAAACGGTACCATTTAAAGGGCACTGCTAAAGTGAGCTTTTAACCATGTTCTAACAATGTTCTGTCATCAAAAACATACCTGGAATTGCATTCAGCTGCATTCACACGGTTTTGAGGAATGTTTATTAGAAAATCCTCCCCCCCTCTGTGCGTCAAAAACACTTCCTGCTGAACTTCTTGATCTGGGACATATTTTCAGATCATCTACGTCACTTATCCGAGAAGCTTCTGTTGTTTTTAGTCCTTAAATCATCACCAGACTCATTCTGAGCATTTCTGTCTAAACACAATAAGTGCTGCTGCTAGCTTGATAATGGTGTGTCGCACAGATATAAATTGTGTAAGCGCTTGGCGCCATCTACTGGGCTGGATGCAATAAGTAAGTGTCATTCCACACTGCTGAGAAAAACTTTAATGATTTCATAATAAACTTTTTTGTTTCAGAAGATGAGATGGCAAATTAAAAGTACTCACAAGCATGTTTAAAGGCTAATAACAATACAAAAAATGCATGCTATTTCTCCATGAACACAAAAAATGTTCAAGTTTCTAAACTCTGCTCCAAACCACACACCTTTATTAACAGAGGACTGTCTGTGAACCTTAAAGAAACAACAACACATCAACAAATCTCAATCTAGACAAAAATAGAGTAGAGAATAGAGAATTGTAGAGAATTGCACAGCCCTACATTTTGAATCATACTATACTTTTTGATTGTTAAGTATTTTTCAGTTCACTATTTCTCTTCAGCTTTAATCATATTATTTTGACGTAACTCCTGGAGTATAATTTGGCCGCTCTCAAACCTCTGACTCTGGGCCACTGCTGAGTCTTTCACAGTTCCTCTCCAGTCATCCCAAACCAGAGGGGGTCTCACTCGTATAGACCTGTGTCAATGACGTTTACAATACAACTTTCATGCGCTCGCGTCCCTTTCAGCTTCCTGGTTGGACTCCTCTATTCTATCCAAAACATCCAGATGCCCTAACACAGAGGTTCCCATGGAGACACGGCACAGGCATAAAACGAGCCTTTCCATCATACGAGAGTTCTTTCTAAGCGAGCCCTCTGCACACTCACTGCATTTGTGATCTAATATTGTATGGGCAAGAATGAGGCATTGTCCCCAGGCTGCAGAGCGGGGCAGTGTGGAGCGAGTGAGAGAGGAGAGAGGGGAGAGGGGAGAGAGGGGAGAGAGGGGAGAGAGGGGAGAGAGGGGAGAGGCACTTTGGGGTGCAGAGGTTCCTCCTTCAACAAGCAGCAACAATAAGAGCGCCTGTGAGCTGGCCGGCCTCCCTGTTTTTGGTCAAATATGTAGAGATTTATGTGTGGTATCGTAAAAGTTTCGTTAACTGTCGAACATTCTGCAAAACTCCTACTGTGCACAAAACAATAGAAAGAAATGAAATCCTTGAGTTTATGAAGAAATCAATTCTAAATGAAAGCATTTGTTTTATTCAAAGACGACATACTGTGGTTTTGACTGCTATATAGTTATAGTATTTGACACCTGTGGATCAAACAACTAAAAGAATCAAGTCTGCTGACTTCTGGGTTGAAAATTTCAGCGCTGATTTCTGCCTGCCCCTTTACGATACATCTCCATAAATGTCATAACGTTACATGTCATGGAGAACGGCACATCATGTTAATGAGGAGACTAAAATCCTTCATGTACATCACTGATTAAAAATGCTCCACCAAGTAAGTAAAGAGCAGTGGGCCTGTACGGGGGGTCTGTGGAGCAACGGTGTCTTGTCCACAGGAGAATAAAAGATTGCACAAACATGCATCACTTTAAATACAACTTTGAGTGGGTACACGAGACGGGAGAACAATTATAACACGGTTAAAAGCTCTTAAAAGTTGATTTAGCCTAAAATGTCTCCTTTGAAGGTGCACTACCTTTTCAGATTGAGAGTCCACTTGGATATGTCCACTGTGGCAATGAACTTATCTCATCCAGCATTTTCTTTACTCCATGAAGATAGTTTGGTTTAATGTCATATTGTGGAACATTACAGGTAAAGTAATAACATCTCCATGGAGACAAGCAGGTGACAACACCCCATCCGAAAATGTGCATAGCACACCTTTAAAACATTATGAGCCACAATAATGAAGCACTAATGCAATTTGAATTCATCATAAACAAATAATCTACAGACAGATGATAAATCACATTTTTGGAGTTTATCATTATCATTTAGATATACAACTAAATAAATAAACTAAGTGAGTAAGTTAGTCCTAATCCTAATATATCGGTTGGCCAATATATTGGGTAGATACTTGTACTTTTTTTTAGCATACTGGCCTTAAATCTCCAGCACAGGACAATATTTGGTTTGGGTAAAATATAGTTGTCTAAAGAATATGCATAAAGCTTTAATTGAACATTTTAAAGAGACAGGAGCAAAACGCTCTTTTATCCAGTTTATATTAAAATAGGTTTGTGGATGAATATGCAGTAAATTTCAATTATATAACTTGGGTACGATAATCAAAATCTGCCCTACATTTCCGCTAAAATTATCAGCAGAGCTTATTGATCATAATTTCTGGATTCTGAACAATCTCCATCTCCATCCTTAAATCATTATTTACAATTTGAAAGGTTACTATTTTAAATGATTAACTATCTGACAAACCCCATAATGCCTTGGCAAGTAATTGGTGTGAAATTTTGAATGTTGAAGTGGGACAGAGGTCCACCCCCGTCCCTGCGTGTCAGGCCCACTCTCTGCTCCAGCACTCAAAGAATCAATTATGCTGAAATGAATTTAAGCCAGAAGTTTAGCAGTGGGTTTTGGGGGAGCGGGAGTGGTGGAGCGTGACTCGTGCCCTGACCTTTGCATGGCCCGCGGATGACCTCCAGCTGTGGGTCACGGCACTTGGCTCGCAGAAACTCGCAGCGAGACGTGAAAGTCCGGCCATCAGACGCGCACAGGGGCTTTCGGGGAGCGCTGGTGCAGTCCATGTTACACTCCTTATCCTGGTCCACCCGCAAGAACTGGACGAGAGAGAAGCATATGATGAGAACAGATACAGACAATGCGTTAAATACAAGAATATCGCAGAATATACTGAAAAAAGAAGGCAAAATGTACCCTGGGATCTACTGTTTATGCGCAAAAGATTGTCCAGACCCTTGTATTTGTTCTTGTCTAAATAAACAATGTTATAAATGCCAGAGGGTTGATGTTGCATTTTGACTGCAGAATACAAATGAAGTAATAATATCCAATAGTAGCGGTGAAAATAGAACAGAAAGACCTATCACTGTCTAGGAATTTAAGTTTTTTGCTGACTTTCACTGTCCCTTCACAAATACTGGTAACACTTAGTCACGTATTTCATTCGGCTTTTCCTGACACTGTAAAATTACTTCTACTTGGTTAATATCGCGTTTGTTACAATTTTTAACAAGTAACGGTACTCCTTTTTGAGTGAAAGGATTGGTTTCTCTTCCCTCTGTGAGTAAGTGACAAAAGTGTTATGAGACATAATGATTTGAACAGTACATATCAGTTTGATTTAACTCATAAATCATAAATTTGACAAAAAAAAAAAAAGTAGTTCACCACATATTTTTTACTCTTTACTTAGTAATTATCCAGGCCACTACTTTAGACTTCTACTTGAGTGATATTATTCTAAAGTAACTTTTTTTTCTGAAACACAAATTAAAGATAAAGATAAGTTAAGGCGGCGACACCTATTGGGGCCTTAATGAAGCATAAACAAAGACTTAATTCATAGTGAACAAACAGTTTATTAAGGATGATTAAGGCTTAGTAACTAATAAGTTGATACCCTAACTTCTAACCCTAACGCTTTAATTAAGTAGTTAACCTCAATCTTAGTTTACTAATTGTTCATTATGAATTAAGTCTTTGTTCATGCTTTATTAAGACCTGAACAAAGTGTGGATATTATAAAGTGGTACCAATTAGCCTGACTCACAATAAAAATAGACAACATTCACACACAATGTCATGCGTAATCCAGTACATCCACTTCTCTACACAATTCACAGAAAACAAGCATTTTACACAATTCACAACCGCATTGGATAGGAACAATTACATGACCTTGAAGTACAGTTTCTCTCTCTAATTTGCTTAAGTTAAACAGAACACTTTTGTAAACGCTTCAGCACCAGCAGTAGAAGTCGTCACAGATGTAGCAGTAGCTGTAGCAGTGATAGTAGTTGTATAGTGAGAGTGGCAGAGGAGTGCAGCTGTCTTGTGTGTTGAAAAAAGCCTGGACGTGACTGACACTTCCTTGTCTCTTTGTGCGCCAACACCTGCGCAGGTATTCACTGTTCACTCTGAGGATGTTTTACTGAGCCATGAAAAGGGAAACATGGAGCGGCCCGGGCTCGGATCACCTGAGTCAATGCCACCTTTGTGTCTCCACCGCGCTCTGAACCCTCGGCGGACCACACAATGGGACGGCTGCGGCTGTGGCCAACAAGCTGTGACTGCTACAATGAATGAAGACAGTGAATGACAGAGGCTGAATACAAGCATGTCAGCAGAGTATTGGGTTTTCCTCTTATTCACTTTTCTGTGGCGGAATAATCAGAATTAAAAAATGCATTTTGCAAGTTGATACAAGTTTGGTATTTGGTTAGCTTTGAATAACCTTTGAGAATTTTTTTGTGGAAATGAAAACGTGGTTAAACTAGGGTGAAAAAATTGTATGAATCAGACTGCAACTAACAACTATTTTAGTAATCGACTAGTCAGTGGTTATAGTTTGATAAGTCGACAAGTCAAAAATTATTTCTTTGTACATTGAGATTTTTAAATACATTTTTGATAAAGAGGAATTAGACACGCACATTCATCCTAAAATACGTGTGCAGGATCAAAAACGACAAAATAACAAGGAAAAAAAGTGTATCCGCACACAAATGCGTCCGAAACAACACGGTGGTGAGCGTTCAATAAGATATATTTTCAGAGCTATCTTGTTGGCTGTTGTTGTTGTTGTCTTGTTGTTCACTTCAAGTTTATGTTTTTATTTAAATAATAATAATAATAATAATAATAAAAAATTTAAAAAATCTTATGTTCATAAATATAAAAGACAGACTTTTAATCGTGCCAATAACACAAACAATAATCTGATGTATTACTCCAAAGCCTGAAATTTTTGACAATTTGAAATAATTGGATCTCAGTTCGATTAAAACATTGATTCCTTAGCCTTGGATAATTAATGATGATTATTATCTAAACATCTAATGATGATTATTATCTAATCATCATTAGATGTTTTGGTCTTTGAACTGGGAGAAAGTGAATTGTCCATTCACAGGTGGTTTAGGTGGATTGATTTTACTTTAGTCAGGCTTAGGTCAGACACAAGGAGAACACTGACTGCAGCTTATTTTTAGTTAGTTAATTATAAATTGTTAGACATTTGTGTCCGTGAGAGAAAAAGCAGGCACAAATCAAAAGACCACCACACAGAGAACACACTTTTAGATCTACACCTCAAAGCAGCTCGATATAAATCTTTAGATAATCAAAAGAAAGGAAAAAAGCTCTAACCATAAAAGGGCGTGACGATCTGCCATATAAATTTGTTGTGTCTGACACGTTACAAATGAAGTGAGAGACGAGTTCTGTGGCAGGAGATGAGTTTGGAGCTGCCCTGGGCCTGTGCACCTGGACGAGCAGAAGAACCCAGCCCACTCTGTCAACCACGCTCATAAATCCAGCGACTGCAGGAGAGCCCCATTCAAGAGCTACACGAGCACCTTTAGAGGTATTTACAAAGAGGGAAATGAACAATCAAAACATTTTAACTCGCCATATCATCCCAGGCTTAAAGTGAAAGTGATTCAATCGTCAGGGGAGTCTGGACTACAGGAAGCGCAGGGACAAGAGCAGAGGCAAATCCTCTTCTGTGAGACAGAAATGTGGAGATGGATATCTTTGCCCTCTAGGAAAAACAATAAATAAAAGTGTTTTGGCAGCGAGGTTAAAGGAAGCTAACACTGAGGCAGAACCTGAGAAAAACAAATAGTTACGTATGTTGAGAACTACCACTACTGCAAATATTAACTGAACATATACAACTACTAAAAGTAATTGTAGCCTCAAAGTGTACTTGTTATGCCAGTCCCAAATGTATATACAAAGGACTTAGATTAAAGGCCCTGTACCTGATTTTTACTGTTTTCAAACATGAAAAACAGTTCATGTTCATGTTTATGTCTTTACATCAGTCACTAAATCACTCACTTTCCTAATGCAGTCTCAGCATCATAAATATGCATTTATAAGCACTCTTCACCCGTCTCTGAGCCCAGAGCCAGCCTTGCCGTCAGGTGTAAAGCTAACTAACGGCGCACTTCCTGCTTCTCGTAGAATAAAATGCTCTATAAAAAGATGCAATGTGTTTACAATATATCTGTGCTGGAGCAACACAGGTTTTACTTTATTACATGCAAAAACATTGGGAAGATGGACTGGTTCTGTTTTTCCCATCTCACAACTGTAAAAATCAGGTACAGCCCCTTTAAAGTTTGACATACAAATCTTTCTATCATCATCTATACTATTCTTCTTGTAGAACACAGGGATCACCATTTAAGGCACTGTTAAGAAACAAACAAACAGGGAGGTGTGATATTTAAGTTCCAGTTTCAGTATTAAATATCGGCATCATCGAATATCAGCTATCGGCAACAGCAGCAAGACAAATATTGGATATCGGCTCCAAAAACGAAAAAAGAAAAAAAAAAGAAGAAAAAAAAATCCATATTGGCCCATCTCTAAAACAAACAATATTATAGTTCATCAATAGGAACCCCAAACCTAAATAATAAATGGAAAAGGTTCAGTAAGACTTTATAATAACTACATTTTTCTTTTTGCCTTAATAAAGCATGAACGAAGACCTAATATAAAATGGACAAATAGTTTATTGAGACTGATTCAGGCTTAGTAACTACGTAATACCCTACCTCCTAACCCTAATCCATTAGTTTAGTAGTTACTCAGCCTGAATCACTGTTAAACTATTTGTTCATTAGGAAATAAGCCTTTGTTCATACTTCATAAAGGCTAGTTTAGGAGTAGTTATTGAAAATTGTAAGGTTCTACAAGAAAGGACATCTGACTTTCTGTGATAACCCCACTGTGGACAAGTAAACCAATATATTACAAAACCAGTATAAACTCAGCACATATGTAATGAGAACTTAAACAACACTAAAACATGTATGTAATCTGTGTTTTCTATAATTGCAGGAGGAAAATAAACTATTGTATTTTATGTACAGTCAGAATCTGCCTGCACCTGCACATGGGAGGGAAACGTCTGAATAATCATTACTAAGCACACAGTGAGGGGACCCTTTGTATCGGTGTAAAACAGTCTGTGAACTGGGGTCAAGTGCCCCTCCTCGTCCTGTGGCTGAGTTCTCATATAGTCTGGCTCTGACTGACAGTCCCCCGTCGACTCTGCCTCCATCGTCCCACCGCTGTAGGACATCGCAGTGCAGCCTGACCTCCTCTCACCCTCCTCTCGGCTCACTTTGCCACATAAAGTTCAGCTGGCGTGACAAGCTGATTCGGCTGACGTCCAGAGCAAAGCCAATCTGTGGAAATCCAGTTGAGTTGGGAGTGCTGACCACCCAAATCTCACAATGTCCCGGGACTATCTGTGTGATCCGCAGCCTGCCAGACCAATGACAGCACAAACTGAGTCATTGAGCGGCTCAGCGTCCAGTGTCATGTGCTCGGGCGATCACACTGACTGCCAAGTGCTGCTACAGTCTGAGATAGAGGAGCAAGAAACAAATAACTGCAGCCACCAAGATTCATGTGTAAAGATTTGTGCAAAAGTGAAAGAAACACAGAAACAGCGTATGAACTGAGCATAAATATTAGGTTTTGGCAATGTGACAGAAGAAGTGTATATGCTTTTCTTACAGCTAGATAACAATTTTGTTGTTTATTTTCAATTCTTGTAAACTTTGTAACTTCATATTGCTTCAGTCATAAAAGATGGGTTCTATAGCAAAAGAAAAATGAATTATGTCAACTGGACAAAAGTTTTCAGATTCGAAAGAGAAACTTTAGTTCAGTTGATAGAATTCAACTTTCATTTGCTATGTTTAGAAGTTAACTAAATCCATCAGCTTCTTTTGAAAGTGAACAATTCATGTGATTGGTTAAAACCTCCTCATTCAGACACTTACTGAGGCTGACACATAGGACTGAACAGAACTGAATCACAAAGTGAAAATATCACAAAAACTGGATTCTCACAGGAATGAGATCCCCGTTTGATTTTTTTTTTTTAGTCAGTTGTTCAGAGGTTTAGTCAGTAGATTTAGTGGTTATTTGCACCTGATATAAAATGGTGCAATTAAGGTATACTATATCCATGAAGGAATCATAAGGACGTGACCAAATTATGAAAACCTCACCAAGAAAGGCCCCACAGGGTCTGAGATTCAATGTTTCAAACATAACATGGACCTTACACCTGTCCTCTCCCATCACTCACAGTCGTTAACCTACTGCAAAGTTTTTCATGGATGAGCAATATGCACAAATAAGCACACCACAAGATCATAATTCTCATTTTTATCACGATTCAACGTTATTAAGAATCGTTATTAAGAAGTAACTAATGTCATCTGATAGTTCACACTTCACTGTCATTGGTTAAATCCACCTGTCACTCACTCGGCTAATATGAGGAGAGGCTGGGAAGAAGAGGGCAAAATAATAGTGCTGCCTCAAACAAACTCAATCATGATATGATGAGTTCATCACAACACATTTGATTTGTATCACTATATCGCCCTGTGTTCAATTACGTTTACGTTTTTAAACCAAGCATGTCATTGTTCTACAACCAATAACAGTGACGCTTGTCTCTCTTTGCTTCCTGTACATAAAGGAATAAGGATGAATATGAAAGATAATACCAAGTCACTCCCTCTACACTTTCAACTTTTATGAAAATGCTCTCCAAACTCAATTTTAGAAAAAGCTCAGATGTCGAAACCTCAATGCAAATAAAAAGCTATTATTTTTGACAATCAAAAGACATTTACAACACAAAATAACAGTAGTTTCTTGAATGTACCATGTGATGTGATGTTTGTAGTAGTTCTGATATTGATTAAGATCACTGTCAGAGGACACTATCAAGGACATGTTCAACTCTTCAAATGAGTATCTAATTTCAATCGATTTTTTGACAATCCCATAAGAACTTGGATCCAACTTGGTCCAGCAAAAGTCACCTCCCGTCTGTACTCTCTTATGTCTGGGTTCAATAAAGACTGTTCTGGACATAGTGGTCGTGGTCTGCAGATGTGTGTTTGTCCTGTGCTGATGGATGTTTGAGTCTTGACACTCCCCTGACGTCTCATTCCTCCCTCTGTCCCATCAACACTGCCCCACACAGTAACACCACCGTCCCAATGATGGATGGGCCTCCTCAGCTGCACACACGGCATCGAGCTTCCACCCTGATTCATCATAAAAGACAACTCCTACAAGACCCAACACATATTCAGAAATCCTGCTGCCTCCTCCGCCTCCTCCCCGCTCCTTAGCTCGCCTTCCTTTTTCATTCAGCTCCTTTTTGTTCAGACGATGCTATTTGCAGATGCTAAAATAATACAAGAGGTTGGTAAAAGGAACAATTGATGAATGGGCAAGACTAGAGCGTACGGGAATTTTTTTTTCCTTTCCTTTTTTCCAAAACCGAGCGGCATACAAATCAAATCCTATTACCTCCCTCTGGTGCAGCAGGATTGTGGGTTTGAATTGAGTACAGAGGAGGCTAGACTCCAGCAGAGAGCATATTGAAGGGACGATAAGGGCCTTTTGGGAACAGAGGGCCCCTATTTCCAACACCCAGCGAGGGTCAATTTAGGGCCCCAGCTGAGCGAGTGTTAAATGGTCTAGGCGGGAGTTTCCTATAGGATACAAGGATGCAAAAGGGGGATCATTAGTTTCAGCATGGTGCAATGGAGAAGAAAGTGACAGGGTTTAACAAGGCTACCAACTCAATCTGAAATGAGGCACTTGTTGGTAGAACGGTGGTGAAAAGCTTATGATAATGTGACAACCAGGCAGGTGCACTATTTGTGAAGTACGGGGAGAAAGACACAAAAATGGCTTTATACAGGTTGGGACAGAGGCGGCCAATGTTCTCCTTTCACTGACATTATTTCATATTTCCAAAAACGGTAGAAAAATTCAACATCATGAATAACCTGGGCTAATATCCCGTAGATTTAACTACTTGTTTGACCTCAAATATGCACCAAATATTACACATACAGCCAGCAATAACCTCCCCTGTGTCAATCAAACAACAGCAATAGAAAATAGATAGATTGCCTTGCAGTAAAAGTGGCAATAAAATGAAATTATATAGCGTGTTGTATGATAGCCAAGCCTCTACGTTAAAATTGATGTGGAGACTTTTGACACCGATATAAAACGCTACTGTCAACTCGCTGAACCGTAGCTCGCCTTTCTTTCCCCCTCCATCTACATCATTGTTAAAATTCATGGTGCAACTGCTCGGTGCAAAACCCACATTCCACAACTGCACAGCGCTGTCAGCGAGAAAGCCTCTCCGACCCCTCACCTGCGGGTTAACAACTTATGGCCATTTGTTTCCAATTGGATATTAAGGCATTTTCGGTCTCGCCATAAATAAAAGGAAAAGGAGTAGCTTTTGTAAATCATGAGGGGAAGCCTATGACAGTGCCTCTCTATTACTATTACTGCTGCTTTAACGCTGCAACCCGCACACACGTGATTAAGACCGTGAAGTTATGCCTATAATCTGCCCAGAAACAACTTTATAGTGAGACGTTTCCACCTAATGTGTGACTGTTATTAAACAATACCATGTGGGCCATGTGGTAACAGGTGGAAGGTGTATTATTGATTTTTAGAGATATGAAAAGATGGTGAAGAATACCAATGTGAATGTAGAGCAAAAACAAGTTCCAAGTTCACACAGTCCATACTTTTTCCCATGAACTAATTACTGACCTTTTGAGTTTTGAAATTCCATCTAAAGTGGCCATTGCATAAGTGTAACCCCGACTTGTGTTTTTACTCAATAGATATTATTAAATCAATCACTAAAACCCATATTACGCACAAAATAAAAATTGGTTGTCTTTGTTTATCCTGCTTTAATGACGGTGCCATATCTTTGTGTCATATACAACTTTACGCACAGTTCTTTTCTCCATGTGCACTCCTCCTAATCCATCTTTTATTCACATCTATAATTATGACATATCTGGAAAAATGTGTAGCCATTCTTACCGTGAGAGCTGAGAATTTCTGAGAGCTTCCAGCGCACACCAAACAGAACAAGACAAGCAGAGGACAGGCGCGCATCCTGATGCAGTGTGGCAATGTACTTTCTCCAAATTACGCGCGGGCCAAACTTCTCAGTCTTCAGTCCGGACCGAGTCAAAGCGTGTCTCTAATCAGTGGTAAATGTGTATAATCCACAGTAGTCCACAGAAGTCGCTGTTATGGTGGAAGACAGGCTTGTGGGTTTATTCAGTCTCAGTGCGCGGTTTGGACTGCCCAAGCGTCTGTGTAGACACTCTCCTTATTTCTGGCAGCGTGATAAACCCCCCGTGTCCCTGACCTTTTCCCCTCCCTCGATGTGTCTTCTCGCTCTCTCCAGCTCTGCCCCACACCCCCACTATTCTGTGCGCTAGATCTCTTATCGGATGCAGGCAGTTTCCAGTCTGTAGGTGGGGACTGAGGTAGGTGACTCCGGCTGCTGCTGCTGGTAGCTGATCCAAACACGTCAGGTATTCTTTTCTTTCACTTCTTTTTTCTGTGCCTCCAAAACCACAACAAGTGATCCCTTTTCAGGAGCCGCTGTGATGAGGCTGCGCTGGCAGACAGAGGAGGGACAGAGCCGTCTGCAGGGAGCAGCCACAAGTTCCCACAGCAGCGCATGGTGCAACATTCACTGTCAACATGATGATATATGTACATTTTATGATCAGAGAAGAAATATTTCATAATTCCAATGTGATAAATAAAGTCTAAATGAATGATATTTAACATCAAAATATTGTGCAAGCTATGTTCCTACTGTGTTTGTTCCAACTCGAGCATGTTACACATTTGCGTGTTGAAATTGAAAATTTGGTAAAAGTGGGAGTTTGCATGTTGTAGAATATAAAGATCAGTATGCATCATATGTGTACCTTGTTCAACACAGATCTTTTGTCATCATAGCCACATAGTACGTAAAACTTTTACAGCATTATATTTTTGCTCTACCTGCATCTGTTACATTTAAGTCTATATAATTGTTGTTAGTTTCTTTAATTGCATGTTCAGTACAGTAATTTCTCCCAAGGTTCCCTTTTCTTATCTTATGATTTTGTTAATATATTGTAACGTGTGCCCTTCTGTATCATTAATGAATTTTGTAACAATAAAATTAGTCAAATGTTCTTGACTTTGATTGATCAAGAGGCTCTAACGCCATCAAACGGCGCTCATACGTAACTACATCAACATCAACAGTTCAGTTTGCCTTCCCAAAAAGCCTAATGAAAAGCTGACAAAACGATAATAGTGCAAAAAAAAGTAAACTGACCCAAATACATTAGCTTCTGGATGTGACTGTAAAGTGTAAAAGCTACATACCGCTCTACTTGGCACATGGTTTAGGTTTGCGATCTAGATTCACGTTTACGACCAACGACATGCTTGAAACGCTCAGTTCACTACATTTTCCAGAATGCATTGCTCCACTGACGTCCGTTCGAACGTCATACGCTTCTGTTTCCGCTTCCTCTTTTGTCCCCGGTGAAGCTGCGTGGTTTAGCGGCGTTAGCCTGCTCAGCACATTCACACTTTTCACTCCACTTTGCCGCTTTAGGACATATTTCTGCATCATGTCTTATCACGAAGAGGAGGAGACGGTGAGCGGATGCTTTCTCTCGTTGCGTAAAACCCTGTGTAAAATGTTAGTTTCTCTAACTACAGGAGCTAGCGGCTTTAGCAGGTAGCATCCACTGCCATAATAGATTTTATTTGTCAATTTTAATCTACCACTACTCAGTATTATCGGTTATTGAATACCTTTAAGTCTGTTGTTGCCGAAAAATCCTAATACTTTAGTCTAAACGTAAATGGATGGAGCATATGGTTGATTGTCGCACCTCTAAAAGCAAAGGCAGTGATGCTAGGCACAGCAAGCAGTGTTGTGATCCTAGACTGCAGCGATTATTGGAATAATCGTGACTAGTCGACTTAATGGGAGTCGTATTTAGATATTTTCAATCAATCAGTACAATTGAGTTCTTAAACACACATCAGAACAATATTAACCCTAGGTCTGCAACGATTAATTGACTACTCGTGACTAGTCGACTATAATGCAAATATGAATCGTTGTATTTCGATAATCGTCTTAATCACGTAAAACTACACTTTATATATCAAAGACCACTGCATTATTAAAGCAATATGTAAAGAAGAATGATTTCTGATATCCATCAACACACATTTGTAAATATTTTCAGAAGCCTGCTTATTTAGAAGCTCTCATTCACCACATTTCAACCTTTATGTGGTAGATATTTAAAAAGTCAATGTACAATAGAAATAATTGTTTTACAAATCAAAAAGTGAACCGCTTACTAGTCGACTAAATAATTGTTAGTTGCAGCGCAAGTTAAATACCATTAAGAGTTTGTATTATTAATGTTCAAGATTCAATATTGAAAGGCATTTGTATTTGTTTTTAAGAGACAAAATGGAATTGATTCTAAAATCAATTTAAATGAAGAAAGAAAAAACGTAATACTTTTTATTTTTGGCATATTGGCTAGCCCCACGAGGCATTGCTGTAATATTAAATGATTGACCGATGTATTTTTCCCCTCCAGTATGATCCCTACGCCTATCCCAATGATTACGATCTCCACACTGGTTAGTTTTGGTTTCAGTGACTTTTATACTGTTTACTGTTATAGTGCTTTTGTATTATATTGTTTATTCTTGACTTGTTTATCTTTTCAGGCGATCCCAAAGCTGATCTGGCCTATGAGCGGCAATATGAGCAGCAAACTTACCACGTTATCCCTGAAGTGATCAAAAACTTCCTGCAGTATTTCCATAAAACCATCTCTGACCTGATTGATCAGAAAGTTTATGAGCTGCAGTCAAACAGAGTCTCCAGTGAAAGCATCGAGCAGAAGATCTATGAGATTCAGGACGTCTACGAGAACAGGTGCACTACTTGGACACACAGCAGTATTTGTGCTTGTTGTGTCATGTTTTGACTCCTTGCTTTACTATGTTACAGTTGGAATAAACTGACAGACCGTTTCTTCAAGACCTCTCCCTGGCCTGAAGCAGAGGCTATTGCATCTCTTGTCGGCAATGGTGGGTTATAATTATTTTATTGTCTGCTAATTGTGATTACAAATTCATTCTATAAACTCTAAATTTAGAAGCATGATTTTCTGTAGATGCTGTATTCCTCATCCTTTATAAGGAATTGTACTACAGACACATCTATGCTAAAGTCAGTGTAAGTATCAGTTTAAACTCAGCTTTTTCTGCTCAGCCACCTCCATACAGCTGTTCTGTTTTCTTTTTATTTAGGGTGGACCTACTCTAGACCAGAGGTTTGAATCCTATTACAACTATTGCAATCTCTTCAACTACATTCTCAGTGAGTATTTGATTCTATTTGTTCTGAAAATGCTTGCCTTTGGTTAAATAGTTAATTTATGGAAGTAAAATGTACACATTAACAGATGCTGATGGCCCTGCCCCGCTGGAGCTTCCAAATCAGTGGCTGTGGGACATCATCGATGAATTCATCTACCAGGTAATTTAATGTCATGCTTGCCATCTTAAACCATTTTATGTTCTTACAAATAATGCTTAGATGGCTTGATTTTTGAACAAAGGAAAATGAAAGACCCAGAAATGAATTAAAATGTTATTTGTTTCAGTTCCAGTCCTTCAGTCAGTACCGCTGTAAGACGGCCAAGAAGTCTGAGGAGGAGATCGAGTTTCTGAGGAACAACCCAAAGATCTGGAACGTCCACAGTGTCCTCAATGTGCTGCACTCGCTTGTCGACAAAAGCAACATTAACCGCCAGCTCGAGGTCTACACAAGTGGAGGTGAAATTATCTTTAGACGCTGTAAAAAATATATATAATTTAAAAATTCTACTTCTGAGAATCAGAGACAGTTTAACTTCTAGCATTCATCAAACATTTGAATTTGTCTTATTAACTTAAAATGTGTGCAGGTGACCCAGAGAGTGTGGCTGGAGAATATGGACGTCACTCTCTGTATAAGATGTTGGGATACTTCAGTTTGGTGGGGCTTCTTAGATTGCACTCGCTTCTGGGTGATTATTATCAGGCCATTAAAGTCCTGGAGAATATTGAACTCAATAAGAAGGTACATCCTGATGCACCATTGACTTTGACTTGGCTGAAACTTCACTGACCTGCCTTTATATCTGTCTTTTAGAGCATGTATTCTCGTGTGCCTGAGTGCCAGATTACCACCTATTACTATGTGGGCTTTGCTTACCTGATGATGAGGCGCTACCAGGATGCCATTCGAGTCTTTGCCAACATCCTCCTTTACATCCAAAGAACAAGAAACATGTTCCAGAGGTCAACGTACAAATATGAGATGGTCAGTGCAACAAATTACCTCTATAGTGTTCTTAAGCTAATCACATATTGGTTCAATTATGAAGCTGTATTTTTTTTTCTTCAGATAAACAAGCAGAATGAGCAGATGCATGGGCTTCTGGCCATTGCCCTCACTATGTATCCAATGCGCATTGATGAGAGCATCCACACTCAGCTGAGGGAGAAGTACGGTGACAAGATGCTGCGCATGCAGAAAGGGTAACAAATGTCACTATCTCTTTGTAAGGAAAATGCAGCCTTTGTTTTGACATGGTTTGTTCATATTCAACATTTTCTTTTAAAGAGACCTGCAGGTGTTTGAGGAGTTGTTCAGCTTTGCCTGTCCCAAGTTTCTCTCTCCTGTGGTGCCAAACTACGATAACGTTCACCCAAACTACCACAAGGAGCCCTTCCAGCAGCAGCTCAAGGTGTTTGCTGAGGAGGTGCAGCAGCAGGCTCAGCTTTCCACCATCCGCAGGTAAAGCTAAAAGTATTCTTTTACCCTTGAATGAATCAGTTGTAAACCTTGAATTGCACGTTTCTCTGCTCTCTTTTCAGTTTTTTGAAACTGTACACCACAATGCCCGTGGCCAAACTGGCGGGGTTTCTGGACATGACTGAGCAGGAGTTTCGTATCCAGCTCCTGGTTTTCAAACATAAGATGAAAAACCTGGTTTGGACCAGCGGCATCTCGGCTCTGGACGGAGAGTTCCAGTCCGCTTCAGAGGTCGACTTCTACATCGACAAAGTAAACACATTCATATAATGGCTAGAATTACATTGTCTCATCTTGAAATAAAATGAAACTTATCTTTCTTTTACATTCCCTCAGGATATGATCCACATTGCTGACACAAAAGTGGCTCGTCGTTACGGAGACTTTTTCATTAGACAGATCCACAAATTTGAGGAGGTACGTTGTGATCAGCTGGAGCTGTAGAGGCTGTTATTTTGGAGATAATGTCTCTGTCATAGATCTAGTCTAACATTTGCATGTTTTTGCCAAATGCAGCTCAACAGGACACTGAAGAAGATGCCCACTGGGACCACTTCTTCAAGCAGCAGCGCAGCTCGGGGAGTCTGAGCAGAAAGTTTTTGGAAAATAATATTGGCTTTTTTATGTGACCTTGAAAACAATAAAAGGATGGCGTAAAATGATAATTGTGTCAACTTTTCCTTAATTAACCACTAGATGGCAGCATGCAACTTATCAGAAGGCTAAGGGTGCTCGTTAGATGTTCAGATTTTCTATAATAAGGTATTGTTGTGTTGACTCCAGTGTCGAGACCAGTGTAATCCTTTTATTACCACAGATCATTCAGTAACATTTCCCAACATAGATCTCAGGGCTGGTGACAATGACAAATAACTTACAATATGGAGGTAAAAAATAATGTAAAAACACACCACTCTTTTCAAAAACAGGATCAGCCGTCATATAAACAAAAACATTCACCACCAGAGCACAATGCACGGACACACTCTTCAGACATCCAAAAGTATTATTTCCTACCTATTTTGGTAAGCCAGCATTATTCTTCAAAAATATCTTGAGTCCATAACGTTTTTATTTTTTCTATAAAATAAAAAAATAAAGCAACCACTGCCTATTTTGAGCATTTATTGTTTTACTCCCTCTGGTGGCAGTGAAATGTCTCTGGGCACATCGCCATCTTCAAGTCTATAAAAAGGGATCATTTATTATTTTTATTCCACCTATTAAGTCTTTACGCTGGGTTTTCAACAGCGAAATTAAATCCATGAAAGATTCAAGCCTTGGTTGACAGTCATTTCCATTGGTCTATTGGTTATTCATGAACAGCAGATCTTTTTATTTAGTCTCTTTCAAGTAATAAACCAGCAATATATCGTGTTAAATCAGCCAGCAGTCTGTCGTAAGTCAATTCATTTAATTTTCTTGGCTAAAATCGCAATCTTCAAGTGCCCTAAATACAGTCCATCTCTATATTTTTATTTATTCTCATTTTTGTTTTGTTTTTTATCCAAAAGGCGTTTGTGTCCATAACTTGATCCTCATTGATTGCATCCAAAACAAGTTAGAATTATTTGCGTTGACGGCCATTCGCTGGTCTTTATCTTCTCCAGTGCTTTTGAGTGTATGCAGTCCAGGTGTGTGAGTTGATGGATGACAATGAGGCACCTTTTGATGATTTAAAAAAAAAAGTTCATGGATTTTCTTCCCAAAAAGAGAAGCTCTGTCAAAACTTCCAGCTCTTTCTTTGTCTGGACTTGCGTGACATCTGCTGGTTTAGTTGTACAGTGCGCCGTTGCTGCTTTTTCCAAAATTCTAACTAACTTTCTTGAACACAAAATCCAAAGTTGGACCATTTGATGAAGTGCTTTGTCAGCCCGTCTCTTGCGCCGAGTCTGGCTGGCGGATGGCAGTCCCTAGACTACACACACTCCTCCTGTAGGTGTCCCAGGACCCCGTTTGCAAAAGAGGGGTGCGTGGGAAGACACTGACAGGTTTGTAAGCTCAAACCAGCGAGGCCTCGGCTAGTCATAACTCTGTGATCTCCAGAGGGCTGTCCGAAAGCGTGTGCGTATCCCCATCCTTGTGGCGGTGCATGGGGGTCGACTTTGCAGATTCGGTGCGGGCGTTTCTTTCTGAGTACAGCCCCCCGTCGGAGTTGAGGGCCTCGAGTGAGCGCGCCAAAGCTCTCTGGTCATCCTCGGGCAGGCTGTTCATGTCCGAGGAGAGGAGTGTGCCCGTGCTGCCGTGGACCACATGCACACCCTCCGGACCCTTCAGCTCCATTGGGAGTTTGTGCTTAAACCGTAACGTGCCTCGACCTCCGCCCATGCCCAGCCGCTCGTCATCGTCGTCATCCAGGTCGCTCTGGATCAGCTGAGGACAGGTGAAGTAAAGCATGTTATTTCAGTAATTCAGCTGAGCGTTCAACAGGAATTGTGGGAAATTGTAGAAATCTAGAAGGAAAAAATAAATGTTAAAAAAAGGAAAATGTCATGCATTTGAAACTAGTAGACATAGGTGAAAAAAAAAAATCAACCATGAACCTGAAAAACAATAATAGTCATATTATAATCTTAGTAATAGTACAATGTTGGACTGTAGGACTTTAATACACATCCAGGAAGACATTTTTATAATAAATTCATAGTCATTATTGGGTTAACATAAAAAAGAATAAACAATTTCAAATTTTCTAAACTAATACACTTTTTTTTCTGAAAATAATCTCTCTCTAGAAGCCTTCAGTCACCATATTTCAACCTTTATTTTGTTAATAAAGGTGCTACAATATAAATTATCGTTTGACTACTAAAACAATTGTTAGTTGCAGCCCTATTTTGTACAGTACTCCATAAACTAGTCTCTAATTGCAGGAAAAGGTAGTCCAGCTGCAAGAAAGATATTTAAAACAAAAATATACTCACAACTGTAACAGTAAATAATGAGGACCTGCATAGAGGTATGTTTTGAAAAAATGGTTAAACATGAAACCATAGCAGTAAGAAAGGGAAAAGGGAAATCAGTAGGTTATAGACAAATTAGGACAGAATAAAACAGAGACACACTGACAGAAGTATTCCCAAAACAGCGTTCATGCATAAATGAATCCACACAGACTGGTCCTATCAAAGAGAAAAAGCAAACATAGTGAGAAGGGCAGGCGCTGTGTCAGCAGCAAGAAGCACATCAGAACGGACAGGATGAGAGAGTGTCCAGTAGAGGGCAGACAGGAGCAGCTCCACTCACGCCCACCTCTGTGATGGAGGAGCTCTCCTGCTCTGTGTAGTTGGTGACGAGCCGAGCTGCAAAGAGCTTTTTTAACCTCAGGTAGTCGTCCAGGACCACCTTCAGCAGAGAACCCTGACACGACAGCAGAACGGATCAATAACATCAAACATCAAACTGGACTTGTACTTATCTGAGTACAGTTAAAGAAAAGATACATGTTAATATATGCATTTTACAGTACAACAACAAAAAAAACATTATGTGATTTTAAACTATACTCATAAACCTGCTGTAATATTATGTTTTTCATCACAAAGTAGATTATTTGTAATTATTTGTTTTCACCAAGATAACATTAATAAAACATCTAAGCTTTCCATTCAAGTGTAGCCATCCATCCAGTAATAAAATGTATATGTAAAATCTCAATAAAATACATTACATATGTTCAAAAGGGAGTCGAAAGAAATAAAACCTACAATTAAAAGACTTTTGTAACTTTTTTTGCTTGTTAATTTACAATAATCTTTTACCACGTTAAATAATACTTCATAAAACTGACTTCATTTGATTGTTATGTATATCAACTTACATAAAAGATGAATAAGAAGACACAACATTTACACAAAATCACAGCATTAATCTGTTCCATTTCTGACAGAATCCAAACGCATATCTGTCACAGGTGTCGCTCACCTTGATGGGTCCGTCCCGCATCAGGTGGCCCAGTTTGGCGATGTTGTCGTACTCCTGGATCGCTGCTCTCAGATACCGATCATCTTCAGGTTTGGCTTGAGGCTCTCGACCAAATGTGCCCTAAAAAGTGGACAAAAATACGTACTGAAATGAACAGAAAAGCACGTTGATTCAAGCTGACTTCAAACAAGAACAAAAGACGACTTCTCTGAGTGATGAGGCGTATTTAGATGCAATTTCTTTGTCTCTTATGTTAATTTGTACATCTTTGAATGGTTTCATAGTAGTTTTTCAAGTCTTGAGTAAAACAAACAAAACTTTTACTTGAGTACAGTCTTTGCTACCAGTTAAGCTTGAATTACAACATAAGCCAACATTTTTATGTGATTATTAGGTAAAGAACCAAAGCAAACTTTATTAAAATAATCAAATGTATTATTTAACACCTACTGTAGAAGAGATTTCAGATGTCCTGTAACTGTGAGTAGAGGTGTGAAATATGTCAACATTTACATAAAATTGTAAATGCCGGTTTGAAGACATGCAACATTTTAAAATGGAGTTAATCACTAATGGTAAAAAACAGGTAACATTTTATAATAACTACACTTAAACCTGCCTTACTAAAGCATGAACAAACACTTAAATATTGAACAAATAATTTGTTAGAAATGAGTCAGGCTTAGTAACTACTTAACTAATACAATAACCCTAACCTTAAGCCTGAATCAAGCTGAATAAATGATATGCTCATTGTGAATTAAGTCTTTGTTCATGCCTTGTTAAGGCAAAGTAAGGTCTAGTAGATATCATAAAGTGGTATCAAAAAAGGTTACAAAAAGAGCTGATTATTAGGGCTGTGGTCTGTGGTCGACTGAAGACGTGCTCTATCGACCAATTAGTCGACTAAAAGGGGGTGTGACAAAACCTCTTAAAACTATAAAGTATCTCCCTGTGTCTAACACAAACTGCACTCAAAAGTCTACAATTGACCACGAGTTCATGCAAAAACAATTATAACAATATATAGTAAAAAGTGTATTGAAATGCTGAGCTTCTCCATTCTTGTCATTTTTGCGTTGACTGAATGAAATCCTTTTTATTTAAATAAAATAAGTTGTCAACTACCACCATCGACTGATTAAATGACTACACAACTAAAGGATTACAGCCTTACTCATTATAGATAAAAATGAAGAACGTTATTTTGTAAACTTGCAAATAAGGGTGTAAGATGATCATTCTACACTTTTGTAATATGTAATAATAATTAAACCTCAACTAATATATTTAAATATATTTTAACACATTTCTGTTCTATCGATATATTGTCTGACTATTGTTACTGGAATACTAAATAATAAACATACTCATACCGCCCAGTCCTACCTGTGGGTAATCTGGACGTCTGTTTTGGCTGTTACTCACCAGAGTGCGTGCCGGGCTGTTCCACAGGTCAGCAATGTCACTCAGGTTTTCGGGGAGATCGTCCTCGTGATCGGCCTGAACCGCCAGTTCCATGTTGCGACAGAACGGGTCCATCCACACCGGGTTAGCCCTAGACACAGCAAACACTGTTAATCAAATGTAAATATGCGGAAGATTGACTTACAAGCAAACACCTAATAAAACAGAGTAAACCAGGACTAGAACAAGAAGAAACCAAGTCTAAATCAGGACTAAGTCAGTAACAAAAGTGTGAACATAATAGAATTCTCACAGTAATTCATCCTACTGAGTTTATGTAATAGTAATATGAATAAAAACACACCCTTCAAAGGAGTATTTGTTTGTATTGGGCATGTCCAAAATGTCCATTAGACCTGGGTTTCCTAAAAAGCAGAACAAAGTATTAATAATATATATTTATTCTAAGCTTCAATCAACAATCACATTTAAAATTGCTGATTGTGTCGTACCTGATGAACCAGCGACGACAGCCTTCAGCTTCCTCTCGTGCCTGCAACATGTAATTGTTGTGGTGTAAATACAAAATCCGTAACAATCATGTGTTGTAACAAAGAAAACTACACTTACACTCTGCGGTAATGCCAGTTCATTGTGATAAACAAGATTCCCGCTAAGCACAACAAAACCGCCAAGATAATGATGACCAGCTGCACGAGAAACAGGTGAAAGTTAGCATTTTATCTTTTACAGTTTTGCAGTCAAATCTAAAGAAAACTTAATTCAATATCAATGCATTACATGAACACTAACAGTAGATAAAGGGGACGTATTATGCAAAATCAACTTTAACGAACTTTTCACCTTGATACAACGGTGTTTCCTCATTATTGGTTTACTCAAAGTTGTATGTAAGTTTGAGTAATCCTGTATTGTCCTGTAACTGAAGCTCAAGTGCTCAGAAAATTTATGTTTCCACCTACCCCCTAGCCCCGACCACTTCCCTGTCATGATTAATTGGAAATTAAGACTTCAAGTGATACTAAAATGTTACAAAGTCACTTTTCACAAATAAAAACATGTAAATTAAAATCTGCAGCTTGTTACAGTTAAATGTCATTAAGAGTTGAAGCTTATTAGTTCTGCAGTTTTTAAGGATTCAATGGATCTGTTTCTATTGTTAAGCTGCTTTAGATCAATATCGCAATGTAAACCCTCATTCGTCCAGGTGTGGTCCATCGTAGAAAGGGGTTCAGAGGTTGTCATCCGGACGCCGTTTAAAGATCGAATGCGTTTGACTTTTATCCAAAGTCATTGTCAATCAGAGAGCTGGTATGGGAACCTGGGCCTTCTATGCTACTCTAAGTAGTGGGAGTCCAGCCCCCAGGGAGGAGTCACTGCACTCCTGTCTTTGTTATAAGATTAATCTTATAACAAAGACAGGAGTGCAGTGAGTGTTATAAGATTAATCTTATAACAAAGACAGGAGTGCAGTGACTCCTCCCTGGGGGCTGGACTCCCACTACTTAGAGTAGCATATAAGGCCCAGGTTCCCATACCAGCTCTCTGATTGACAATGACTTTTGGATAAAAGTCGAAACGTTTCGATCTTTAAACGGCGTCCGGATGACAACCTCTGAACCCCTTTCTACGATCAATATCGCACTTTACAATGCTCAACTTTTAGTTCAATACCAAGGACCTGAAAAAACGCGTAATAACTAAAACCTTTAACTAATATCAGAAATTCTGATTAGCATTATCAGCATTACTTTTTTCATTAGTAACACATTTAAATAAATAGATCACATATTTTTTAGTTTTTCATCAAATCAAAACAAACATCTTAAAATAAGGCACAGAAACATTATAAATAAAGCATTTATAGATATACATTAACTACAAACTAACAATAAACACATTAATAATGATTTACTATAATTTACTAAGGTTAGGGTCAGAGTTTGGGTTAGTGAATGTTGATAATTGTTATTAAACATTTGCTAATAATTACTTGAAGAACAGACAATTGCATCTTTATCATGGACAAAAACATAACATAACTTTGGTACCATTTTATAATAACTAAAAAATAACAAATTAACAAAACTTAATTCATAATGAACAAACAGTTTATAAAGAATGATTCAAGTTTAGTAACCACTTAATTAAGGCGTTAGGGTATTAATCAAATAGTTACTAAGCCTGAATCATTCTTAATAAAGTATTTGTTCATTGTGAGTTATGTTTTGTTAATGCTTTGATACCGTAGTTATTATGAAGTGTTACCATAACTTTTAATTTGTACTTTTATGTTTTGTTTGATGCAGATGAGTCGACGTGTTTTATTTTTCTGTGGTGTAGAGTTGTATTCAAACCTGCAGTGTAGACATGTCATCGGGCAGTTTGTCGGAGACCGCGGGCTGGACGTCCACCACACTGTACGTTCTGAACAGGTTCCTCAACTGCTCCTTGTTCTCATCGATCATCTGGATCACTCTGAGATAGAAAAAGTGCAGATTTAAACATCTGTTCAGTAATAAATCACAGGTAATGGTGCAAATCAAACCAAATCAATGGGTCTCAAAACTATTTCAAGTATCCTCTGGACTAAATCTGAATGGGCTTGAAAGAGATTTATCCATAATACCTCAGCGCAGATCTGCACAAATGGGAAGGATATAGTAGCAGCTAGAAGAAAAAGTAACATAACACATGCCAAACAATATTTCTTTTAGTGCAGATGCAGGAGCTGATCCACTTGACAAACAAAGCATCGCACTCTCAGGCTGCAGATGTCAATTTAATTTAGTAGGTAACGTTTCGCTTATTACTTTGGTCAGATCTTTTTTCTTTGAACCAAAGAGAAGCCAGCTGACATCTTCTGTCTTTTTGAAATATATGCAATTCACCATAAATCCAATTAATTATTTGTACCCTGACAAACCCCAATGAAGTCAAATCAACAACAGTCCTGGATCCAGACAGTTATTGGTGACAAACACTGGCTATGTTCACTCTGAAACCTGTTTATTATCTGATTTCCAGAGTTTAAAGATGATTTAAATGACATGCAAACCACAAAATTTGATATGAGTCATCAGAGCGATCACGAGAAGAAAGAAATCAGATTATTTTGCTGTTGACACCTCAACGTTTTAACATTTAAAAAATCTGTTCATAATCAGATTTTGAGTGCGCAGTAACCGCAGCCGTTGTTGATCAGTAGATTTGCTGAAAATTGACTTGCACATTCACCACATTAAAATTAGGACCAACCCAGAACTACACCTGGACTATAACCATGGACTAGCGCAGGACTAAAACAAGTCTACATCAGGACTAAATTGGGCTCAAACCAGGACAAAACCATGTGAATACAAGAAAAGAATGATTAAATATTTAAATTGTCTAGCTATAAAACACAAACACAGATAAATATGGGATACCTTTCTACATCTAGGATGGTGTTGGTCTCATTGTTCACGACGTGGATGAGCATGTCTGTCTGGGCATAGTTCACTCGGTCCTTCTTGTCAACATGAAACTAGAAAATACAAAAAGTGAAATCCCATAATCCCGAAGGTAACTAAAACTCTGAAGATTGTACTCAAGTCTCGATACCTGAATGTCGTCTAAATTAACAATGGCTCCTGTGATGTTGGACAAAAGGTTGAGAAATTCTTCCTGGTTTGCTCGCACGACGTCTGGGATTTCCTTGAAGACTATTTTCAGCCTCTGGTCGTCTCGTAGGATGTAGATGTTCACGTTGGAGGTCGTGCAGCGCCCATCGATGTCACAGGCCAGAACCTCCATTTGAAAATATCCAGGTTTGTACGCCCCGAACAGGTCGTACGTGCGGATAATGCCGTCTGTTAAACCTGTGTGAATGAAAGTTGTAACTTAAATGTTTTTCATTGTTGTAGTAGTAGTAATTGTCTCCATAACATCACTAGTATCGACATGAGTTTGTTTAATTGAACATTTACTGTGATTTAATGTAAATTGTACTAAAATATATCTGTACCTAATATATTTTTAACTATTCTGGACTAGAAGCAAAAGTGAGATGGAATAAAATGTGATTTAAAAAGAGACATTGCGACTACAGAAAATACCAAAATATAAACAATGTAGAGAATTTTGGCAAATGAAAACCACTCAGATACATATAAATTATATCGGAGACAGGTTTAAAAAATGTACAAAAGCATTTTACATTATTGGTTTATTTAAAAATACTTTTATTTACACACCTGACATTTAGGTAAAGGTAAAATCCCTAATTTTAGGTTTTACTGGACAAATACTTGCCTCACAATAATTTGATCTAAATATTTATCACATCTGTCACACAAAAATTAGACTTTTTTGTGAAACTCAAATACAACTTTAAGGCAAGAAAATATGTATTTTGTCCATTGTTTGCATAAGAGACACAAACAAACTGACATTTATACCCTGCAAATTTAAGATGTTTGCTTAGTTTTTGTTTGAAAGACTTAAAGTGATTTGCATTTAGATCAGATGTCAGTAGGTGGTTAATAGTTCACTTTTCCTCCAGTTGTCTTTATTCCTTAACTCCGAGGACACAGAATTTTAAAGGGTCTAAAGCAGGGGTGTCCAAACTTTTTCCATCGAGGGCCACATATTGAAATATAGACCAAGCGGAGGGCCACAAATCAATCGCGAAACGTTAAAAAAAGCTGCATTTATCTGATGTTTTAAGCACCACCACATCTACATTCAGTCTCAGTGCCTTAATATCAGGTCAGTATTGCACCAAAATGTTAGTTATTTAGGTTGGAATTGTAGAAAATCTGAAATGTGCTGTAAATAGTACTTATCAGGACAGTGTGGGCCAGTTCACCAGGAAGCCCAAGGGCCAAGAAAAATTGGTCTGAGGGTCGCATTTGGCCCCCGGGCCTGAGTTTGGTCATGCCTGCTCTAAAGCCTTACAAATTAGAATAATAAGTTGAAAAAAAAACCCCAATAAAAACACCTAAAAAGAAACTACCAAGTTGTTCTTTGACAGTGTTCTAAAATCTCCAACCCGACCACTACAGATGCGTCGAACCCAAACACAGTTGTTGATAGAGACAGACTTACCGATAGTGAAGACGTTGCCCACGATCTCACTGCCGTTGTTCTGGGTCTGGAAGTACTGAGTTGTGACGATGTGGTAATGAACTATACTGTTGTTTCCAATGTCATTGTCTATGGCCACCACTTTGATCAGCTCTGAGCCCACTTTGGCATTTGTAGCCACACCTGAAAAAAAGAAAGCACAGATGAGAATTACACATTTTTGGCTTTGTGTGTGTACAATGAAAGAAAAATGAAAGAAAAATAGGCAAAATATTAAATTGGAAAATCAAACTGCCTCCAGCCAAAAAATGTAGTAATTATGAGTTTTAGGGTGCATTCACACTTGCACATTCACCACATCAAAATCTGGACTAAACCAGGACTAACCCTGAAGCTAAACCTGGACTAGACGAGGACAAGAAAAGAACAAGACCAAACCAAGTCCACCTCAAGAGCAAAATGGGCTGAATTTAGATTATGACAAATGTATATGCAACTCTAAAGCATTTAATCAATTATGTTCCAGCCAAAAGTGACTAAGTGATTAATTTTTGTTTGTTGTAGTTCATGCAACGATTTTGGCCCATTTCACATTATTCAGAAATAAGAGTAATACTAATAATGCATCATACTTATATGCGCTTTTCTGGATGCTCAAAAACGCTACACAGTCACAGTACACATTAATTCATTCCACACATGATGGTGGTAAACTGCAATTATAGCCAGAGCTGCCGTGAGACAGACTGACAGAAACGAGGTGGCCAATCCGCGCCATCAGCCCCTCTGCCAATCATTCACACAGACTTTTATACTAGACAATGTGGGTGAAGTGTCTGCCTAAGGACACAACGATACTAGTCGTGAACTATGAACTGGTCTTAATACATGTGTCATAATATTGCCATCGTATGAAAACAAATTTTGACGTATTATTGAAACTCCTTTTCCATTGATGCAAGAACTTTAGCAGGATAATACAAATAAACTGATGCACTATATTATAAATAAATGTGATCAAAAATAGCAGAATAAAACAATACATCACTTTGGTTAAGATCTATAATGAGTTTTTTTTTTAATCTAAATTGGGCAAATAAAAGGTACACACAGAAAAATATGAAGCCCTCCAAAAAAGTGCAGGAAAACTTGAACAATAAGTTGATTTAATATTATGACCTAAGTGTAGCTCTAAACGTCTGACCTGCCGTGTACTCCGCCTTGGTGAAGCGAGGCGTCTGGTCGTTGATGTCCTCCAGAATGATGCGGACCTCCAGCAGACTGGGGTCCCGGGCCGGGTCCAGGTTTCGGGGTCGGGCCGCTCTGGATCCTCTGGGAGGGGTCCAGCTCTTGTTACTAGAGGCTTTGACGATGATGGAATAGAGCGGCGTCTCCTCTCGGTCCAAATCCTTCGTCAGTCTCAGCTCCCCGTCCAGACTCAAGGCAAAGTTTCCGTCTGTGTTTTTCCCTGAAACAGAAGAGAATAATGCACATTCAGTAACTGCTTTTTTTCCATTATACAGTGCCGCTTAAGGTTACAGAAGACACACAACCCGCATGTCTTCACAGAAATAGAAAGTTAAATCCAAATTTTAGAAAATGCGAGATATGTTTTATTGAATTCATTATTTATTTCCTGTGAATCTTGATTAATCTCCTTGTCTTTTATTGACCAATGACCTTTTTCATTGTTTTGCATTGATTTTTTGTGAAGCCCTGCAAGGCAAATCCTCAAAGCTAAGTTATAAGTCAGATCAGTGGAGAGGCAAGCCTGTTCACAGTGAGAATACATGTTTGTCAAGGTAAGTTAGTGTAAGAAAAACAGCAATTATTAAATAAATGCTTATATCGACTTTATACTGGGGCTTTAAATTAGCTGTCAACATTCAATGACAAGGCTTACTGTCCCTCAAGTTTGGCTCCAGTCTGGGTTTTGATTTAACACAACCTGAAGATATAAAACTGTGTTGAAACAAAGACTCATCAAGAGCTTATGTGCTGTTAAACGAGTGCCTCTCAAATAAGTTACGCCCTCTTTTGTGTCCTAAACTGGACCATGAACATTCATATAAAATGTGTAGTTTATTCCATTTTGTTTTATTCTTCAGATATATTTTGCAATCTGTCCATGTATGTGTTGTGTCGCCATGGTAACTGTACTTCCAGTAGAATGTAAAGTGTATCAATAGATTATGGAAAAAGTAATGTTTTGATAGCTACTTTGATAGTTATTACCTTATAATAACAATGAAAATCGATAAAGTAATAGCAGTATGTAATTGCTCTTCTACATGAACAGCACTTACGAAAAACATTAATGTTACTTTTTAATACACATTCATTCATGAAGGCTATTATATTGATTAAAATGACTACTCTGTGCAGATGTTACAACATGTCCCCATGTGTGGTTTGAATAGTTCAAGGTTACTATTAGATACAGGTAGTAGAATTGACACATTTCAACCATTTTCATCCTTAATGCATGATTAAATTTGAAAATACTCAAAACTGATTGAAATGTATGTCCCTGAAGGGTGCAAACACTGCTTATTAGAGATATGGTTTTAGACATTTAGATTTAAAAGATAATGAGCAGGCTTAACAAGTAAATCCCTCCATTTTGAGATTAGTAATTTATTTTATTAAACAAAACATTCTCCCTATACAGAAAGTTTACCTGCAATAAAGTAGTACACAATAGCATTGGATCCCTCGTCTGCGTCCACGGCTCTTGTCACTTGTCCCACCATGGTCCCAGGAGGCGAATGTTCAGGCACTTTCATGGTTTGATAAGGCGCACCACCACCCTACAATACAAAACAATACAATTCAAGATATAATGCGCTCATTACTGGTCTAAAAATCCAAACAAACACGTCTTACTCACTGGTGGTTTGAGGAAGACAGGTTCATTGTCATCTATATCCAACAGCGCCACCTGCAGAGGCTGTGTGGTTTCATAAGGCACTGGCTGACCCATGTCTCGGGCCACAATGATAAGCTGTAGGTGAATAATTTAAACTTTGTTAAATTTGTATTGTGTAAAACTGAACAATTGAGTACTATTTTTAGTTTAGTTTAGTGTATTAAGATCCTGGCTGAAAATTAAGTCACATTCCTTCCTGGGGTCTTCAAGTTCATTCCATACATTTATTTTTCTATTTAACTAAATAAACAAACACACTCACACATTTGCACACACACATCAAATACAAGACATGAAAGCTCAATGTAAAAGAAAAGAAAACTCAAATCTGTTTTCTTTCTCTAAGTCTCTAAGGCAGGGGTGTCCAAACTTTTTCCACCGAGGTCCATATACTAAAATTTAGACCAAGCAGAGGGCCACAATTAAATCGTGAAACGTTCAAAAAAGTTGCATTAATCTGATTTTTAAAGTGCCACCACACCTAAATTCAGTCTCAGTGCCTTAATATCAGGTCTGTCTCACACCAAAATGTTAGTTATTTAGGTTATAACAGTAGAAAATCTGAAATTTGCTGTAAAAAGTATGTCTTAGGACAATGTGGGCCAATTCACAAGGAAGCTTGAGGACCAAGAAAAATTGGTCTGCGGGCCGCTTTTGGCCCCCGGGCCTTAGTTTGGACATGCCTGATCTAAGGGATATATCTATACCATATATTTTGTCCATCCACAATATGATCATCAATCAACGTTACGCATTCAGTTCATCAGCACTGTTTTCTACGTACGCTGAGCAGGGCCTGTTTCTCTCGGTCCAGTTTGACAGTCGTGATGATCACTCCTGTCATGGCGTCGATTCTAAAGTTCTCCCAGTCTCTGTTCCCGGCTCCGGTCTGAAGAAAGGCGTAACGCACCTCTCCATTCACCCCCTCATCTGCGTCTGTGGCATGAACCTCATACACAGGGAGGCCCGGAGGCTGCTCCTGAATCATGATATTAAACTGTTAAATATTGTTCAATCATTTAAAAATATGTTTACTTTAAATCCTGATGCTAGAAGACCATTTAGACCACAGTGAGTGAGGATTACTCTAATGGGTCTGCATTATACCTCTAAATGTAATGCAGTTTTTCCAAAGTCAGTCCACATAAGCAACTATTTATTATTAAAAAGAAATTACTTGGCACCACCCTATAATAACTACACCTTAATTAGCCTTAATAACAAACACTTAATTCATAATGTAAAAATGTTGATTCAGGCTTAGTTACTTAATTAAGGGGTTAGGGTTATGAGTTAGGTTAATAATTAAGTAGTGACTAAGCCTGAATAATTCTTAATAAACAACTTGTTCATTATGAAGTCTTTGTTCATGATTTGTCAGGGTCATTAAAATGTAGTTTTAATTCTACATCTTTTAAAAATTGCAGCATTACTCAAATATATATTTTTAATCTACAATCGTTCAAGCCAAGAGCTGGAGCTGGTGGTATTAAAACAGGAGTAGTTTCTTGAGAATGGCAATAGCACATAGCCAGCAAACATAATGTATATTTAACACTTTAACACTTACTTATAGGACTAAAAGGACTGATAATGTGTAACTTTGACAGTCATGACTCTGACCGGTGTGTGCGCCCATCGCTCTCACCTCTGAGATGTGGATGATGGTGCCGTTGGCCGGCCGCACAAACATGGGTCTGTTGTCATTGACGTCGATGACGGTGATGATGAGGCTCGCGGTGCCTCGCAGTGGGGGCCGGCCCTGGTCTGTGGCCACGACAGTGAAGTTAAAGTGCTCCGAGGAGAGCAGCATGCGGCGCGAGCGGATCAGGCCTGAGTTTGGATCCAAAGCAAAGGCATCTGAGCAAAGAAAAGACAGAGCTGTTAAGGATGAACAATTTGGGGAAAAATATGTAATTATTTTCTGACAAGCACTGCAATTGCTTGCGCCTATTGTGTTGAATCAGTTTTGGTTTTAAATCAGGATCTGGACAAATGTTGCTTAAATAATTGCAGCTTTTGAGATTTACTACTAGTGATAATTTGAATTGTGATTTTGATTTCATTGTGATTCATCTTGCGACCCAAAAACAAGCTTTACATGTGCATCATTTAAATTAATACATTAATTCCATTAAAAAAGTTTCCAAGCCTGATTTAAGCAGTGATGTTCATGTTTGCTTTTACTGCGGTGAGGCTTGAGGGGCTGAAGATTATGGGCATCCAGACTGTTTATTGCTCTTTTTATACCCAGACAGCTTCTGAAATGTCGCCAATTAACATAATTATTTGGCAACTGCTTCTACAGATATATAGCTGTCATCACTTTTTCACAAAATGGTAAACGTCTGGAAATCATTTCTCTAAAGTTTCATCTTATGTTATCAGTATAATGTATGTTTTCTGTGTTATTTATAATATTCACAATTCCTTCATATAATATAACTCAGTTTAGTAAGCCCAAGTTTAGTAAGTATTTTTGATAAATGTTGACTAAGGCTCAAGTCTAAACCAGACAAGATATAAACTACCAAATAAAAGTGATACTAAACAAGGGCTAAACTCAGACCAAACCAGAACTAGAACAGGATTAAAGCAAGTCTAAATCAGGACTAAACTGGACTCAAAACAACTCCAAGCATCAACATAACATCATAGAATGGCTTTAGTGTTTTTAATGCACTCACATCATTCATAGTGACCGCTTGTGCTCGAGCAGAACACTTGTACCTGTGTTTGCTCCCAGCATGGTGTAGAGTATGGCTCCGTTCTCGCCTTCATCCAGGTCGATGGCTTTGATGGTGATGACAGAGGTCCAACTGGGCTCGTTCTCAAACACACTGGTGTTGTACACGCGCTCAGAGAAACGCGGCTGATAGTCGTTTACGTCCAGGACTGTTATCTGGACCTGCCAAGAGTCCAGTCAGACAGTCATTAGTGCGAGTGAACAGTGTTGGGATCACATACTGTAAAGCAGGGACACATTTAGGGTCAGTTGTTCTCTCTTTTTGGGATTATTACAGGCCGTGTGTTGTGGCATGTGGAATAGGCTTTATGTCATGTGCCCTGGCTTGAAATAACAATAACAAAACGTTAGGCCTAAAAGTAATAAACTCTCATGTTATCAAAAGGGATGTCAAGTGTATTCGGTAAAACGCTAAACGTCATTATTCAGGTCACATCTTAAAAACTAAAAATAATAATTGTGAAGAAGCAAGTATAAGTGTAATTTTAATCTACGCACCAAAAAAGTCAACCTAAATGTAAAGTGCTTTTCATCCAGCTATCTGTCACAATATCATTACTTTTTCCTTAAAGCTAATGACGTAATTGATGAATGGTACTCGATTTCACAATGTGAATGAAAGTGAAACAAGGCCTTCATTGTTATTTTGTCAGGATCTCAATTGAGAATAATTGCAACATCGTGATACTTCTTTACATAATGGTAACACAAAAATGTGATATTGTGACATCCCTATTTATCAATGATATTGATGATATTGATGATTGATGATATTTCGCTTTGCTGCTTTTTCATTACTATTAAATTAAAGTCAAATAAACAACTAGAATCTTCATTCTAGCAAAAGAAATGTACTGCTTGTTCTGTCTTTACAAAGAATAAAGGCCAAAGATTTTGATGAGGAAGTCAATGAACCAATTTCTATTATTAAGTTGTTTTTGATCAATATCACAATTTACAATTAACATAGATAAATATGTGTTCATTACTAAATTCCAGAAAAAGCATAACAATGTTTTCTTTCTAACAAAATGTTATGCTTGAAAAAAAATTACTTTTGCACACAATTTGGAACTGGACAGGATTAATTGGAATTGATTTGTGTTTGTATGTTCTTTCTCTGTGTCATGTCCTTTGTTTTGTTTATGTCACATGAAAAAATAAATAAAACAAAAATAATATTATAAAAAGAAAGGGAATCGGTCATGTCATCACATATTGATGCTGCAAATGGTCAGAAGATGGTGGTTTTTAACTTATCATTTTAGTTAATTTTTTTAGTTGTCTCTCTGGCGCTCTGAGATTCCTTGAAATGAGAAGTGTGCTGCAAATAAAATGACTCTTTTCAATATCAAGATTAAATGGGTAATGCACAACTAACACTTAATTGATGTTACTAACTTTGTAATGATGAGCTCAAAAACAAGCCTGGAATAAGACTACCAAAACATAAAATCTGACAATAGACAAATGTACTTTATTTTCTGTTTTCGTTTATGCTCACGATGTCATATGCACTGCACTGTATAATTTAAGTATAATAACCCACTCTCCTCTTCTCTCCTGTCCTTGAATAACCTACATATCCATATCACTCTTGTACCTGCACAGAGTTTTCTCTCCGGTTGTTGGGGCTGCCTCCAGGGTTGTCCCGGGCAACAGCGGTCAGAGTGTAATGGTCCTTGGTCTCTCTGTCCAGTGGAGAGAGGATGTAGATCTCGCCCTATCGCACAAACAGGAGGGGAGCGATTAGGAAGGAAGTGCCAGCAGCGTCAGGGAGGGGTCCTTTTATCAACACTGAGCGGTCAGACTGGGTGTCTATGTATCACAATGAGAAGCAACTGGATAAATGTTTAGGCTACACTGTAGAGCTTCAGTGCTCGGGCGCAAAAAATGTGAGCAACTGAAGTACAGGATATATGCAGGAAGATGCAAACCCAATGACATTCAGACTTACAGAAGTTAAACATAGATTGCAATTTGAACTGAACCAGTTCAACTTGAACCAGATTGAAAAAAATACAGAAAAGCAAGATTAGAAAGGGTTCCAAAGAGCTGAAACATCCATCAAAACAGGAACATCATATTTATTTCTTTTGTTTTTTTGTAATCTAAGTTTTTTAAAATATAAATTTAACTAAACATAATAAAAACAACATAACACTAAATCTAACTACTCCATTGCGCTGCCTGGGCCCCACCTCCATAAATTCTCCGCAACATCTTCTCACATACGGCACTTTTCACCAGGAAGACTTTATTTTAAACGTAATTTTTACTTCTTACCAATTGTAACCTTCTGTTGCAGTCGGGAAGTCACAGCCTGCTTCTTTTGCCTTTCAAGCTATTCATATAAATGCATTCTCTCCCTCGGTATGACACTCATTTAAGCTGAGCCTTAACCTTCGTCTCTTCTACATCAACTCAGCCTTTCTGTCCACTCAACATTTAAAACTTTTAGAACTAAATGTAATGCCTGCTCTGATCATGTTTAACTTTGATAGTCTTCATTCGGACACTTAATATTGTATCTTGAGTATTAAGCTCAATGTGTGTATCCAGCGTTGTTATTGCTTTTCACTGTTTTCATCACCTTATTTCTACATACCAAAGTTTATCCAGTCATGGAGCTTTCCTCAAAAGTTTTTTTTTAAGTTTATGACTAATCGTGCCTTGTCAACTCTATACTAAATACTAGTCTTATTTTGATAACCGGAATCATTATCTGGACAATACAGACTCTAAAACAACATATGAAAAGTCAAAACGTTTCTGATTTTCATCAGTACAATTTATTTGTAAATATTCTTTATCAAGTCATCTTTTATTTGGTTGATAATGTATAAAGTCTCAATGTACAATGGAAATAATCATTTTATTGGTCGATCGAAAAGGGAATTTCAGACTAGTCGACTATTGAAATAAAGCTTAATTGCAACTCTGTTGTATGAGTATTTTTTATAATTGGAAGTATTTAAGTATTTAGTACTTACAGTGTTTGGTCTGATCCCAAACTTGCCCTCTCCATCCACCAGACTGTATTCAAGCACTGCAAAGAGGCCCGAATCTGCATCTGTGGCCTGGACTCGAACAACAGTGGTCCCTAATTTCACATCTTCCAAAACTGGTTCCTTCAACACAATAAAACAACAACTATTTAAATAAAAAGCGTTAATATCATTAAGTATTATTAAGCATTTTTATTGCATACATGATAAGTGGGTTGTAGAAAGATGGGGTTGTTGTCGTTGACATCTACGATGCGCAGATAAACCGGGAGCTCGGCGAATCGGGGAGGGCTGCCGTGGTCCTGGGCTCTTATTGTGAAATTCAGCCAATGGATCTGTTCATAGTCCACAGTCTGGTTGGCCACGATCTTACCTGAAATAATAGACAAGCAATAAAGACTTAAAGTTAAAGTTAGCTTAAAGTAAATAATCAACAAATGCAAGTTTACCAGTAAATATACATTGATAAAGCATAACTTAAAGGCGCACTGTGTAACTTTTCTGATGCGGAATGATGGGGAATTTGGGAAGCGCCACATGCTCTAAACCATGATGTGCTTATTGCTTCGCCTGCAATGTTCCACAGTCTGAAAAACATCTGACTACGGAGGAAGAAATTTGTCTAGTCTGTGTTAAATGGCAAAGATTAAAAGTCTGCATTATTTATATTATGTTTTTGTTTTAATTGTTTTTGTATTTGTTTTAATTGACAAAATAAATTCAAATTGAAAATCAAAATCGATCAATATGAGAAAACCAAATATTTTTTGCCGTATTGCCCAGCAGGTGGTGAACCCTACACCAGAAAGTTACATTGTACATGACCACTTCAGTGACCACAGGCAAATGAAGAATAACATAGATTCTGTCTTCATTGTGACACTTCTCAGAAAGTACAACATATTAACCAGCAAAGGGCCCTTTTTACCACAGAGTTAATGAGTTAGCAGCTGGGAAAATAGTGCATGTAAATTGAGTTGAGTGAGTTTGCCAAAGGTTCAAAGGTTAGAACAAGTCCAGAAGTGCTGCTTTTGTGTGGTGCTCCCTGTAAATGGTCTGTAATGGTTTGTGTCTATTAAAATTGGTTAAAGAAGAGAACAACAGAAAACCTAAACTGTCTGTGATGCAATGAAACCGTTAAGTTACTGTGGCTTAAATAATCAAAAACATTATTGCTCCTGTGCTTATTTCTCACGTTGACAGAGGGAGCTACTCAAGTTTGGACAGTGAGATGAGGCCCAAACTCAGTCCTAACTTTCATAACTCATTCCTCATTCCAGTTTCAGAGTCTTCATGGATTCATTATTTATACACACGTTTCACGACTGTCGAGCAGCAAAGTGAAGGTCACTGTCAAGGAAGTTCAGCATCTCACAACACATCAGAATGTTCTTCCGGGTTCACGATCAATAAATAGGCTTCATAATTGGATGACGGCAAAATGAATCTTACTCACATACCAGAAGTAGGCTTTTAATGCTCTTTGATTTAAAAAAAATAAATAAATAAAGAGAGAGAACCCAGATCTTCGTTTGTTTGTTTGTTGCACATGGAGCTGGGCAGATTGTCATGTTTTGCCTGATCTGTGTGAGCTTCCTTTCTGATCAATACCACCAGCGCAATACCTTGTAAACACTTTACTTGGTCCTGTGCCGGTGGTGGAAGAAGTTCTCACTTTTGTTACTCAAGTAAAAGTACAGATACGTGTGCATTACTCAATTAAAAGTAAAAGTATCACATTAGAAAATCTACTCAAGTAAATATGCTGAAGTACCCGTTTGAAAATGTACTTTAAAGGTAAAAAACTCAAAACCTTAAGGCAGAATGTCACCATCAACGTGCTAAGAACAACCCGTAAAACAAAATGAAAAGTACGTTCTACGTTTACATTCAGTCCAGTTAAAAATGTAGTGGAGTAAAAAGCACAGATATTTGGTCTACAATGTAGTGAAGTAAAAGTTAAAAGTATCCACGGTAAAAACGACTTAAGATACCTAAAAAATGTACTTAAATACAGTCATTTTACTTTTGTATTTCGTTACTTTCCACCACTGTACTGTACTTATGCTTGATCATATAGTGTACATACACCAGTCACAGATACAGAATTTATATGGCATTATAGTTCTTTATTCCTCTTAGATTATACTCTAGTAAGTATTTATTTAGTATTTACTTATTCAAAGTTTGTTTTAAAAGTTTGGCTTAACATGTTAACCATTTGCCAGTTTCGTGTGACAGGTGCTGGTCAATCTGCTAGTTCATAATTAATTGGTCAAATGAACAGTTTTTGTGAAACCCTCGGAGGCAACTGCTGTCATATTACTCAGAAAAATTAATTTGTTTTTAATTGGGCAATTTTGAATCTTTAACTTATCTTCAATATTTAAGATACTGTTAGTTACTCTCTGCTAGGGTTGTTCCTGTTGCAACACTGCACGTTCTCCTTTACAGTGGGAAAAATAAAGATTCTCATATTGTATTTCTTTACAGCTGTTGCTCTCTGTTCTTCCTCTGGCCTAGAGCTAGAGCAGAAAGTCTTTGTCCACTCAGTATCTTATGCTAAGAAAATATTGCAGAAATACTAGAAATACTACTAGAATTCTTGTCCTTAAAAGCCTTAAAAACAAAACTGAAAGCACTAGAGACTGCCTCAATAATGTGTAATTGTTTTTCAAAACCTGTGCAATTTTATGTTTTATCTATAATGTTTAATTTTGTATGTCATAACTGTGTTAAACTTTGCTGCCACTTGACCAGGACTCCCTTGAAAATTCATTATTCAATCTTAGTGGGACTCTCTCGGTTGACAGTTCTCAGTTTACATTTCAAAAAATACAAAGACATAGTAATAAATAATACCAATGGAAGGGTCCTCCAGCCGGACATAATCCCCACGCGGCAGGTGCAGGAGCTGGTAGATGACCTGTCCATTGGGGCCTTTGTCTGGGTCCACAGCGGACACAGACAGGAGCGTCGTCCCGGGCTGAGCTCCTTCTAAAATCTTCTCTGTGAAGTTCGTCACTCCAAACGGACGGAAACGAGGGGCATTATCATTTACATCCAGCACATTGATGGTCAGCCTCGCTAAAGACAACAGACAAGCAGAAGAAGTATAATTAAAAAGTTTGAACATAATTGTCCTGGTATGTTTGCGTTAATTACTGGCTTACCGTTTGGGACGCTGCCAGACTTGTCAATAACTTCACTGGCGTTATCGTGGACAGACACAATTATTTCAAATGTAGCCACCAGCTCCCTGTTGAGTGGGTTTCGCACAAAGACTGCGCCTGAAACACAAAAACACAACGATGTTAAAGTTACCATCTAGAAAAGAGAGATAGCAGGGTGGAACAATTCAACCAAACTAAATCAAAACAATAAACCAGGATGAACCAGGACAAAACCAGGTCCAAAGCAGACCATAAACAGCCGACTAAATTGCAACGAGTTTTCACAATTCTGCAATGTTTTGATATTGTATTGGCCGCTCTTTTAAATAGCAATGAGCTTCTTGTTCATTCAATTACCATTTTGCTGAAAACTGTGGTAGATGTAGTTTCTTTTGGGACAGGACTAGGGTTGGGCAATATGTCTATATTATTTTGCATCTTGATAACGTTATTCAGACAATTTTTTAAACAATGTATCAGAAAGGTGCAAAAATGTGCCAGTAAATATCTTGGTTGAAGTTCATGAATCACACAAAATGTAAAAGAACCATAAAATAAAGAAATATCACTTTATGCCCTTGTTTAGGAGATTACTCAAGACATTTTTGTTTCTATTTGAGGTCATTTTTAATAGTTTTTATTATAGACAATACATTTGCACATCTCCAAAACAACAATTGAGATATTATCAATTTTTCAATATATCGCTCAGGTCTAAACCACAACCAGTCATGCACCCATAGACGAGTTTATGCTTTTTTCTAGGGCTCTTTCAACTTTTGACTGTTGTTTTCACTGTAAAAAGTCTCTGATTCCTTTGTAATGTCTCAGCTGTGTTTATTATATTTAATATCTTGTAATGCCAAGTTATGTGTCTGTTGTTGTCTGAACAACAGACACATAACGGTTAATGTTTAACACTTACTTTTAGAATCCTGCCTTAGGACAAAGGATGAAATTTAGCTATTGTGCAAACGCATACACAATGATTAATATGCGTTATCCCAATTCAAATAAATAATTAAAGACATAAATGAATAAAGACATATATAAATACATAAATAAATCTGACTCAAACTCTTTCTGCAATAAATCTAAACAAATTATAACTTCAAATCACTGCAGGATTAAAATTAAATGCAAACTTGGTCTGAATCTGTACTAAAACAAGTCCAAACCAGGTCCAACTGGCACATGGGTAAGAATAAAACTTATTCTAAATTACAGACACTATGATCTCAGAAAACGAGCACCACCCACTCAATGATTTAAGAAATATAAATCCACTTTGACCGAGCCCTGTGTCTCACCAGTGTGCAAATCGATGCCAAAAGAGTCCTGCAGGCCGCCCACCGGATTGTTCCCATCATCCTTTGCTTCCACGGAGATGATGTAATACTCCAGTCTGGGGTGTAGGTCTGGATCCTCTGCCGTCAATGTGGCGACTACTACGCCGGGCGGAGTGGACTCGTTCACGTTAATAATCGTGACCGGCTCGATGAAACGCGGCCTGGAATCGTTCACGTCGTCCAGGATCACAGTGAGCGTGGCTGTCCCGGTCAAGGGTGGGGTGCCGCGGTCCGTCGCCATGACAACCAGGCGGTAGGACCCTCGCTCTTCCCGGTCCAGGGTGGAGTTCCCGACCAGCACCGCGCCGGAGACGGAGTCCACCACGAAGCGGTCCTGGGCCCCGCTTTCGAGGCGATACGAGAGCCAGCCGTTAGCGCCGGAGTCAGCGTCTGTGGCCGAGAGCTGCGTGACAACCACCCCTGCAACGGACGAGGACATGGACAAGGTCATTCAACTGGTAAATGATAACTGGAAACAAAATATAGACCTATTTATAAAAATAAATAAATATTAAAGCATGTGTAGTTTAGACCAAATTTAGGGTGCATTCACACTTATTTGGTCGTAAATTAAGCTCATTTAGTCCTGATGTCGGCCTGGTTTGGTCCTGTTCTAGTTCTTAATTAGTCCTGATCTAGTCCAGGTTTAGTTTTGGTTTAGTTCTGGTTTAGTCCCAATTTTGGGTGCGATGAATGTACAAGTATGAATGCTGCCATAATCACTTTTAAACTTCCTCTTCCTTTTTTTTATGTTTTTTTAGTTTTTATGTTCATTTTTTGGGAATAATAAATTACAATTCACAACTCACAATAACAATGTACAAAACATTGCTAAATACTGCAAAATATTTAAAAAAGTATAAGGCCTTATTTTTATATTTAGCCTTTCTTCTGGGATTACTACTACAAATTGTCTACTTTGATCTACAAAGATTTTCATATGGATAGGTTTTTTTCTAATGCAGCAATGTATCGGATACATTTAATCTACCATCTTGAACTAGAAATACAAATAAAACTTCCCCATCTCACAAGAATGCATGCTTTTCAAGGTGTTTTTGGCAATACACTGTTACTTTCCAAAACTCAAGCGAGTACATTGTGGTACTTGATCAGGCTTTGAACTACGCGTTATGAATGACAGAAAAAAAAAAGGTTTTCCTTCTGTAATTAGTGATAAATAAATGCAGAACAAACGGGTTAACAAACAAAGTAATTTTTACGTCATGTTATATTATATGCTCAAAGGGAAAGTATTCTAGGTATTCAAAATACAGTACTCCGATTGAACCATGTAACAGAATATTTTAAAAAATACATTTAAATGCAGGTATTCAGTATTCTGTAAAAAAAGAACACTGTTGATCGCTGACTTTCCACCAGAAAAGTGACATAATCCACCTTTTAAGATTGTAGCATGTTCAGAATCACTGCTTCACTCACCTGTGGGGCTGTTCTCAGGGAGTCGCACGCTGAAGCTGGACGGGTTGAAGACTGGAGGGTTGTCGTTTTGGTCCAGGATGGTCACAGACAGAGGAACACTGCTGTTTAATCCACCGATGTCTTCTGCCACGATGAACAACTCAACCCTGGGATCCAAAAACGCCTCGCGATCCAGTTTGGCCCCCGCACGGACCAGTATCACACCTGTAAAAATGTATATCCTTTTTACTCAACCTATTCAAACAATGTGTATCATATTTACCTTTCTGTAAAAGTGTTAATTAACTCAATAAATAGTTTCAAGGCTCTAGTCAAAACAGGTTAAATTCAAAACATGCTGATAATAGACACAATTTTTATCCAATAATCACAACATAATCAGATTACGGCTCTACTATATGTTTAATTGTGTAAATAAAATGCTTCTTTCTCCTTTTTGCAATATGAATAAATATATAAACAATTATTTATACAAAACACAAAGTATATTTCCAATAATTGTTCAGTACTGGAGCATTAACACGCAGACAGTGTAGTGAGTTAAAATGTTACCGGTGTTTGGATTCACAGTGAAGAGGTCCACTCTGGCTCCGGTCAGATTGTATTTGACCACAGCGTTTTGGTTGATGTCTTTGTCCTCCGCCAGAACAGGTCCATTCAGCACTGTCACTGTGCTGCCTGCAAAATACACACAAGTGTGGTTACCAGGGCTGTGATCATTTAGTCGTTTAGTCAATTAATTGGTTGATGGAGTCTTAGTTCACCAAGATTTTTATCAGTGAAGTGAATTGGCTGAAAATTAGTCCAACACATAAATACTCAGTTTCTTAGAACTTTTCTGTATAATTCTTTTAATTTTTTTTTCAGGAACCTCTGCACAGTTTTGGTCTTTTTCAGTGTAGTTGGGTTAGATACATGGAGATACTTCAGAGTTTTGATATATATTTTGTACTTGACTGCTTTTCTTTAGTCGACCACAGCCCTAGTGGTTACAGTGTGTATGACAGGTTTTTATGATTTTCTAGTTTTGACTTTATTTGCTGGGATGATGCCTGTTGTAAATATTAATGATAGTTTTACACCAATCAAGTGTCATTTTGTAAAAAAAAGTTGAAAAATATGTTGAAAATGTATCCAAACATGATGACATCACACTGGGGAGACTCCATCTAAACGTTTGGGACAATTTACACCAGAACATTTTTTTTTCCTGATGCTTTTAACATTAATTCAACAAAATAAAAGTTGTTTTCATATTTTCATTTTTTCATTTTTATTTGTCAAATAATAATTTCTGCAACATTCTAGAGTTTTGGCCCAGTGCAAAACATGGTAACATTTACAGATGTTACTACTGCGATGTCATGATTTACAGCCAGGAAGTATTTTTTAAGTAAAATAAAAATTGCCAAACTGGGATAAAAAATAAGATTATTATTTTTAAGTGTTTTCTTTCAAAAAATTAAATACAATAATCCTATTTACCTTTTAGGCACTTTACATGTATTTTTCTTGCACTTGCATTATTAATAATAACAGTAAACAGTAAAAAACAGTAAAAATAAATAAATGTACTTTTTGAGTGTTTTTTAAGAGAAAACAAGTAATGTGGTAAGTAAATGTAAGCATGTTGTTTTTTTGGTGAATAATTAGTTTGTGAGATGTGGTTGGTAAGTTACTTTTTCTAAAGGGAAATAAAAATTAAAAAAAATAACCATAAAAGCTTATTTGGATCACCCTGGATTTGCTATTACAAGCATTTTTTGTATTATTCATTTTTAGTTACATGTACAGTGCCAGCGAGATGTGAACAACTTGTCCTGCATCATGTTTGTGAACTGCAAAACGATAAAGTAAAAACAAACGCTTCATGGACATCTCCTTGTCTTAAAGTGCATTTTCAAACAAAGATTAATGTTAGTCCATCCTTGTAATCACATTAACGACTTTCAAAACAAATCTTATTTAAGGGCGACATGCAAACAAATCCAGGAAATAGAGTAGACTGTGACTGTGACTTGTTCAAACCACAAGGCTCTGGTGTGTGCCTTTATACATTTAAATAGTAAACAGAGCAGATACAGAGTCTAACATGAGGGAGTTATACCTGGTGCAGAGTTTTCGGTGATTTCAGCTCTGTAACTCGTGCGACTGAATATCGGCCTGTTGTCGTTCTCATCCAGAATCGTGATCACCATCGTGTCTGAATCCTGGAGGACGACCAGGACAAAGGACATTTAGACTTAAGATGATCAATTCATAAACAAGCACAAACAATATGTGACAGAATAGTTACATTTGAGCAGCTGAATTAGAGTTTTGACACACTTCTCCATTCAAAATTGACATTTGCAAAACAGCTCACACAAAAACCTGAAAAGAATTACAGTTCTCCTAAACAGACTTTTAGTCCAAGCAAAATGCAGTCCTACGTTTTAAACTGATACATTTTGTTCCTCAAAAGCAAGTTTTATCGTCAAAACTCTCAAATGCTGATCAGGTGTTTTTAAGTGCTCTTTCATTCATTTGACTCTGTAGTTCAGAAAGTCCTGCTCTCAGCAGCGGTTTAACGCAGTCTGCGATTGGAGTTCACACTTTACACACATGTATTTGAGACTGGAAGACTTGTGTTTTTTGTCTGAGATCAGTCAACATATAAGAACACTTTTGGAGAAAAATTCACCTATAAGCCTGTTTGAATCAAATGATGAAACTAAACCAAGTTGTTGGTGTGAAAACATTTGAAAAAACTGTATGACATTTGCATGTTTGGAGACAGCAGGTGGTTTCTGTTCACAGGTTTTCAGTTCATCAGTTTGACACCTTCACCACAAGTTTAAATACAACTGCCTTTAAGTTTGTACACAAACACAGATACGGGAGGATGTTTGTGTAAAAAGTTGTTGTTGTTGTTGCTAGATTAATTTGCTGGAAGATGGTAACACCACCATGATACAGATCAGATCTGTGGAGAGGCGGCGCTGCTCACTGAAAGAATGCATTAATGCACAAAACTAAACCGTGATAAAATACATGCAAGATAGATACATTTAACGCCATACTCTGTTACATTCTGAGCAAATTAAGGATGTCCCGCTCCAGAAAGGTACATAATGCACCTTTAATTAGTCAGACATTTAATTAATTATGAAAAAATGCCAATGCAAGGTTGAGTATTACTTGAAACAAAAGATTCTAATATTCAATTGAAATGGTTTCTCTAAAACTTGTTTCAGATGTTGTGTTGTGTTCGTGGTGTTGTGTTAGTGGTGTTGTGTTCGTGGTGTTGTGTTAGTGGTGTGTTGTTGTGTTAGTGGTGCTGTGTTAGTGTAGACCACAGCAGACATTGTGGTGTAGACCAAGGTCCTGATGATATTTCAGACATAGGAAATAAAACAAGTACTTTCGTTCGCAAGCACTGAAGAAATCCATTGCACAAATCAGTTTTGGACTTCGGACTTTTGGGCTTGTTTCAGACACTTTTTTGCCAGTTCAGTTTTATTCTACCATGTGTCATTATCTTCATGATGTTACAAACGATCCAAACAAAACAATACATTAAACACATGGCTAAAGAGGAGCATGATGAAGACCTAGCGTCCTACTATACATGCCCTGTAACCAAGAGAAAAATCTGTAACACTTTATAATAATTACAGTTATTCCTTTCTTAGTAAAGCATGAACAAAGACTCAATTCATAGTGAACAAATACTTTATTAAAAATGATTAGTAACTACTTAACTAATACTCTAACCCTTATTTCTAATCCTAACCTTAATTAGTAGTACTGGATCATGCTTAATAAACTATATGTTCATTATACATTAAGTCTTTGTTCATGCTTTGTTAATGAAAAATAAGGTGTAGTTATTATAAATCTAACTGAATGACAATTGGCTGATTATCTCTATATCTGCGACGTCTCAAAACAAGACAATTCAGTGTTATTAAGTGCTTGAATACATTTACACATTTCCCTCTGAGAAGCAAAACCCTGAGGAAATCTTCAAAATGTTCCTATATCGACTGCTCCTCACCCTCTTCATCTAAATATTACAACTCACAACTTGAATGTTTGAATGAATGTGTAAAAGTTGCATGTGAGGTCACGGCGCTTTACCCTGCGAGCGATGCGTGGGTTTTCAGGGTTATCTTTGACAGTGATGGTCAGACTGTACTCAGCCACTCGCTCTCGGTCCAGCGGCCTGTTCACGTGCACCACGCCGGTCTGAAACAGAAACGTGGGAATAAACGGTTGTGTTAGAGCGATCCGAATGACATTTATGTGAAATTACAGTGTATCACGCTAACAATTGGCCTCAGGTGGAGAACACTCAAGCCAAGATCACAGCTTTATGTGAGAATAAATGTTTTTCAGTTAACCTTTACACTTATACTACTGAAAAACAAAAAAGCATATTAATGTGAGGAATAGGCATTTTAATAGCAAATACAGTGTGGAGATTGAATGCTCTAGTGCTATTTTGCATGTAGTTATGTTATGTTGATGTATAACTAGTGACTCAGCCAACATTTATTGAGCCACAAGGGAAATTACTTCATGTTAATTCATGTTATAACATAAAAACAAATATCCAAGGATGATTAGCGCATGTATGCAGCAATAATCTGGTATTTCTAAACACGGGCCCTTTCAAGTTGATTTGTAAACCAATTAGAACTTCACAATCTAGTCACATTCACTCAAAATTCTTCTTGCCACAGTGGAGTGATAGATGTATTCATCAGTGGTGATCTTGCAGCTGAATGAGTTGATCTGTGGCTCTTTTGTATGTTTTTAAAAGGATTTTGGGTTTCTATCAACTAGAACTGAGACAAGTTATTATTTTAATAGTCGACTAGTCAGCTTTTTTTTTTTTTTTAATAAGTTGACTAGCCAAACAATTGTGCATTCAATTTTGATAATACATTTAACCAAGTAAAGGTTGAAATATGGCTGAAGGCTTCTAGAAAGAAATTAATTATTAATAGAGTATTGTTTTTTCTTACTAATTGGTTATTATTTTACATTTTCATTTAATATTGTTGTTTCTTTGCTGTAAAATATATTTAGTTGTGTGATTTGAAAACAGCTCAACTGTCAACTCTTTAAAGCTACTGCCTGTTGACAACAAAGATGAAAGATGTGGCCAATAAATGTGTCTATTTATGACACAATCATTAAATATCATAAATTTAAGTGTACCAGTCGAAGTGTATTTTAAACTATGACAGGAGAATCCCAACTATTGACAACAATAAACTATTAGCCCCATAAAACAAACATATCTTACAGTGTCGTTGATGTAGAAAGACCCGTCCACGTTGCCCGCAGTGATGTTGTAAGTGAGGAGTGCATTTCGTCCACTGTCTGCGTCTGTGGCTCGAACTCTGGCCACTGAGTAGTGAACGGGAGCTCCTTCACTGACACTGGTGTTAAAGGGCAGGTTCAGGATCACCGGGTCATTGTCGTTGATGTCCAGGACCACGATTCCAACCACCACCTTGAAAAATAACACACTGAAGGTAAAAGGCATGAAAATAACTACAAAACCTTACTTTGAACTTGGGATGAACGGTATGTTAGTTCCAAAATCAGTGTTTTTCACACGGTATCAGTCCAATATTGAACATTTAATATGGCGCCAGTATTTTTTTCCAAGCTGTGCCAGTAACCCATATGTCATTCCTAGTTGTTCTCAGTGCATCAGATCTGTCCTAATGAGTGAAACTGAAAATTAAAGAGCAATTTAGCTAAAAATAAGTCTATTTTTTAAAGCTACTTATTTTGTTTTTATTGCATGTTTCTATTCTCCTGCTGCTCTTGATTTGCACGTTGCAACAGTAGAATTTCCCCACGTTTTCTCCTAAAGTCAATCTTTAATCAATCTAAATGTATGCTTTATGTTTGTTTACACAACGACGCAAATCCTTTTATACCCCTGATAAATACAAAAGTTGGAAAAATAAGTTAATTTGTGAACTTTACTATACATTTGTGAGGCTTGCAATTGATTTTAAGATCTGAATATTAAAATCAGCAAATTAGTTACTGGCAGCCAGATAGATATTTGTATTGACTCAAAAAATCCATATCGGACCATTCCTAATTGGACCCCTTTAATAAAAACTGTTAAATGCAGACTAAATCTTCTCAAATTTGCAAAGGACGAGTTGTGAAGCCATCAGTATTGGTCAGACTTCAAATATTTATGCTTGCCACAGTCTGTATTGCCCTTGTAGGGAAATTGGTTGGTGCATTTGACCCGTGTTTCAACCCGTCAGGAGCAGTGGGCGACCGCAGTGTAGCACCCATTTCCAGATCTTGAGTTAGGTTCAACAGTATGAGCTTGTTGACTTCACTGACAACAGCCTTTTACGCCCACATTGTTGAGTAGCGAGTAATTGTACGCACAGAGCTGTTCCTTGAGGGCGTTCCAAGGTCGCGGGCCGTGACTGTGATGTTGTAGAACCCGGTGGTCTCTCGGTCCAGTTCCACGTCCTTCCTCACTCTGAGCTCCCCCTCCACCGGAGACACCATGAACTCATCTGAAACAAAGACATACAGTTAGTTAGAAGTTATCAAGGACACTATGAGGCTTGTTTAAGGCTTCTGAAATACAGTACTGTGGGCAAGTGTGATTTGGACACTTGAGCGTTGAAAATCTTTACAAGTGAAAATTATCAAGCCACACATCAACTGCGTTCTTAAATTGGCTCTGAGAAAGGAGTTTTTATGATGTTTCAGGAAACTATTTCTAAAATGTTTGGTTTATGACTTAAAATTGACAACAAGACCTAAAACAAATGGAAAACATACAAAAAGTAAAGATGAATGAATGTTTCTTGACACTATTACCAAAAAATGTCCCGCTTTTCGTGAATTTACCCTAGAATTGCTCTATGGTTTTAGATGTTATTTAGAAACCATGCAAATACAGTGGTATATATACTGGGGTGCACGGTGGCAGAGCGGTTAGAGCTTCTGCCTCCCAATAAGGAGATCGTGGGTTCGAATCCCGGACCACCCCAACATCGTGGGTTCGAATCACCTCACACGATCTCTCTGGGTGGAGTCTGCATATCCTCCCCGTGTTACCGTGGGTTCTCTCCGGGTTCTCCGGCTTCCTCCCACCGTCCAAAGACATGACTGTGTAGGTTAATTGACAACTCTAAAATTGCCCCTAGTGGATGAATGTGAGAGTGAATGGTTGTTTGTCCTTGTCTGTCTGTGTGTGAATTAATGAGAGTGAATGTGGGACAACAGATGGAAATTAGCCCAAGGCTACAATCTGGTGTGTTTACAGCATGTATATCATGTATGTTCATTAAAATGCACTGTCCCAACAAAAAAAAAAAAAAAATAATAAATAAATAAATAAAAGTATAGTATTTGTTGAAAAAAATAAAACACTTCCTTTAGCAATGGGCTGAAGTTTTAAGAGGAAATGTCGCTATGTTACTAGTTATAAATAGGAAACGTGCACATGCAGTAATAGCAGTAAACAGACGATCATCATTTTCTAGTAGAACGAAAGTAGGAGTTCTGAAAAGCGCTGATAAACCAAATCTAAATGCAAATTTTGATGTACTTTTTCATGGTCAAACATGGTTGTTGACAGTAGCCAAGATATTAAACCAAAAGATTAAAAAAAGTGGGTAAAAAAGTGGGCGTGGGACTCTTATGCCTGACCATATTTTCAAAGCATACTTGACCTATATCAATATTGCCCACAGGTCCATTTTAAAATAAGCTTAAATTGTGAATGTAACCAAACACCAGGCACATACTCTGAAAATCTCCTCCTGTGATGCTGTACTCGATTTTGCCATTGAGTCCAGAGTCTGCATCTGTGGCTTTGAGAGTGCAGACTCGGGGCCCCGGCTGGCCCTCTGTCACCTCGAAAGGCCCCTCGTACGGCCTGGGGAATGTGGGCGTCACGTCATTTATGTCCAACACATTCACCAAAACCTAGAAGGAAAGAGATATAAGCAGAAAGTGTCATGGAGGTTCATGTTTACAAGTAAAGCAACTGAGAGTTCACAACAGTCGTATGGATTGCCTGTAATGAGGAACTGAACAATCTTTTGGTTAATGGGTGAACGTCTTAACTTACTGAGTCACTGCCTTAGGCCCAAACATAATAATAAAATTGCAATCAAGATCAAAAAGAGGGTATTTGCACATTATTAAGATTTAATATATATTTTATGTTTTTAAATCACTTTGAATAGCATTTTGTACGAATTGTGCTCTAAAAATGAATTTTGATTGATTGATTAAGATTATGAAGACTATGATCCCACTAAATATCTATAGTGGTGTGTTAAAATAGTATTATAATCTCGGTACAAATTGAATTCTGATTATCAATTTTTGTCAATACACAATTACCACGTACTCATGAATACAAATGTTGTAGGAATACTGACAATATTGTAGTCTTGCCTTGACTGTTTGCACACCAAACAGAATCTTTGAGGGCCATTGTTAATCTAGAGTTCCATCACAGCTACAAATAATCAAGGTCACATGGATTGTACAACGAAGCAAAACTATGCATTCACAAAACACGAACATAATGTAACATTCACCAAATGTTAAACCAAATTTAAAAGTACTTTGTAAACCCCAAAAATGCTATTACTTTTTAGGTGTACATTTGCTTGTAAACATTACTAAATCACTGATAATCTTGTTGTTCATGTAGTTAAGATAAGACACTGTAAACCGTGGGTGTCGTTCTTACCGTGGTGCTGGAGGTGAGTCGCAGACGGGGGATGGGGCACTGGTCTGTTGCTGTGATGACCAGAGTGTAGTGTCCGTTACTGATCTCATAGTCCAGAGGTTTTACTGCCGTGATCCTCCCCTGAATGAGACACACATCAAAGCGTTACACCTAAGAATACTTTTCTTGCATTGATTATTCTATTAAATTAGGAGATCTGCTGATGTGGGTTTTTTTCATGGCCGATGCAGATTGTTTAGACTTCAGATGAAACTGATGGCCAATAAATTCTGTGGATACTTTTTGGCAGATATGAAGGACCAGTTTAGATTATTTTGTGCAAATGATATCACTCAAATGTACTATTTATTCATAAACTTGTTTTACTACAAACTGAGAGAGCAGTGCATTCACATTTGTTTGCAGTGCTCTTTTAAAGTGTTGAAATAAAGCTTTGTGCATACTCAAAACAAAACGAAAAATAAGGAGATTTAAAGCTGACACGTTAAAAAGTGCAGAGGGAATGATTTGGTCCTGATTACTCACTAATCACTAATCAGAATCTGATTCTCTGATTCTGATTCTTCTAATAATAAAGAGAAGAAATTGACATTGACTTGTCTCTTTCTTCTTTGCATTGTAGCCTCTTTTCTCAAACCAGTTTTACATCCTCTCCATAAACCTCCTCCCTGGTCTTCCTCTGAACCTTCTGCAACATGAAACTCTCATTTTAACCTAATTCATTCCAAAGCAAACTTCTCCTCTGCATATCCAAAACTATTTCATTTTTTTACAAATATCATCACTTATCCTGTCTATTTTTCATCCTGACTCGTTCCCTTTCTCACCGTGATGTTGTTGATGTTGAAGGTCTGGATGAGGTTGCCCTGGGTGATGGCGTATCTCAGTGTTCCGTTCAGGCCCTCGTCCGGATCGATAGCCGTTACCGTAGCGATGGTGGCCCCCACGGTGTCGGGCCCCTCGCTCAGGACGGTCTCGTACTCCTCCTCCGGAAACTCTGGGGCGTTGTCGTTCTCATCAATAATGCGCACGTGGATGGTGGTTGAAGTCTGCGCGAGAGAAGAAAGAGATGTTTCAACTTTTATTATTGATGTAGTGTTTCTTCTGAATAGTTTAAGCCGTACAGCAGCTTTTTTGGTTTGATTATTGTTTTATGGAGAGTTTTATTACTATAATTCTGCTTTATGTTATGACAAACTATATTCTTAAATTGTAATTCGTGAGCTGTGTCAAAGTAATTTCCCTTCAGGATCAATAAAGTTTATCTAAGTCTAACATATTTCTCAGTTATTTGGTTTTCTAATAACTCACTGATCTCATTTTATTCATTTAATTGGGCTCTCATCTGTTTAAATTACGGTTAAATAAAAAAGTTCATAACATTTATTTATTCTTTATTTTCAACTCAACTAATCTTTTCCATCTTTACATGCACGGTTTTACACTTTTCTTCACATAATGCAGTGAAAATGACCACAAAAACACAGCATTCACAAGTAGTTGAACATGACTTGACTTGACTTTGTGAGATGCAATGTTTAATTCGTAAACATAAAGCACTCCTCATATAATCTATCTGCACTGAAACTACTTTAAAATGCAATTCAAATTACAGAAAAAAGTAGAATATGGTAACATCCTGTCTGTCTGGTCTGATCACCAGGTTCCTTTCAAGACCTGAAACTGTAAATGTATCAAGGAATGGAAAATGCTAATAACCTAGAATAACAAGTGCAAAGTGAATTAAAATTGCACTAACATCATACACAAACTAACTAACAAGTAAATAAATAAATAAATACAACCCAGCTGAAAATCACAGACAACATAACATTTATCTTGACCATTATTACTGTTTTAAAGCTTTTGATGTTTCTTTAATAATTTTATGTTCAATGTTGTTTGATTGCTCCACTTTTCGAAAATACATAATTACTAATACTGCCACTAATATGAATACGTATAATATTACAAACTAAACAAAACCTCAAATCAATGTTAGGCCGACTGGATTTGGCGATCTTTCTTTGTTCTATAATAAACTGAGGAAAACAAATTTTTCATTCAATTTAAAAAACAACAACACCATTTTATAAAGTTTTTAATGTTATGTTTCACTCAGTTTAGTTAACATTTAGAGACCTCAGTTAATTAAAAGGAGTAAGAGTTGTGTTAATTTAAACCTAATAAAAAAGTGTGAAAGGCTTTTCTATTCCTCTTTGGTTACATTACATCACTGTACGCGTAAAAAGCCGTCTTTCTTGTCTTAACTAGATCCAGATGTCAGTCACTGAGAGAGAGAGAGAGAGAGAGAGAGAGAGAGAGAGAGAGAGAGAGAGAGAGAGAGAGAGAGAGAGAGGCGGGGGGCGGGGCCTGTCACCACGAGTATCACGTTGCTTTTTACGCACCAAAGAGACAGTTAAGTTAAAGCCAAAGTGACAGACGAGTGACATCCTGCGCGTTGATCTCTTTAAACCAAGCAAGTTTTAGTTTCCTTTTAGTCTGCTAATTTTCTTGACTTTTTAGCAAGTTATTTCCTCTCATCAAAACTCGACCATGACGCGCTGGAGACTTATTAACGTCGGGAAAAACGTGATGTTGTTCTGCGCGCTTTTGGCGAACATAGCGAGAGGTAAGTGCGCTTTTCTGATGCTCGGGGCTAAACTCCAGGGTCCATGGGCGTGCGGAGGCTTGTTGACACTTTATACCTGGCGAAGCGGTGATGTCCCGGTTCTCACGTCAATGACAGGGGAGAATGCGCGCAATGTGGTAGTTAAAGCCACTCCAGCATGGTTCATCCGTTTATAGTTGGACTCCAGACTTTTACGCGAGCTAAACTTGCGCGTAAACGATGTCTGCTGCTGGACTTTGTGCATTGTAAACCCAAACAGCTGCGCTCGTGTGCTCGTGTTTGACTTCAGACCAGTTAAAATAAACTTTATGGCTTTGAGATCTCGTTTGACGCTGTTGTTGTTTTGAACATCTGGCATAAAGCTGTTCCAAAGCCCCTCCCAAGATGTGTGTTGCTTAATTCAACGTTTTCGACTCATGTTGCTCTTCACGTTTGTCATAACAGTTAGGCCTATTAGAAAGTTTACTTAGATTGCAAACTTTTACACACGCCAGAATATACAGACTTTTACGCACATGTGGGCGGATGCGTCAAAGTGGTTATCGCCAAACGCATCAGATTGCAACTTTTCCGCAGATTTTTTGGCCCCTCTGCGGAGTGTCGTCTCTTGAGTTTTGCGCTCCGGGTTAAGTGCGGCGAGGAGTGAGCAGAGGCAGCTGTTGCTCCGAGCTGCGCTTCACATCAAACGCCATTCAAACCTGTGGAGGTTATCACTTTTCACTTTCAGGATTTAGTCTATTTAGATTAGCTCACGCGATAAGCCCCTTAAAGGCAACATGTTGACACAAAATCTGAGGTTACTGTTGCAGAGGTGGCTAGTTACACTCAACTTTATGAAGAAATTGTACTTTTCATAGTATTTTTTTCCACTTGGCTTGAGTAACATGCAGACTATAGTTTGGAGTAACATTGTTGATTTAAGTAAAGTTTTGGATACTTCCCACTATGAATAACTTTAAAGTGACAAAAGATTTATATTGCCAAAATTACACCTTGCCTACAGATTTGATTTGTTTTGGTTTTTGTGTTTCTTGTGACTTTGTGAATTTACTTGAAATGCAAGGTTTTTGACCTGTGTGAAGTTGCCCCCCCCCCCCAGTGTGCGATTGACGGGGGGCCCAACTTCACACAGGTAATGTACCGTCATGGCAGAACAATCATAAATACAGTATACCACATTAAAAAGATTTTGTGTCCAACCTGTTTAATACTTAAGTAATGACATCAACAAGTTAATTACTTCTACTTGAGATGTTTTTTACTGTAACATTACTTGAGTACATATTTTGGCTTCTCTACCCATCTCTAACTACTTTACTTTCTATCTGTGCCAAAAGTTAGTCAGTTCACTCAATTCAGATGTGAATGAAAGATAAGGTGAATGAACAATGAATTCAAACTTTAGGACCTCATGACTTTGTTGCAAACATTTGATTGAAGTGGCTTTTACAGGCCGCCACCCTTCATAAACAGCACTGTCACAAAATAATGAGGCAACTCAGTTACATTTCAGTTGTAACACGCCTTTAACAAGCATGCCATACAATACACGTGGCAAAAGAAACAATAAAGTTAATTAAATGATTTCAAGCCACTGTGAAAGCTATGAAAAAGTGAATTAGTTTGTACGTTTAACATTCACTTCTGCATCTATGAAAGTGAACGCATATCCATTGCATCCCTGGAGTCATCTCTTTTGTTTAACTTGTTCCTTCCAAACAATGACAACAACATCTGCTGCCACAGTGACACTGCCAACACTGTACTTATCCAAACATAACTGAACACAAGTTGTAATCAGAGCCTTTTCCTTGTTTTCCCAGATAAGTGCATTGTCAAGCTTCAGGCCTGCCCATTCTTCATGTAGTCCTTCATGTTTAGACCTAGTTTAAATGGTTTATTCCTGATTTAGTACTGATTCAAACCTAATCTCAAGCCATTTTATCTTCATTTTTGTCTTGTATTGTCATGAAGCTTCCAAAATATCAAGTTTCTGAGGTAGAACTTGGATTAAAAAGTTTGAGAAACGTAAACAAGAACTGGACACAAGCAGGATGTGACACCTGACTTTATTTATTTTCTGATTACTTTGTACATCAGGACGCCAGACATTGATCCAGTCTCCAATTAAAAAAATCATTTGAAGGTTCTAAAAATGTCTTCCTCAGTGGGACATGAGGCAAGAGGCACAGTTGCTGTTTTATGTTTTTGCTGAACTTGCGAACATGTGTTGGGGACTTTACGGGAACAATAGCGGAGGAGGGGGAGCTCCCGAGTTCTTTGAGACCTTTTCTGTGATTATATTCTGTTCCAATAGAGATGCCTGTGTACTCAATGTGGTGACGTTCAGTTGCGCTGAGAGAGAACTGGCCTTCACGTCTGCGGTGAAGGATATGACATTGAAAGTTGTAGCATCAACACAGTACCATGTCTAACTCCTTTTATATATCACTGTTATATAGGGTTACAGGTCCTTTGTCATTTAATCAATTAATTGGTTGATAGTATCTTAGTCGACCAACATTTTTAACAATCAACTTACTAATTTCTTTAGATTTGCGATTTATTTGAAAGAACAGCAAGAAGGAGAAGGTATGGAGTGAGATAGCTGAACATTTGAGAGTGACTCATAAGCTTGATTTGTCTTTTTACATCTACGCAGTTTCTTATAGTTGTTTTTGCATGAACTCCTGTGCAGCTATAGTCTTGTAAGTGCAGTTTGGGTCAGATACTCAAAAGTTACAAGAGCTTTTGACCAGCCACGGTGACGCTTTAGATCAAGGTTCCTTTGTAAACTATTTAAAAGGGTTAATAAGCACTAGTTATGTGTTTATGCACTTATAATACCTTATAAATGTCAATAAGCCATTAACCAATAACATGTATGTGTTAATAAACCGCATGGACAGAACATGAATAAGCTGCTTTTTCTTTTTTTTTTTTAAATAATCATGTGATAAATGCTTGTACATGCCTCATAAGTGCTTATAAACACATAGCAAGTGCTTATTAATGCATTATAAATAGTTTACCTTAATCTAAAGTGTTACCCAAACCCCTTGATTAAACATTATTTACACCAATGCAACTTTTTCCAAGTTCTTAGATTGACTGTTATACTTTTATTAAACTGCTCACTACTGTTACTATTAGAAATACATATAAATATAGCCACAACAGGACAAGGTGTCTATAAACAGAGTATCTATCCAGTATAAAAACTATCAAGATCATTGTGTTCACCTGGCATTGTGTCATTGTTATTTAGATTATTCAACTGTTCAGCTGTGCAAGGTTTATTCAAAGTTTCTGCAAACTAAAATGATTTTTTTTCACTTTGTACACTGAATTACAGACACAGTAAAATTTTAACTTCTATTGTATCATCATACTCTGCCAACGCCAAACTGCTGTGCACAAAAGGTAATTCAGAGTATTCAGGTGTCAGTTGACCTCATTCTTTGGTTTCATAAGTTTGACAGTTGACTTGTACAATACCTACATAACTGGTGCATCTAGTTTCAATGTTATTATTATTTTTTTAAACTACCAATAAGAATCTGTTTTTTAATTATTATTTACTTTTTTCATGTTCTTAGTTAAACTCAACTGGTGTCAATGGTTGCAAAAAGAGTAAAGCATATGACGAGGCATACAAAGCTCTTTTTCTCACACTTACATTGCATAAACATGAAAAGCCCATGTTGAACACAAAGGGATTTTACAGCTGCGTTATTGCTAAAGTAGTTTTGTAATCATGTTGTAAACGGCAAACGTGCATCATTTCACAACAGCCAGTGCGTGTATATTTGTCAAAAAGAGGAACCAAGATCTATCAGAGACATTTAAAAATGATAAGCAACTTTTCTTTTAGAGCCATGCTTGATTGTTAGTTTCAGACCTTTGTGCCTGTTGACCTGTCACAGTAACCTTAAACTACATCCCTTTTGTTCAAACTTGTGTCTTGAGCTTCCTCTTCAGGATGTCGTTTGCATTTTATTTAAATGTTAAAGACCAGAAGTGAAACTGTTGCTGTGATTCAATGGCACTAATGTTGTCGCTAAGGAAACTACTCTATTCTCCATACCGATTTCAATATCACAATTATAATTAAAAGGCTCTTTTTTGGGTTGATCTTTTAAACAAATGATGACATTTTCAACACAGAAACACACTGTGGTCTTATATTAGTTCTGATCTAAGCTCAAGGTAATTTCAAAACAGTTCGCAAAAAGGTAACATTTTGTCTTGGGAATGTGATTTTTTCATCGATACTTGCTCCAATGAGTATCTAGTTTTAATACTAGTTTAGTAACTTAAATCTACTTAAATCTACTATTTAGATGTGAAGCTTTGATCACTTAGCATTACTTTTGTCTTTGATGTTGATTAACACCATGACGGAAACAAGAAGTTATTTTGCCAATCACTAGGTCTATCACAACTCATAATAACTCATTTCAAAATAAGATAATTTTGAAATGACTTTATGCCACCGACACAATAACACTAAAGCTGCAGAATCTCAGTAAACACTTTTTTTTCTGTATCAAATATTTTTCAGTACCATTCTGGAGGCTTTTAGCGATACCCAGTCCTATTTATGGGCAATAATATCTATAGAAGAGTTCTTCCAAGTACCATCAAAGAAAAGATTTGACTTTCTGAGTACCATCAAATCTAAATTTGGTATATAACAGGACAATTTCAGGTCTAAATTGGGATAAACCAGGAATTAAGTAGGAATACACCATTGCCACGGTAGTTTGAACTTGACATTTACAAAAGGAAGAGAAAGAAATGTGAATAAAATTAAGTAATCATTACAACAGAAGAGGTACTACTAGAAGAACTTTGCATACCACCAGTAGTGCACGTGCCACAGTTTGAGAAACACTGCTATGGAGTAATCGCACAATAACAGCCAGTATATAACATAATGAATATGCATGTGTTGCATATGGTTTTAATTTTCACCTGATGATGATTAACTGGGCCAACAAAACACACCAACTTGGAGTCAGAAGAACATCAATTTTATTTCTATAAAATCCAACTGGCATTTGACTTTTGTGGGAATAAAAGTCTTAAAACATTACAAGCTAAAATAGAAATCTTCCAGCTTTAGGCTTAGCTGTCGTTAATGTAGAACACTGAGTATATGACACCAAACAGACTTGTATCTCCATTATCTTTATACAATGAGATGCTTATTCAAGTTTCCTCTAATCCACAGGAAACCAAAGCAGGTAGTTCATGTTCATCGAGTCCTGATCATTTCCATTACATGCTGAGAACAACAAGAGGCAAAGTGCCAAAAGAGTCAGCCAAAATGGACATGTATCAGAGTAAATAGACCCCCTGCAAAAATGTTTTAATTAATTCACACTGGATACGCTGCATGCTCGAGTGAGAGAGATCTGTCAGAAGAAACTTGTCCCAAACAGGTGGCAGCGGGCCTTAAAACAAAAGAGACAGTGTGTCCAAACCCTGAGGGGCCGAGGGATCCTGGGAGGAGAAACCTAGATGTTTAATGGAGCCAAAACACAGATGTCTGCTGACTGAAATGAGACGTCTGCCCGTGAAGAAGATGGCAAAGACTCCTTTTACCTGCTGCTGCTGCAACCACATCAAAAAGAGCTGGCACGAGATCTGTCGCTATAGGCCAGAAAAACACTGTTCACGTGTTAGTTTCACAAAGATGTGTAAGACAAGCATTATTTTCCATGCTACATCCGTCGAACAACATCATCTGAAAGCAAGTCGCGTGCTAATACGCCTCAGTTATCGACAATGGAAAAATAACTACTGCTGGTGAAAAGACGGTAAATGTGACAGATCAAAGTTGTACAAACTGCTCTAACTCCAACAAAAAACAAGAAAAATCCATTAGAATTCACAAACCACTGTTATTTATGACTCCTACCTGAAACAATAATGATAATATAGAGCTATATTAGGTAAGCACATACATATAATAACATCATTATAATCATTTTGTGTGCATTAACTTCTACCAAAGCGCAACATAAAAAAAATAAACATTGTGGCACCTTGAGGCTCTTGAGGCTGCGAAGGGTTGCCAAATATCTCTTGCAGCTTTCTCCTACATCATGTCAGCTTTTCATGGGTTTGAGGCATAAAGATAAGGAAGGATTTGGCACGGCGATGGTCCTGCGTTCAAATCAAAATATTATCTATTTTGAATGGGGAAAGGTCCTCACAAAATCCTTCAAATCAGGAAGGAATCATTTGCCTGAAAACAATGAATACTGAAGGCTGGGTGACTTAAAAAAAAAAAAAAAAAGTCCCCTCATAATGTATTATTCTAAACTAACAAGACGATTGGCTGTGGACCTGTCAATTAAAAATCCCCAACCTGATCCTTGCCAGATTTGAAATTCTACAATCTAAGATCAATTAAAATGTTATTAACCGAGTACCGCTCGGTGGCCACGTCATAAGCACATACGCCAGGCTCCATGTTTGATTCTTCCCTCGCTCATCCCCTTTTCACACAACACTATTCCGTCAATTAAAGCCTACGGCCCAAAAGAACACAAGTTAGATGTCAGTACATAATGAAATCTAGTTACACACCACTTGTAGAGCTGCACAATATTGTAAATGATTGCAATATGGCTATTAACATCTGCGATATTGATATTATTGCGATATTTAAATACACTTTTTTACTAAGGCTAAAAACGAACAATTATTTTAGTAGTCGACTGGTCAGTGATTAGATCGAGACTTAGAATAAACTAACATTTTTAACCAAATAAATGTTGAAATATTGTGAATGAAGGCTTCTAGAGAGAAAATAGTTATGAATAAAGTGTATAATTGAGGAAAATCAGAAATGATCTATTCTTTGTTGCCATTTTTCTTTAATAATGTCATTGTCTTTGTTATAAAAGTCTTTAAGTTTGTGCTTGTGAGTCCATCATCAAAATACAACCACTTATTGTTTATAGTCGACTACATGATTATTCTACTATTTGTTGCAGCACTATTTTTGATGCAGTCTGTTCTATTAAAATGAAAACCAACAAATACAAAATCGAGGCTAATTAAGTTTGAAATAGCTCGATTTTATTCATGATTTCACAGAACATTTCTATCAGATGGAAGACTGGAAGACAGTTACTGTGATATATTTTGTTGTTGCGATATCATTATTGTATCAGCCAATATATTGATACTTTTGCGATATATTGTGCAGCCCTAGTTCAATACATGCAGATTTAAACAAAAAGGGGCCACTAAACTGAAACAGCGATGTCCACAAGACGCCTGCAGATGAAGGAAGGGTGTGTGAGGGACAATGGGACGAGAGCTTATCCACCCATTGTCCCGGTGCAGAGGCAGGAACAGCCATCAGCCTCGGGGGGCAACAGTTTCACTCAATCATCGCCCTGGTCGCCCCACAACATAATAGGCTCTGACACTCGGACAGGAAGCCTCCACATAAACATATACAAACTCAGGCTTAATCAAAAAGAGAAGGTCGTGGGTTGGTCAGATTTGCGTTTCCCTTTCACTGGAATGTAAACCAAATGTCAAAAGATCGTGTTGATGCTAAAATGGACAGTGCACTTCCTTATTTATGTTCTGATGTTGTTCAAAAGGCCCTGTTGCTGTTTCATAATGGGAATGGATAGAGAAGTGGTTAGATTTACTGTGTATTAACATTGCTGGACGCGTGCGTCTGATTGAATTGTGCTAAATTTTGTGTGGTCTCATGTAAATGTCTGTTACTGAAAGTTTTATTTTTTCCAGCAAGTTTTCTCTTACGTACTGCACAATCGAGATGTCACAATAAAAAAAAATCAGAGAAAAAAACATCACATATTTACAATTATTCATGATTATTACCACCAAGCTTCTAGTATGTGACATGCCTTATGAACTTTAACTATGTAAATGTAACTTAAACAGCGTTGCAATTATATTTAGGCCTACTTTTTTGGAGTAAAGACTACTTTGAAATGAAACTTTCCTTACAGGTTTACAGTAACTATTGAACAGACTGTAGTTCCGCTTCTTTTCTGGTTAACAAATCAGTATTGCTTCCCAAATTGCTTCAAAATGTCAACTATTTGGAATTCCGTTATTGTAAAATGAGACTTCGTTTTCAACAGACCAACATGGATAAATGAAGGTTAAACAAAATAAAATAAATAAATATCTTCCAAAATGTTAAAACAGAATAAAGTAACTGTATTAATGTTCGTGTGATGGTTAAATACGCTGCCTATTTTTGTCTTCTTCCCCTGATGTCTCTGGGCGGAAAACCCAATTTGGCAATGTTAAATGCTTTTGGAAGTGATTATAACCTTATTTCAATAAAAAAGAAAAACAAAACAAAACAAAACAAACAAACAAAAAATTGTGTTTGCGTCTGTTCTCTGACAGTGTATTTTCACCAGGCCCTGCAGAGGGAGCTCTATTGCTAATGTTACTAAGTTCTACTTTAAAGGAATGCACAAAGAAATTGTTGACATATTGTCTCTCATTCAGGATAATTCATGTTTGTCAAGGTATTTTGAGCAATAAAAGCATATTTAATTAAATTAATGGTAGATAGGCTGTTATGTTAAAGGTCAAACTGTAGACCCTAACAGGCAAAAACAATAAAATCTCCATGGAAACAATCAAGTGGCGTACCTTCTACTAGAAAAGTTACACAACAGTGCATCTTTAAGAAACCAAATAATAAAAACTAAAATGCATAGCGAGCCATGTCAGTGTTCATAGGGCCGCTCTGTCAGCAGCTGTAGTGTCTCAGGTTCAGTGTGACAGGAGAAGACAGAGCAGCGGTGGGGGCTTTGTTCGCGTGCCGCTTTAAGTCAGGAAGGAAGTTCACTCCTTAAATCCCGCTCTGGCCACTGCTCCTCTGAATACGAGATCATTTACAACTGTGCTGCCAGTGTCACAGGCCACACTCGCATGCAAGCAAACTTCCTCAGTCCACCCACACACAACTGTACTCAGAATGCAAAACAGTCACAAGTTTAGTTATAGGTGAAAGTACTTGTCTGCTACAACCACTACTATTGCATATTCTACTTAACAATGCAAATACTAGTCTTTCTATTACTGATAATTCTTCTTTACTCATACATGTTTTACTTCTACCGACTGAAATACCCTGAAAGCAATACTTCTCCTTTAACTACAATTAACACTAGTGACCACAATTACACACAGACACTTTCATTACTTCAAAATACTACTACATCTCCTCAACTCTGTGACCTCCTCTACTCAACCATGTGAGACTTTTTGCCCAGGGCCACCACATTTCGGTTGATAGTCCTGTATAATAAACAATAATAATAACTGAATAGTGGTTTTGTAATAATCGATCACTATGTTATTCATAGGCCTGAAAACAAATGTAGAACAAACACCCATAATCGTTTTTAGCAATGAAGTTATTAAACCAACCGAATCAGTCAAATGGCTTTTACTTAAAATATATTTGAGTCAATGTTTATTGGGGATGCAAGATTAACTGCCAACGAATCGAAATAGCAATTTGAATGGACACAGTTTGCAAACCGCAAAAGTAGCATAATTTCTGTCCAAAACAACATATTCTGTTTTATTCTGCATAAAAACTGATGACCACCCTGTAGTTTAGATCTGTACAAACATCTGAAATACATGTGATTGTTTTATTAGTTTGTCAGTTCATAGAGCTATTTCAGTGACACGTCTTTTTGTCAGTTCTCTTGTTTAAAATGTGAACTTCGAACAGAATACTATTATTAAAAATTGCAAATCTAATCGCAGTTGCAATAAAATAAAAAATGCAATTAAATCGTACAGCCCTAATGTATCTTTCTAGTAGGCGTCCTGAATCCTTTTTTTCCTACTACTACTACTACTACTACTACTACAACTACTACTACTACTACTACTACTACTGATCCTGTACTTGGCTGTTACAACACAGTAATTCCCCATTGCAAAAGGATACATGATTTATTTTATCTTTTGTTTGTGGCCATGTTTGTGGTATATTTTTTTCCTGCACCAGTGAGCCTAAGGATACACTCGTGTTATTAAAATTAAACCATCTATCAGAGGTTACATTACACAATTCACTTTGCTATGCTTCATTTCACTACAGCGCAGAAAAGCCAAAACAGGATGTGGTTGACGAAGATGTCTGAGTTCAGAAGCTGTTAGGTGCTGCGTGTAAAATCATAATCTTGCAGCTGTTTTTATGGTTTCCTGAGTTCCACAAAAAATATGCAGTTATGTGTTTGCACAAATTAATAAACTTGAAAATGTTTATCAAAATATTACAAAAGGTAGCATGCGCTCAAAGTCTGTGCTCTTGTAACTCAAGGATTGCTACTACTAATGTCAAAACAATGTTTACCACAACTGGCTGACTTTTACTACTACTTTAGTTTCAGATACTATTAGCTCTTCCATTACTGCCATGACGCCTAAATGTTAAATGAAAAAAACATAAAATGTATGTGTAAAACAGACAGTATATAGACCTCAAATCTTTATGCAGTTTTTTTTACTTGGACCCCACAATGAATTGAAATCCATAGTAAGCTCTGGCCTGTCTCCTGAGTCACTGGTCTGAAAGGAGCAAATGAGCCGCCTGTAACCACTGCATGAGACTGAGCTAAAATAGAAACAGGAATAACGCATGGGAAATTTTATTTTGGAACAAGATTCAGAGACATAGATGCTATAATTAGTTTGGCTTACATCATGGAACACTGTATCCATAAACCATAGCTTTATACAACTTCTTAGAATGTATATAGATTAATGGAAAAAATGCAAAGACTAATGGCAGTAATGCGATTTCTTGTGTACTATATCTGTGGCAATTGATCTAAAAAACAGAATCATTGTTCTGGATCCCACTGCAGGGACGTTTGGAACTTAACCCTCATCAAGAGTGTTTTTTTTCCTTAAAACGTGTGACTAAAATGACCCTTTGGATTACACACACATGGCTCTTTGTGAAGCTGAGAGTCTGATGTCTGATTTACTCTAATTATAGAGAAAAATCTCATCTACATTTTCAACAGAAATAAAGTTGCTGGAGGAATGGGCTGATAGACAGTAAATTGAGCATTTGTTGGGGTTTGACAATTCCCATTTCAAAGCTGAAGCCAATATCACAACATTTGGAAATCCCTTTTATGAACATTTCCAGGCGAAATGCCCATAAAAGGCCAATTAACACTTTGTGATTTTCAGGATTATTTTCTTTATTTGCGGGTTATGAAAATTGTCTTCATTCATCCCAGAATGATTGATGTGATGGAAATACATGGGTTATAGATTTCTTTTCCGGTTTTAAAGGACCAGAACCTTGATCGTTCCCTTTTATCAGATCATGGACAAAATGGAATGAAGGAAAAAGTTCTTAGAGCATCATGTGACTTTTTTGGCAGAGGGCCACCTGCTTAGATGTTATTGCCTGGGATGTTCCACTGTATGACATTTAAACTTATCTATCTCTATAGAGACAAGCAGGTGGCAGCTTACAGGTCAGATCATTGGAGAGGCGAGTCTGCTCACAGTTAGAATTAATAATTTCGAGATATTTTACAAATACAAACATCTGTATTTAAATGAATAATAGATAAGTTCAATGCTATTTTCATGGAGACAGGCAGATAGCAGAACCCCAAACAGAAAAGTTGCACAGTGAACCTTTAAGAATGCTCAAAATCAATCAAGTGCATAAGTAAAAAGTGTGCAATACAAACAATGTGCAAATTTACCAAATTGCAATAGGCAAACAAGTTATATTTGCAATAATAATCAGAGCGACAAGTTTAAAAGTGCACAATTTAGGTTTCTGGTGGACGGTTCATCGCCTGCTTTCTCATGAAAATGTTATTGCTTAGCCTGAAATGATTCCCAATATAGCAGGCTATAAACCTATCCTTCTTTGATTTATTGATTTGTTTATTTAAAGGGATTTTTCACCAAAAATACTTGGTTTGGTGGCGCTACCTGCTTGTCTCCATGGAGATTGCTAAGTTTTATTGCCATTCGGTGGAAAATTCCAGACAAAACAATAACATCTTCATGAAATATACAAGGTTTTGGACTTTCCGGCTAAAACATCCCTTCCCTTTTAAAGTAATGATGAACTTTGAGGCCATGCTCTTTAGTAGTAAATATATAAAATAAACACTGCATGCAAGTATGATCTAACGACTTTTCCTGTTTTGTCTTCTCACTTTAGCCAATACAGAGCTGTCCCACGGTCACGCCACACTGGGGGTCTCTGCTCCGCACATGTACTACACCTGTCCAGAGGGGGCAACAGTGAAGCTGGTCTGTAAACAAGGAGGAGCCCTGAAATATCCCAATGACAAGCTGCAACACGGCTGGCTCTTCACTCAACACAGCGACCAAGAGTGTCCCAACCACAGCAGACCCAGGAACATCGGACACAAGATGCCTCCAGGGGTCCACGTCGGGGCCTCTGCGGACAACTTTTGGCTGTCGCTGGGGAATGTGACCTACTCAGACCAGGGCCGGTACTGCTGCTTGGCTCTGGACATACATCACAAAGAACTGCTCCAGAAATCGCATAGTCACGTGGTGCTGACAGTCACACCAAGTAAGAACAAGGCAATGTATTAGCTCAGATACACGTGCAACTTGAGGGAGTTTCTGCAGTTTAATTTGTTTTATTGAGTTGAGACATTTTTGTCCTCCTTTGGGTGAATCATTATTTAGAACAACCTAATCCATAGTCTCATTTTAAACTTGTTTTTCTCCTCTTAGAGCTGGTTTTGACATAATTTAAGCCTGCTACCGTCCGGGTTATCTTGGTGTGTAAAGATTGAGACTACTTAAGAATGTATTTTAGATAATAATAATAATAGATCATGGAGAGAACAAAATATCCTCTTCTTATTAGAATAGTCTTGCCTGTAGTTTAGACATTTATTACAAGCATATTCTGAAATTAATAGAATCCTTGTATTAGTTCATGTGTCAGTCTTCTCTCAAACATTAATGCTGCTGCAATTTATAAAAAAGCCCTGGTTTTTAGACTAGTATGGCAAACATCTAAGATACGCTGAATTTGCGGTTTTTAATAGAACTCTTACCAATCGAGGAGAGTATGCATGTTTTATATCATTAGGACTAGTTTATTTTTCCTGAACATTTGAGGAACATTTTACTGTAGCTATATCAGTAACAAAATGATCTTTGAATTATGAGTTATTACTGACTGCATGTCTGGGGTACATGCTTGCAAATATCATGAATACTGAGTATACTGTGGTGCGGATAACACAATGAATGCTGTTTAGGCTTGGCTTTCATAACCAGATCAGATACTGGAAAATTGTAGTCAAGTCTGAACTTGCGGGAGATGAAACTGTGGATAATTAGTCATCATCCTGTTGCTTGATTCCTGCATATTCATGTTTGCAGCGGTACTTGTTCTTTACTCTGACATAAAGAAACAATGGCATCCTTTTATCTTTGTTCGCAGGAAGAAATGGCTCTCAGGAGTGCACATATGTGGACCCCGGTCTGCCCGGAGGTCTGTCCCTGTAATTACGCCTTAAAGCTTTATACATCCACATTCTGTTTGTTTTGTTCATACTGTGTCTTTCCCCACAGGCACGGTGCCAGTGGCTTTGGCTGTCGGTGCCTGTGTTCTGGCTCTGCTCTCTCTGCCTCTGATTCTGGTGCTGCTTTACAAACAAAGACAGAGCGTCCATTCAGGCAGACGTGAGTATTACTGATCGCAACTCAACAGTAGAAATCTAGACTCTTAAGGCCAATTCATACTTCATAAGAAGTACAAACTTTGTTCGTGCGCCTCAGGCTGTAAGAACAAGAACAAAGTTCGTTTCGGCTCTGGCATTCATACTTCAGCTCAAGCGCCGCAGCCGAACTCATTCAGACCCCGCCCCCCCCGTGATCCCCAACAACTGTTTCCACGCTGTTTCTATGGAGATTACCATCGCTGACAGCTCAGCTGATATCGTTTTAGCAGTGACAGATGTAGTTTTTGAGTGGATGAGAGAGGAGGAGGAAGAAGAGAGGATGATGTTTGAAGATGAAGAGGATGACGACCTGCTTCTTTTACATGCACTGGCCGAGGAGACAGAACGAAATGAGTGAAGATGGCATGTTCGCTAAATACGACGCGGGTAGTACAGGGCGAATACAGTCTGCTTGTTCAACAAATGCGGGAGATGGATGAGGAGAGGCACCTTTCGTACTTTCGGATGTCAGCCCATCGGTTTGACAAACTTGTTCTTAGGATAACACTATTTTTCCAACATGCGCCCAAAGAAATTTACTTTTGTAAAACTGGCCAATCAGAGCCTAGTTGACGCACAGCTCTGCCGAACAAAGTTCTGCTCAGCTGATGTACCAAGAACAGGCTGCGAGAACAGCCGAACAGAGGCTGTAAGAACAAAATGACGTAATTTTGTTCTTACAGCCCGAGGCGCACAAACAAATTCGTACTTCTTATGAAGTATGAATTGGCCTTAACTCTACAGTGCACTCAGTAACTTTTCTAGAGGATCTGGAACCCTTTGTCCCCTCTGATCTGCTATTGGTTTGCCTGGAATGTTCCACAGTATGGCATTAAACGTATCTATCTACATGGAGACAAGCAGGTTACTGGTCAGATCTGTGGAGACTGGAGAGCCAATCACGCTGACTGCAAGAATGTATTTTCAAGGCATTTTAGCTGTAAAAACACCTATAGTTGAATAGATGCAAGATGGATAAGTTAAATACCATACTGTGAAACCTTCCATGCAAAACAATAGCATTTCCATGGCAACAAGCAAGTGGGGTCCATCTCGCCAAAACCCATCCATCCATGTATGTATAGAGCACATTTTATAAACCAACAAAGTGATTAAACAAACCCAAAACCAACACTAAATCAGCAAAATTTGCAATGCCCTAAAAATGTACTAAAATAACACTATAAATAAGAATAAAATGCCAAGTGCACCTTTAAGCAATTTCAAAAAGTGCTTTCTAGCACTTTCAAATTCATATTTCCACATTGTTGTTAGGGCTTTCTAAGTATATTGCATAAGGAAAGTCATTGTTTTTGTTGAATTTACCAGGCAATACAAGAACAATATAAGATCAATTCTTATTTACAATATCGGCCGGATGTAACATGTTTATCTGTTCATCTTAGGCCTGTAGTTCTAAGGTAACAAAGTAGTGGCTGTAGCAAAACTGTTATAGCAGTAGCGTTGGTAGTAGTAGCTGAGATAGTCTGAGCCAGAAACAGTTAAATAAATTATACTATATTCAAACAGTAGCTGTAGAGAGTAGTAGTTGTAGTATAAGTAGTAGTAATTGGCCCTTACAGATTTGTCTTGCATTGACTTCCGTTGTTGCACTTCCCATTTCTGAGTAGAACCGACAATAAACGCTCATAACTCATTCGTCTCCTCATGTTAAGGGTCAAGCTTATATCCTCCCTGCTGTGTTTCCCTCTGGTGTTATTCTGTCACTTGTTTCCTGATGTGGAGTTGAACTGTTCCTTTTTGTTTCATTCACTCACAATGGGCCGTTTCCCCTTTCCTCCCTCCGCAGGTGCTCAGGAGCTCGTGAGGATGGACAGGTGAGATTTCCCACACTACACAATAAACAGCTGCTCTTTCATGTCAGTAATGGATTTTATATTAAATATTAGAGCGTGAATTCACAATCAGAACACATGAAACCATTGGTACCAGTTACACAACATTGTTTGCCATTTCAGAGACAGTATACTGTAAAATGACAGCACATGTGTCTGATTTTGGAGTTGAGACTGCTGTGCCATTACCTATCACAGAATGGAGTGCAAAATGGATTCATTGAATTGCCTGTTGCATAAAACATAGCCAAAACTGAAGGGAAAAAAGTCAAAATGTATGCAGCACGAAGCGTATTCCTTTCACATTTCTATACTGAACAGCTAGCATGGACATTTGGGCAGACATTTTTTTTTTATATTTCTTTTATGAGAAAAAAATATCTATATACTTTTCAATGGTTTTAATGGAGTTTCAAGACTTACTTCATCTTTCTTTCATGGTTATTCCCAGTCTTTTCTGTGTAACATTTGGTATATTGCATTGAAAAAGCTTATTTTAGGCTTGCATATTCTCAGTCCTTTTTGGCATTACAAGATAAATAAGCCTCAAACATTTAGTCGCTTACATTCCAATACTATCCTCATTATTTATCCAGGCTTTTTTGACTCATTTTAACTGGATCAGATCTTGTTTTACTAATAATTTTCCTGTGAATGTTTTCTATTTCCAGTGAAGCTCAGGGACACGAGAACCCAGTGTTTCTTGGTGGATCTCCTGAGGTTAAAACCCGAACTGTATCTCAGATAATGACCAGGCAGTCCTCTGAGACGGGGCGCCACCTTCTGTCCGAGCCTGGAACACCGTTCTCCCCAACTGGACCTGGGGACGTGTTCTTCCCAGCAAACGGTAATTCACAACAGCTATAGTTGTAGCTTGATTGTAATATAGCTCTGGTCCTATAGAGTAGTTAGCAGGTTCACAACACCAACATTTGTTAGAGTGAGATGGCTCAATTTGGTATAATCCCTCATTCATCCAGGAGTGATCCATCGTAGACAAGGTTGAGCAGTTTGAATTTCTCTGACCAGCTCTGCAGATTGAAAATGGAACAGATGTTAAAACTGTGTCCAGATGACTAACCCTCAAACCTTGTTTACGATGAACGTGACTCAAAGCTACTTGGTTGTTCCGAGAAATAAGATGAAAATGATATGGTATGTTTTCCTATATTATGCCATAAATTGTAGATGCCAAATACGTATATTGTCATTATCATTTTAAATTTGCAGATCTATAACAATAAGGGTGAGAGAGCTCAACAACAATGTATTTCTCACAAACGTGTCACACATGTGTCTTGTGGTTCATGTTTCCAAAGATTATGAACAGTTTTTATTATAGACAATATACTTGAAATTGTGATTTTGTACACCCCCCAAATCAACAATTGCAATATCATCTGTTTTTCAATATTAATCTCCCGCCACCTCTTTCAACAATTGTAATTTTCTCAAATAAGGGGGTTCTCGTTTCTGAACAACAGAGTAATCCCGCCTTTCCCTGCTCTCTTTACAATCCATTTCTTATGCGCAGTTTGTTGTTTCTGGGCAAAATATAGTCTGAAGTGGAGTTGCTTTGTTTTGGAGTGGAAATATATTTGCCTTATCCATCTTTTGCCCTGGCAGCGATAGTTCAATATCAATGTGACACGAACAATAGTGCTGGGGCTAAAAATACTTTTTAAGATGCTATTAGAGCTGGAGGTCAGAGAATAGGACTGTGCAGAGTGATTGAATTTTGAGACACGACTAGAGGCGCAGCGGTAACATAAAAAGCTAAAGCTATTTTGATTTTAAATATATTCCCGTTTTAACTTCGTTTTGTTGCAGTGCCTAATGTTCCTTGATGACAAATTAATGACTGCAAGGCTTATTAACAAGTTCTGCCATAATTTAAAATGGAAATTGTTATCAGCTTGTTCCCATACTAAAATTAAAACACATTAGTAAAGCGCAGGCCAACCAAGCGTCTTTCATTTGCATTTTATAGTTTTGGTATGCACATGGAAACTGCAAAACATGTCCATTATTTCAAAACGAGCACAGTTTTTGGAGAAAATCTGATGCAACAGCAGTAACTTTTGTGAGTCGTGTAGTAACTTCCTGGATGTGGTGCAAGGTCTGAAGGAACGTTTGTCAATGTTATGTGCAAAAAGGCACGTTGACAACAGCTGCTTCAGACCTGATTCTAATATGAAGGAGCACATTTCTCACATGAACACTGCAATCTTCCCGTCTCCACCCAGTAGCAATGTCTGTTAACACAAACGGTATGTTTGGCTGATATAACTCAAGATGTTACAGTCATTTTGAAGCATTACCGTGATTATGTTCAGCCCTTACAGAAACAAATTAATAAATAACTTTAAATTTGTGTTTTCAGATATGTTTAAGCTCTCACCAAAATTGGTAGAAAGCCATTTTATTTAAGTAATAAAAGTAATTTTATGGTTTTGTAACTTAACTCAAGTAACATTGCAGTGATTATACTTATCTATTGGAGAACATTACAGTTACTTGTCACTTTAGTACAGAGTTGCACAAATTGGTTATTCGTCCACATTCTCTCATTCTCTCATTTTCTCATTCTCTAGCTAACCGCAATGCAATCTTGCACACTTTACCTCTTAAATTAATCTTGTGCAATGTTTTTCAACCTTTTTTGAGTCATGGCACACTTTTCTTGGCTGGCACACCTCTTACTAAAGTGTTAAATCACACCGTTTTGATAAAGTGGTTATAGAACGTAGAAAGTATTGTCCATCGTTCTTTAAATTCGGCCATGGTGGATTGTTTGGCTTTCTTTTTTGGATCAGAAGGTTTGCACGACACTTCAAAATGGTAAATTGCACACACCTCCCAGTATTTCAAGACACACAAGAGTTCAAACTGGCAAACTGGTTGAAAATCAAGGTTCTAGTGGGGCACTTTACAGACATACCAGGCATACTTCAGTGCTGTTCGTGTTTCCTGCTTTTAAAAAGGACCAACAACTTTACATAACTCCCGAGCTTAAAATACTCAGAAACAGCTTGATTCCTTGAAATGCTAACTTGCAAGAATAGACTTCTTTCATTACCTCTTAGTGGTTCATGCACATTTTGCAAAACTGTACATTTGGGTTTCATTTCTATAGTTTATTTAAAGGAGAAACTTCAGTATTTAGAGCTATTTATTAATTTGATGACCTTTCACTGATGGGAACATGACAGCAGTTCCTTATTATTGTCAGTCTCACATATGAAGCATATGCCCTTTTTGTTCTGCTTTTGAATGCAATACATAATTAAAAATGACTTAAAAAGCTATAACTGTACAAAATGAATATGTATCAGGACAGACTATTATTGGAAGTAATATGTGGCCAATAATTGACTATATTTACTTTTAAGACGTGACCATAAGACAACATTCTTATCTGCATTAACATAAACTTAGCCAAAATGTTCATATTTAGAGATGAGAGATTTATTTAAAAATCACAATTACTCATCATCATCATAAACTATATTTTGGACAGTTACTTCTTAGTCCATAGAAATGAAAACCCAAACATACTGGTATTGCTTTGGAGATATGCCAGTTATCTAATCTATTATACAAACTGATAAAGCTACTGACTGAGGTAACAAGAAGTATCCATTCTCAAGCAAAAATGTTGATACTTAACATTTCTTTTTGGATCAGTTCAAGCTGGGTTGGAGTGAAGATAATGAAAGGCTCTATACACCAAATGTCTTTATAGTAGAGGAGTTTGAAATAATTTTCTTACAAAACTGACTGAGTGAAATGGTGAAAACAATCACTGGTCAATAGTTAGAATGTTATGCTTGATTTGTATGTAATGAATCAATATCTAACAGACTCCTTGCATGTGTTTCTGTTCCAGACGCAATCCCTGAGTCCCCAGACCTACTTTAAGATGTAGCTGGTGAACTGCCCTCTTCATTTTTCTGCCTCTGAAGAGATATTGCCCTTAAAGATCATCTCACTGTTGGGATTGTCGTCTGTACAGTGTCTGGACTGCCGGAGATTATGTAAAAACTCATTCCAGCTGCAACAACAGCCAGCGGCTAAAACGGGAATCTCTGCTTTTGGAGCTGCGTGCACTGTGGACGTGAAGCAAACAGCATGTGGTCAGACTGATGCCTGCTATCTGTAAATCTGGTCATATTGGCTGCATAAATATCATATGTTTTAGTGACTGCTTCCTCAATTATTCACTTTCCAACTGGTAAAATACCATGTCTGTCTCCTAATACAATTGTGTATTAGGAGTGCAGTAAGAACTGCCTCTGCAAATCTGTGAGAGAACATGCAAACATAATCCAAACAGCAACAAAAAGCACATTTAGTTGCTGATGGTGAATAAATCAGATTATGACATAGTGCTATGGACATTTTTCCTTCTAACAATCTGCTTGATTGAGTTTGTTTTGTTTTATATGACAAGGGTAAAAACCTGCTTTTGGCCAAATAACTGAAGTGCCCCGATGCACACAAGCAGTTATTCAAAGATGCAAGTTTGCAAAATGTTTTGTTACATGTTTTATTTGACATAAGCCAAGGAAATTAATATGTAATATGTTCAATCAAGTTTCAACTATAAAGGGCTGCAAGAGATTCACGTTGGTGAAACCAAAGTTCTACTGATTCAACTTGACCCCTGTGCCATTAACAGTTCGGTTTCTGGGGTATGGTATATTGTATGTACTTTTCTGGTTGGGCTGACCTCTTTTCTCTGCTACCTCATTTACTGTCAGCTGCATCACTGCCGTACTCCTCTTCCTTCCTGGATCCTCAAAAATGCAGCCCTTCTCAGTGCCCCTGAATTTAAATGTGCATAAAACTGTAGTTTGTCATTTGACTGTTTTTGTAAATATGAATATGCATACATTTCCTCTCGCATGCTGTTATGTTCATCTGAAACCAATCATTACTGCACTCAAAATAATATGGGGAAATAGTTTTTGCAAATACTAGAGGTGCATATATTACATTTTATTGTGTGCATCACAATTAAAATGTTTTGCCAAATTTAAAAACACAAAAAAGAGAAATGATGCAATATTGTTTTATGGGCTGTGCCTAAACTTTTGCAGATCCACTGTGTTATATTGATATAAGATGTTATTTCAGTCCAAAGTCATCTTTAAATGTGTAGCATGAGCAGACAACAGGGTATGGTGCTGGGTGCATCATTATTATGTTAAATATTATATTATTTGTCATGTATATGTGATTGTATTGATTGATTGTATTAAGGATGATAGTTGGGGATGTTTGACCATTTTGCTACTCATAAAAACTGTAACGTGTACAAAACTTGTAATTACTGATGTTGTTTTGCTCAAATATGTTTGTTCTGTATATTGCATTTAAATGGTCCTTATTACACAATAAATCTGCACCTTCGACCAAAGCCTTGTATTTACACTCAGACCCCATTGTTTTTGGAGTGGCAGGTCTCTCTCTGCACAAGGACGTGATGTACCTGCAGCGGGGGACCATTACAGACGGACAAGGTTGTTCCACCCGTGTGCCTCATACACCAGAGGGAAAGTGGCAATGAAGAAACTAAACAATAAAACCAGCCTGTTTTATAGAAAGAGACAAGAGCTGTGTGTCTCGTCTTGTGTCATTTGGCCTTTTTGACACTATATACGCCTCATCAAATGTGATTAAGATAGTAACTCAATGAACAAGGAATAAAGTAATTAAATAGCTAAAAAACTGTTTTCTTAAATGTACACTATGAGGGTTCATCACCTGCTTGTCTCCGTATAGATCAAAATGAAATGATTAAGCAACTACGGTAATACAAATGTGACGCTAGGGCTGCAAGATATTGGAAATTAGTGTGATATGCGATTTGCGTGTCAAGTATTGCGATAATGATATTATTGCAATATTATATTTCCCTCATTTGCATATATTTTAAATTTCTTTTCTAGGCATAAAGAATAACAATAAAGTACTCAACTCTTACTTTAAAATTCTTAGGTGCAAATATACGCACATTGGAGATCTTTGGAGTGTTAAAACCTGGAGTTACTTTGTCCATTATTCTGCAAACAATAAAAATACATTACTTAGGCATTTTAAACATTTCAGACATTTTATTCACCTTCATTTATGTTTGTATGAAATAGTGAAAAAATGTATGAGGATTTTGAAGCAAGAGCTTTAACAATAAAACAATTAAACATTCACTTGCCGTTTCTGTTCTTGGCAAAGCTGTGTTATTGGGGTTGAACATTTAAGGGTGCATCTGATTGGTAAAAAGTAAAAAAAATGCTCAGGCGCAAAAATGCTGCAGAAACGCAAGATTAATGCATTTAAACGATACACATGTCGCGATAAAAACAAGTGCGATAACAATATTTTTTCGATATATTGTGCAGCCTGATAAGATGCCATCGACCGCTCAACTAAAGCCAAAGTACTGCATTAAGCTTATCTATCTTCCTGTAAAGTCAGATCTGGGGAGAGGCAACAGTGTTCGTAGTAAGAATCCAGTCCTTATCTTTTCAATAAAAAAACACTTACTGTGCTACATTCCATTACATCTCCCTGGAGACAAGCAGGTGATGGACCCTCCAACAGAAGAAGTTCAAATATTTCAACATATGTCTTACTTAATAAACATAAGGTTGCACAACAAATTGAGAACAGAAAACTTTATTCACGTCTGGTTTAGCTTTTTTCCTCTGCTCGTTTTTGCTGTTTTTTTCCCCCCAATGCAACTCCTTCATCCAACAGTTCAAATGCAAGGATTACTAAATACGTTGGTAAATCTAAAGTGCTTAGCCACATTTCAGCGTGATTGCTTGTGTAAGCCCTGTTAATAAAAGTTCTTCTCTCTAAAATCCACACGCCTAGCAATAGCACAATGGCAACTGTCCAGGGTGTTTCCTGCCCCAGGCTCAGGAAAAATGTCAGGGGGAATGTTTGAGCTCGTTCTGTCATCACTGACTCATTGAAAGCTTAAAAACAACTCCTGGCAATTATCAGCATGGAAAACCTTCACAAGTAGCACCCATTTATGTGCAAGCAGCCACAAGACATCATGATACTGTTTGTGTCTTTCCCAAGTGTGGAGAAATGAAGAGGGCTCAGCATCAGACATAAAAGAAGCCCCAAATCATGTTTACTCTTTGGATGGATGGTGAAGATGTTATTGCTTTGCCAGGAATGTTCCACAGTATGAAATTAAATGTATATCTCTGTTTAGTCAAGCAGTAATAACAAATCTTTTCACTGTATTTTGTAAGCAATAAAAAATATATGTTCTTGAATAAATGCAAGACAAATACACATAATGCTATTTATAAAAAGAAATAAACCTATTGCGATTAGATTTGCAATATGTTTAAAAAGTAAGATTCTATTCAGAGTAACAATGTAAACAACTCCAAGAAAATTAACATTTGAGAGCAGACTGAAACATGAACTGTAATTATACAATTCTATCTTGCTGTTTTGATCTTATCTTATCTTTGATCTGTATTTTATTCTTATTATTCCTTAATTCTTCTTATATATGTATACACAACCGTTGGACTGGTCACCTGAGGTTGTTTTAAATGTGTTTTATATATCAATTTGACATCAATAAATTAATACAAGAATCCCATGCATTTCAGAACATATTTGTAGAGGTCTGAACTACAGTACGATTTCCTATAAAAAGAGGCTATTTGTTCTTTGCACATGACATTTTATTATCTAAATAACAGTAGTCATTGCGATTTGACAATTGCACCAACTCAAATTACAATTTCAATTTGATTATGATATGTATATTGATATATCTCCATGGATCCCCTACCAAAAAAGTTAAGTAATAATTTCCTAAAAAAACCAAAATAATCTTTATGGATAACTTACCAGACATAACAAATATGCACATTACTGCACTCTGGCTTCCTGATGATCTGCTGTGACGAACCCCAAATTAAAATGTGTAATGGTAATATTGTTGGACTACTTCCCATGGCATTTTTTCATCTTAACTTCAAAACAATTCTGGGATTTTCCTAAAGCTCCTGACTAAAATAACCCCCAATTAAAACTGAAGCTGTTCCAGAGCACTTTGGAGCACAAACAAATGGCTGGACTCTTTGTGAAGCTGAGACTCTGTACTTTTAGCCTCTGCTTCTGATTTCCTCTAATTATAAGTGAAAAGTATAACTGAATAAAAAGGATTTCATGTAGAAAAAGTCAGCGGGACCTCCCTATCTTAAGAGGTTAAATCCAATAGTTAGTTATCTGTTGTTCCTTACTGAGAGAGGTGGGTTTCCGTCGTCCTCCACAGTGACCGTGAGGAGGTATTGGTCTTGGCGCTCGCGATCCGGTGGAGCAGGACGCGTCACCATCTCCCCCGTCACTCGGTCCATGCGGAACGTCAGGTCCTGGTTTCCGGAGGTGATGTAATAAAACAACATGGCGTTCGGCCCGATGTCCCGGTCAGTGGCGATCACACGGAGAACAGACGTGCCACCTCCGACATTCTACAAATAAATGTGAGTGACTTTAGTGCTGCGGGTTAAGAGTGAGGTTTAATTGTTTTTATTTTATGGCCCACATGCTTTATTACAAAGGACAGGGATCAAATTGTTGAGTTGAAGACATTCAGCAATTAGCAAGAGGCCAATACAGAGCATAGTTCAAGAAGTTTCAAGAAGCAGATAGTAGTTACTTTCACTAACAAGTATCATTTCTCACTTTTTACATTTTTACTGCATTAAAACATGAAAAACAGAACTGGTTAATTTTAAACGGTTTGCAAACAATCTAAAGTTATTCCTCACTTTCCTGACGCATTATCCTAACTGTTCTGCTTTTATCTTGTTGTCCTGAACTGTGTCCTTGGGGGTTTGGAAAGTTGCTTACAAATAAAATGTATTATTATTATAAATTCTTCACCGCAACAAGTTTATACGTGCTTTTCACAACTTTCACAACACGACAGCTTTGCCATTGCAGTAAAGCTAAAATCCAATAGCATGCTAACAGCGCACTTCTGATTTTCGTACAGTAAACACTTTATAATTAGATGCTGACAGGACACGGTCGTCTCATTTCGACTCCACGAGCTGCTTTTACAATATATCAGAAAACGGGCAAATTCTGCTGGACTACTTGGAAAGAGAGTACAGCTCCTTTAAGTATGCCACACAGTAAGAACATAGCCAGATACTACGATTACAAACAAATTTGTGAGATTTTTTTACTATCTTGTTGAATACTTTTACATCATCATTTGCATAGTTATTAATCCTCTTTACAATATGAATGCTGAGCGTTTTGGCGTCCCACCTCACTGATGCTGACGTTGTAGCCCCTCTGGCTCTGGATCACAGGAGCGTTGTCGTTCACGTCCAGGATGTTGATGGTGAGCGAGTGGTCCGTGTACCTGGGAGGAGAGCCATTGTCTGTGGCCCTCACCTGCAACAACATATGCATTCAAACAGACAGACAGAGAGAGAAACAGTGTATTTAAATCAAAGTCATTCACGAGCACATGTGAGTTTAAGCTTTGGGCAAAGCTATGGGCAAAACTTTGTAATAAGTAAATTTTAAACAGTCCTAATGAAACATGAGCAAAGACTTATCCATAATGAACAAATAGTTTATTAAAAATGATTCAGACTTTGTAACAACTTAATTAATACTCTAACCTCTCAATTAAGAAGTTACTAAGACTAAATCATCAACTATTTGCCTTTGTTCATGCTTTATTAAGGCAAATTAAGATGTTGTTATTATAAAGCGTTACTATCGTGTTTTCAAATGTTATATTTTGAACACAGTGTTTTAATGAGCTCTTGAACCAGCAAGGAGGAGGAGGAGTTAAAGGTAATTTTTTGCATGTAATAAAGTAAAATCCTTTTCCCCAATACAGATAATTTGTAACAGCATCTATTCGGGTGAAAATGAGACCACAGCACTTTCTCTGCATCTATTTATATAGCGTTTTATTCTACGAGAAGCAGGAAGTGCACCTTTAGCATGCTAATGTTTTTGTTAGCTAGGGCTCAAAGAATCATGTACAAGTGCTTATAAACTCATTGTGGTGAATATTTAGGACGCTGGGACTGCATTAGGTAAGTGAGCGACACGTGGACTGCTGTACAGAGTTTAAAATAAACAAGTTCTGTTTTTCACGTGTTTTTCAGGTACAGCACATTTAAACTTAATAAAACTCTCTTTTTTTCCATTTTAATTCAGTTTGAGGGTTGGCATTTTCAGTTTTGCTGCCGTTTTGTTTCATGTTTACATTTTTTGAGAGCACAAGTCTGGTGTGTATATGTTGTGCTTTAACTGAACACACTGACCTTGAGTAAGTAGCGATCCACTGACTCTCGGTCCAGAAAGGCGTTGACGTAAACCTCTCCATACGTGTGGTTTACTGTCTTTATTTTAAACACGTCCTGCATGTTTCCAGCCACCAGAGTGAAGTTCACCTACAGGACAACGTGTAAGAAGCATGCAAATTTAGTGAAAGGCAAGGAAAAAGAAGTATGGTCAGTGAATTTTCTTCTTCGTATAAACTCTGCATGTTTTTCTATGCTATTCAAAGGGCATGTTGTACCATATTATTCCTACATTGACAGACATTTAGTCATTTTGAAGAGAAAAACATGGTCCATTGTAATTATATCAGCTTTTGTTGGATAGAGCTTGGTTTAAGACTAGAATGTGAATTGTTATGTTGCTTTGAAGTATTAAAATTGTACTTTCGCAACAAAGTAAAGAACACCCCCCTTTTCTTCAAAGTTTTCAAGGCTAATTTCTCGGGAGATTTATGACGTCTGAAATGAGTCACCAAGTAAACCTGGCTCAGCATTTGGCTCAGAGAAAAAAAAGCACACATGGCAGTTTAGATTACTCATTTCAGTAACGCATAGTTACGCAATGGCTATTATTTGACATCTATTTTATTTTACTTTATGTATCAACGCCTCTATTTTGTTCAATGAATGAAGAGTTCCTTGTGCATAACTTGTATGTAAAATGTAATTTGTCTTTTTATATTATCAATAACTAATGGAACATAGTACTATATTCTGTTTCTTTTTTTTTATTATTATATTTTCTTTTTTTCCAAGCTTTTTCAACTTTTCTTGACAAACTGCCACTTAATGGGAGAAAAAATGAGTGAATGTGAATTTATTTTTACCACAGCTACGATCCCACAAAGCTAAGTAATATGGGGTGAGCGATATTAATTGAATAGCATTATTGAGGTATAATTATAGATTTTTTATTAATTTAGACAATATTTTTAAAACACACAAAAGTATAGTTTGAAGTTTAAGTATCAGATCGATGACATGATTGCGGAATTACCCAAGAAAGTGTTGAAATATGACTTTTTATCCTTCTTTGGAAGTTTACAACAAACATTTTATTCCATTTGAATTTTTAAACTGCTTGTTTTGCAGCATTTTTTATTAGATATGATATACTCTAAATTGAACTTTTATGATACTATCTATTTTTTGACCATCTTCCAACCTCTGTAAGTAATAATTATAACAAACATATGCACTTAGTTAATATGATTGAGCGTGGCTTCTTACCAGTCCATTCAAACCGGCATCTCTGTCTCTGGCCAAAACCACAGCCACTTTCCGGCCCATGGGCGTGTCTTCAAAGATGTCCACAGATGTGTCAGACGTGATGTCAAACTCTGGACTGTTGTCGTTTTCATCCAGAATAGTAATAGACACCTGCGAGAAAAATACCAACTCTGAGATAGCCTTAGTATTTAATTTGTTTATTTATTAGGATCTCCATTTTCTAAACTCAAGGGTCAACTAATCTTCATTTAGCCCTTTTAAAGAAGACATGGTTTGTTGCTGTTGTGTGCATTGTAGTTATAATCAGACTTTTTCACTTGTGCCAAAATAACTGCTGAATCCTATGTGTTTCACAGTTTAAGAGTGGAAAGTAAGCACAGAGCAGTGGGAGTGTATTGGGGGTTGATAAAAACAGGGATTATTGGCACAATGGCATCTTGATTGCAGGAGAATAAAGATTAATACTCTAAACAGAACTTCGAGAGGGTAAATGTGAAGGAAAAACAACAATAACATGGTTAAAAGCTCTTAAAAGTCGAATTTGCATAATATGTCTCCATTGACTAACAATCATTTCTTATATATACACATGTTTGAAACACTAAATAAATGGTGCGAGTCTACAATATTTTTGAATGCATTTGTAATTATAACACAAAAACTGACTTTTTATTGTAGAAAAATGACTCGTACCTTCTGTAAATCCAAAGAAGCATGAATGAAAAATGAATGCTGTTAAGTTTTCTATAAAGGCAAACACAGCATACAGTGAAGCATACATTTAACAAAAATGCACGGAATGAAAGTCTTTTTAAAGTAACGCACCACAGTGGAGTCCTTTTTGGGTCCTCCATCATCAGCTACAACGGTCAAAGTGTAGGTGTCTCCTTTCTCTCTGTCCAGCAGGCCAGTCACTGTGATTCGACCCTATAAATATACAACATATTAGATCTTTTACCTCATAAATATTTCATTCAAGAGCACACATTTCCCTTAAAGATACAAGGGCAAATTTGAACAGAAAAAAGAACAAGAAAAGTCACTATTTCTCATCTAAAACTTCAAAGTAACAAGCTCTTTGATCAGCTTACAGCCATGCACCAACACCAGAGAGCTAAAATCACTGAGGAGGTGTTATCCAGTTACACTGTTGGTAAAAGAAGGAGCAGAAACTATGACCGGACTTTGAAGCACACGAAACCAGATATATATCATTTTATTACATTCTCTGCAGGGCCAAATAAAACCAAGCACATTATTATTCTACCAGTTTAGACAAAGGCTCCCTGACAAATAGAGTTGTGAAAAGTATTGAAAATCAGATTCTAATCCATACTAATCCATAGTTATTGAAACTAGATTTTAATTTGAGCAAGCATTGAAAAATAAACACATAAACAAGACAAAATTAGACTTTTCCTGAACAGTTTTAGAATGATCTTGTGTTTTATCAGATCTAGTATTGAGACTAATATAAGAAAGTACTATTATTTTGTGTTGAGAATGAGTTTATTGTCTAAAAAAAGAGCATTTCTAACTATAATTGTGGTGTTTTACTATTGCGGGGTGGGACACGACAAAAACGAAACAAGATTTTGACACAAATAAATCAACATATATATTGTACTTAGTTATTTTCTTTTTATATTCTAACAATGCATTTGCACAACTAGCTTTGCACAGTTATTCTACCTATCTTGTATATTTTGTATTTAACTTAGAATCAGTCACTTATAAGTCAATTTCATTTCTAAAACCGTATTTAGTTTTAATTATATTCCTGCCTTTTATTTTATCATATTAAAACTGTTACTATTATGACTCTTCAGTAGCTTATATAGTTTTAAATGTCTACAGATTAGCGATAATTTATAAAAAGAACAATGACAGTCGTCTTGCACCGGTTCTTTTGGGTTGGATCAGAAATTGTATTGTTGTATTGTATGAAATCTGTAAATGTCTGCACACTTAAAGGCAGAACATTCGCTGTATAATGATTCCTGCAGAGAAATGCTGAAGGGAGGAAAAACAGTTACCATCACAGTAGTATTGATTTAGTAAGAGCTGGTGAGTCACAGAGAGTTTTTCCAAATCTCGCACTTTTTCAAGTCAGCAATTTTAACAACTGAATAAAAATGAGTCATCTTCTATAGTAAAGGTTAGATTTTTAGACAAATCCTTCAAGCTGTATGTCTATGTTATATAATCAGTGTCAAATTTTCAACATTTTAGGCTGTAAAGAGAATATTCATCATCTTCTTTCCTTTCAATTCAATCCTTTACAATGCAATAATTTCTCCAGTTTTAACCCAGCATTGAGCAACTACAGTAATCAACAATACAGGATTTTCTTCTTATAGATGTAAGGAACAAGATCCAAATCTTTCGGTGCACGACATACATCTCATACGATGCAAACGACAGCAAACAGATTTGTACATATGCAACATTTTCCTTCAATCTGTCATGTTACTTTCATGTTTTTATGTTTTTGCACTGAAATGGAGCAAAGGATCGTGGTCTATGTTGTTTGGTCTGTTGTTTTTTTGTTGTTGTTTTTTTACTGTTGCTGCAACAAAAAAATATGCTTAAGTAAAATAAAACCAGTTCCTCAATATACTGTGACAGCACACTATTATTGTGGGATTTTGCACAATACAATATCACAATATTTTAGTTTTTGTTATATCTCTAGTGCTTATTGAATACATGGTTAAAAAAGTGAATCATAGCAATCCATCAGAAAAGTGCTAAATTTCTCTGTTAAGGTCTTGGTTGGATTAAAGTATTGCACAAATGTAAAATTAAACAAAAAGTGCAGCAACATCACTTATATCCGTGTGACCTTTGATTACACTGAACATTCCTTTTTAACATAACTTAACTCTACACTGCTCTTTTTGTGGCGTGTTTAAAAATTGCAGACATAAACTCAAGGACATGTTGATATTTTGCCCACTTTACCAACATTTTTAGCTCTAAAATCATGATCAGTTTTTGTTCTTCATTTTTTTCCCATGGTTTAACACTCACGGTGACGCTGTCGATCCTGAAAAGGGCCAGAGCCACAGGCGAAGTGTCCGGGTCGAAGCGATACGTCAGCTGGTTCAGATTGTCTGCAGACTGGGCTTTTACTTGGACCACCTCTGTCCCCGTCGCGATGTTTTCCCTCAGCGAAGCTTCATAACCGGCCGAAAAGAACGCCACGGCCTCGTCCAGCTCGTTCAGCAGCGTGACATAAACCGTGCAGTAGCCTTTGTGGAACGGAGGGGCCTGGTCGGTCGCAGAAACGTTCATTAAGTAAGTGGTTTTGGTCTCGTAGTCCAGGTACTCCACTGTGGTGACCAGTCCAGTGCTCGAGTCCACCTGGAACTTTCTGTCAGCTCCGGAAACGATGTCATAGGCAACAGCTCCTCCATCACCTGAAGAAACATACAAAATACTAGTCAAGATACAGAAAAGTGGGGCAGTTTTAGATTCACAAATTGCTTGGTCAAAATTGTTTAACTGCACAACAAAGAATAATGGAAGACGAATAATAAAATAAGTAATAAAGCAAGTTAGGTACCAATATTCAACACTCAGAATAATACTGAAAGGATCATATCTGCACTGTTCTCTTAAAAGTACATTCTAAAATTATTGTTTGTGTTTTTAATGTAATTTGAATGCATTGTTTGCTTGAATTACTTTCTGTACAAACTGTGTTCTACAATTAAACTTGCCTTGTCTTTGGCGTTCAATAACAGTTGCAGAGTGGTTAGCATATTAGAGATTACTTTTACAATCAATTAGGATCTGGGTGTTGATTTTTTTGATAATCCTACATTCAGGAGCATAGACTGAAATGTTTACTGCTAAACTTAAGCACATACCATTTGTTCACCATACGAAGGATATTTTGTGGTTTGTAGAAGACATAACTTACTAATAATTAAGACAATCCATAAATAAATGTTAAATCAGTTGTGAGCCCTCATGTTTTGTCTGTTTAAGTCTAGCCAGTCTACTGTCCTGACCTACTTCAGTTTTGCGTTACCAAATATGGCTGAGTTGTATAATTTCTTCTTGCTAAATGTTCATGTTTTGGAAATAGTTGGCCGTAGACTAGATGCATCACAAGAGGGAAATAAAAATCATAAAACAGGAAGCAAGAAGAGGAAGTCTGACAAGTGTAGCAGAAGTATACACTGTTAATGGTAAGCTGAATGTCGTGCATGCTTGAAAACATGTTTTGATACTAGAACAGACCGCAAGTGGGGATCTGAGAGATTTAGCAGAACAATCTGTTAAGGTGACACCTTTAAGCCATTGTATAGTGTTGTATAGTGCCGTGATCGGTTTGGAGTGCTGTGAAAAAAAGGTAAAACCCACGCGACCATCCAAGTGGTCCACATCTTTTTGGTTTTAATCATAGTAACAAAGTGCTGGTACCAAAGTGTGCAGTGCAAAAATGGTTAGGTAGGAAGCCGCTTCTTCTCCAGCAGCAGAACACACTTAATTAAGCGCCTTTTATCTGGTTTCACTAACTGAAAATCTATGTTGAAGTGACACCTTTAATCCATAGTATATTGTATCTAATGGCATGGCTAAATGAGATAAACCCTGAGACAAATGTACACAGTGTATTTCTTCTGACCTTAAATTAGTTTAAAGTAAAAAGGTCTAATCAAGTTTTTAGTTGAATATATAAAAATTGATAACAGATAAGAGTATTTGATATTGGATAGAATATTGTAACTGAGTAATTTATCTGAACGTCTATAGAGAAGTTTGTTAAAAATGTACATTTAAAACAAATTTGCAGTAAATTCTTTCACATAAGGGTGTAAAATCATATTTCACTTCATTTTCATGGTAAATGTAGGCCCCTTTCTCAAATAAGTGGCATGTTTTAACTTCAACTGTGACATTTATAAGCACATTTGATCACATTTCAGACAGTTTACTATCATTTTTATGCGTATTGTCATCAAGATAATCCAACAAAGCTTTAAGATATGGATTTTTGCCAGTATCACTAACCCCTAGACCCCATCCATACGGTCCAATACAGTGTTCAGTAAACTCTCAGTTCCAGAGACTCACCACTGTCAGGGTCAGTGGCTCGGACCACGATGACAGAAGTGCCGATCCCAGCCGTCTCCCGGAGGCTCAGGCGGTTGTACTGCTGCTGCGTGAACACTGGCACCTCGTCGTTTGCATCGTCCACATACACTATCACCTGCAACAAATTAAAAGTGCACCATGTCACTTTTCTGGTGGGACTAAATCACTCATTGCTTGCGTCCACAGAGCGGTTATTGCTTGCCTGGAATGTTCCACAGTATGGCAATAAACCTCAATGTCCTGCATTTATTCAATTATTATTATTATTCAACTATGAGAAGGGGTCGCCTCTCCACAGATCTGACCTCTAACTTGATCTGTTGTCCATAGATAAAGAAAAGTTTAATGCCATACTGTGGACTATTCCAAACAAAGCAATAATTTCTCCCTAACAAGGTTTATCTTCTTATCTAGTTTCGTAGTTCAACTTTAATAACCATACATTTCTGACATCTTTATTGACTTTATCGTTCAGTTTAAGTAGCGTGGATGGTTGTTGGATCTTTTCTATAAAAATCACTTTCAAAAATTAATCTTGAATAGCAGTTCTGATTAATGTACCAATAAAAACAAGATTTTTATTTGTTTTTAAGACATTTCTTACTGGTTTCATATCAATTTAGCTTAACGGAAAATGTTCATACTTAATTGACAGATATTTTTGCTTGAAATAAGTAGTAATGTAAAACTAGAATCTTATTGTAGCAATTAAGGCATGACTTTTCTCTGTTTGTTTTTCATGTGTAATGTTTTGTTGTTTAATCCACGCCACACTGTACATATTTAGCATTTAAGTCAATGTTTTATGTTTTATGCGTACCATTTTTGAGCAAAGTTTACATTATCATTCATTATTTTATATTGCACCATATCGTCAGAGAAAGTTTATACTTTGTCTTTTGTTCAGAGACAATGGCAATAAAACTGTTCTGATTCTGATAAAAATGACATAATCCAGTTGAATAGTAGACAAAAAAAAAAAAAATGCACTGAAGCAAGTCTGACATACTCTGAATCAAATCTACACACACAACACAAAAATCCATATATTGTATTCATGCAATTTTAAACTCATGCAGTTATTTGTTTTTTTGCAGAGTGGCCAATTGCATTTATTAACGGTAGAAACAAAAACTTACCAAAACACTTATTTACAAATCAATTGCTAGTCTTATTGGGAAAAGAAAGAGTTGCCCTGGGGATCTAATCTACATCCCCAAATGAATAATATAAGAGATATTTTTGTGTTTATTTGAGACTTTACCCTGACAGAGCTCCTCATGCTGCCCTCGTCACTGTTAAAAGCCTCCACCTCCAACACGTGGGAGCTGCTGGTCTCTCGGTCCAAAGCCCTGCGACCGCGTGTGATCAGTCCGGTCTGGTTATTTATGCTGAACCAGCTGTTACTGTTTCCTGCAAAACACAAAGCATCAATAGCAATTTTGTGCCATTTTGTGTTTATTAAGTCCAATGTTTTGTTCTTACCATTGAGGATCCTGTACAAGACTCGGCCATTCTCTCCCTGGTCTGCATCTGTTGCTTGCACCTGGACACACAATGGCAAATTTATTGGGAATAATATGCCACAGGAAAGCAAGAAAAAACATATATCTCATCTCACGTTTTCACAAACAATTTGACAAACTCACTGTCATAAGAACACATTGAAACCCACAAATTAGTCCTGGTTTAGTCTGATTTAGTCCTGGTTTAGTCCTTGTGTAGCCCTAGTTTAGTCCTGGTTCAATCTTGGTTTAGTCCTGGTGTAGTTCTAATTTTGTCCTGGTGTAGTTGTAATTTAGTCCTGGTTTTAATCTTGTTCAGTTCTGTTTTAAAGACCCTATGTATTTGACATGGCGTAGAAGTGTTTTAGATCTCGTATAGACCTGCTTCAGTACAGTTTCCGCAAGTAATATGTCAACTGCTTCAAAACTGAAATTGTTTTTACGGTATCATAACTACAGAAGGAGTGTTTGTATTGTATTGTATTGTATTTCACTGTATACAGGGATGTTTGGTTGTATCCAAGGACGACTTAAACCAAACATTACAGTAATTTAAATGTGAACTGTCATCACCATAAATCAACAAATAACAGTGAGTACAATGCTTAGTGTCAGTGCAACATTTACAAACAACCATTTCAGAGTGTCTGTGTGTGAGAGTATGTGGCTAAGGAACAAAGACATGACTCAGTGGTCAGTGTACCGAAAATACATAGTACATACTGTATTCCAGTACAGTTACTCTTTTATTTGGTGGTATTCAGACTACAGTTCACAGGAATACATAGTGGCACTTTCTTATGCAAATTAGGCTTTGAACTGAGCAGCATTTGTGTGAAAAATTGAAGACATTACCCTTGTGGTATTCTGCGGATGGACAGCCTTTTTTTTTTTTAATCAAAAATGTTTCTTAATGTTGATTTCAAGAACATGAACTGAACAGACTTTTTATAAGTGCAATCAAAAACTCTTAACTCTCCACACCACATGTATTACTGACAAACCTTGCAGATAAGTTTGATTTACTGAAGATGTGAGACAGGTCTGTACTCCACACTCAAAACAGTTCTGTTTAGCTGTGCAGATGACGGAAATGACTTTATCTGCACTTTTCTCTTTTAAATTACGAAGAACTGGGCTCTACAGATAAACTTCCCTTTCCTAAAAAGCACTTTAATTTTAGCAGAGGTATAGCTCCTTGAACAGACCAGTTCCTCTCACATTTAATCTCTATAGAATAATTTATATCTGTCATAGATGCGTTTACACTGTAACAATACAGTTAAATATATTGCTAAACATTGAAATGTACTAACTGTGCTAATCATGTAACTTTCCTGCACTGCCTTTGAATTCAATGCTTCCCATAGATTAGCACTTCTGAGCACTTCCTTGTTGATCTAGGCCGGTTGCCGCGGTAACCCCAGATCTGTTTGGAAGAGAATTTCCAATTGCGCAGTCTAGGCTCTACTGTCCACCGGCAAACGGCCAAGAAAGGAGGAAAAAAGGCAGAAAAAAGTAGATTTGGACAGACAGCCAGGCTCCCCAGACCACAACTGATAAATAGTGCAGACGCTGGGCAGAGGCTGGACTGCCGGTGTCGTAGAGTTGTGGGTCCAGCGAGAGAAACAGCTTCTGGCGCTGGAAGAGTCCACACTGCACTGGGGACAAGTCAAAACCTGTGGCTATGCTCTCAAAGTGAATATTGAATAACCAGCGCACAGCATAGAAACAGCAGTCTGCAAGTGTGCTCAGGTAGGGCACTCGGATATATAGGCTCACAGGTATCAGGATGTCTCTGGGGGTTTCTTGGTGAAGTGTAAGAATTTTGATAACCTTTGTAATGCTTGGTCAGGTCAACTTTATTTTCCATATTTACTGCCAAAACCTCCTGGTAAGGCTGTATTTATTCAGTAACCAAGGACAATGCAGGATAATTCATGTGCATTTTTCAGAATGTGCAAATCAAAACAGATAAAAAAAGAAAGAAAGAACAAAGAAACACATCAACAGGTTAAACAATTAAATCACATAAGTAGTTATTTAAACCGTATTCTGAAAATATATTCACATCATGGCAATAACTATATGTAAATACACATTCTGACTTGTATATTTATAACAATGTCTTAGAGTTAGAGCAAAAGTGAATCCATTTGAGTTTAAGTACAGAGTTTGAAAGTATCCATATGGTTTAAAATGACAAATAAATATTAGGGTACAATAATTAACCCATCACATGCACAATCAGTGAAAATCCTCCAGCTAAGGTCCTGACTCCCAGCCAAGCTAAGCTTAAGATCTGGACACGGGTGCCCGAGCACTGCACTGTGGCCCACGGCTCCTGACAAGAAGCCCCAGCGGCACTGAAGGATGGGTCAAATGCAGAGCCTAAACTTCCCTCCAAGGAATATGAAGGCTAATCTAATCCAATCAAATACGAAACAAAGACAAGACAACAAAAACAAAGTGCAACTGTGGTTCCATCTGTAATTTGTGTGTGTTTTCAAATCAGGTTAATGAAGATGTCTATAGATGTCTCAAGTGTTTTTTAAAGAGGACATTGTATTATTTAATTGTAGCAATTCAAATCATAATCTTGATACAATTATAAAATATTATCAAAATATCATTGGTCTTTGTATCCAAGTTAAGGATATTCATCTTGTCTTCTTAATTAGAATGAATTTGAATGGTATTTTAATCTGAAGTCTATTGACATACAAAATGAAAATAATTGAAACAAATTGAGACAACATGCATTGTTGAGAATTTTGAGTGTTTTTAAAGTTCCATTATCAGTGGGGAGTATACATTTACTCTTTCCAGACACAATACGTTTACTTCTTCTTGAGAAATGTATTGGACAGTAGTAGTACTCTTACTTGAGAAAAGGTTTTGGTTTGGTTTTATGGTGACAATAATAAATGATTTGTGTTTTTGCAATGCTCCTTGTGATATGATTAAGGCTTTTGTCTATCCACTGAGAAAAACAAAAACGATTATTGTCTGATGTCCTATCCAATTTGATCAGCTTAATATTATAAATCAGATGTCATGCCCAGGCAGTTACTCTTACAATTACTCTTACTTGTCATTTCCCTTAATACGTTTTTACTCTTTCTTGGACCATACTTTAGTACAGTTGTTTAGTAAAAGTTATTGCTGCGCTAATAACTAGAGATCCTAAATAAATAAATACTTTGTACTTTAACTTGAGTAATATAGTTTTGTGTGAACTAAACTAAACTTAACTCTTACTTGAGTACATATTGTGGCTACTCTACCCACCTCTGCCCATTATACAGTGGCCCAGGAGCCTGTCTTAGCCTGTTCTCCACTGCTCTCTCCTGCTCCCCCCGTTTAAAGTAAAGGGGCCTAACTTCAGTCTCATTAGCTTTATAAAGAGATGAAGAGGGGAGGAGAGGGGAGGGGGGCTGGAGACAAGAGCGTGGGGGGTCAGACCGCTGAGTGATGAATGGGGTATTACACGCCAGACTGAACCATTTAGGACAAAAACGGGGGTGCACAAACTTAACAAAAAGGTAGTGGAGTACATATTGCAACTATAAACATGCACAAGATAAGCACTGGACCATTTTTGTCTTTGTCTTGTGATGAATAGGTCAAACGTTGAGCTTGAGTCGAGTTACAACAATAGAAAATGCATTGCCCCATTGGTCTATTTCACCCCCTCGCACCTCTTTTACTGCCCCCGTCCCGTCTTGGTTCTGGGAAAGTAGCACTTTAAGGGGGGAAAACAAGTGTGGATTGGAGCCACTAAGCAAGTCTGACTCAAGTTACTGGAACAGAGCAAGGTGCAGAACTGTGGGAGTGAGTATGTATTTCTCATTGCGGTTATAGTGGTTATATTGTGACAGAGTTTGTTTACTTCACAGAAAAACAAAAAAAGACAGCTAGTCAACTTTTGGGACAGAAATGAAACTGCTTAACTCTCCAAAACCCTTAAAGGCAGAGTGCATTTTGCGTCTGTGGAAACCTGTTTGTTTACCATCATTTTAAAGGTTTGCTATGAACATTTCAGATTCAAGTAATGGACTATAGACATATTTAGACATTTTGTTAAGATACAAACTAAACTTGATGCACTTAACATTGTTTCATAATTGAGCAAGGGCTTTGTAGCATTTACCCCTGAACTTAAAAAAAAAAATACTGATGCAAAGCAGAAATCTATGCTTCTCTTGTCTTTAAAGTTTGGATCATTTTCTCTTTTTGTATTTGTGGGTATTTTTCTTGTCTTTCTACAGCGTTACTTTGTTTTTACATTGATTTTCCTTTGAAACGGTGATGTATCTCTCGCAAACGTTCATCATTGTCATTTAATAGTGTGAGAACTTTCATATATATTCATTTATAAAAGGATTTCTCTTCGATTAAAGTTAACTGTAGGTGTTTATTTTTGACTAAATTAAAAGCTAACCTCTGAAAAGCCTGAGAAGCAGGTGCCTCCAGCTAAGCTCCAAGGATCAAGAACACAGTGCCTAAAATATTTCAGAATTGTGTGGGAGGAATCTTTAATTTGTTTATTTGTGTCGAGCCCAAAATAGAAAGAAAATTTAGAAAATAAGAAAAAATATTAGTTACAGCCAATATATTTATTTTTGTTTGACCTTCATTTAACCAGAAGAGTTCCACTGAGATTCAGAGTTTATTTTACAGTTGAGTCCTTGTCCCTTAAATGGACCTTATGATACACGTTCAAGAAAATGAAAACATTACAGTCTTTAAGAAGGAAAACAAGATCAACCACAGCAAGGAAATTGAAAAAACATATTTATATAGAAATACATTCTCATAAAACAAACCATACAGAGGCGTTTCAAAGATTTCTGACGCCTGATGTTATGAAAATAGTGACATTTAATGATGCACCATGTCAATGTTCTGTAAGTTTGCTGGTGGAAGGTCTGCCACCTGCTTGTTTCCATGGAGATGTTATTCTACAGTTTATTCTACAGTGGCATTAAACTTATCTAACGCAATGGATATAAGGCTACGTTTGGAGGATGCTTGTCAAGGTATTTTTGGGCAATCTACAATAAAACGTGCCATAAAAGTGTGGCATTAAACTCATCTATCTTTCATTTATTGTGGGACATTCAATGCAAAGCAAAAACATCTCCATGGAGACAAGCAACTGCCTGCCCCCCCAACAGAAAAGTTCAAGGGCTTTGATCAGAGATTTTGAAATGAAGACAAAAGTAAGCTCTTGTCCTGTAGAAGTTTAGTCGATTGATCAGTCGATGTTGATTTAGTGGAACACGTTTTCTATTAGTCACTAATTATTGGACTTTAAGGACTTTTAAGGACAACAGCAGAAAGGGGAAAGCATGGAGTGAGTCAGCTAGAGTTCTGGGAGTGACTGGGCAAGGGATGTCCAGATTGTTCAGTTAATTGATATTCATGATTATTCAGGTCACAATATAATCGTAAGAATTAAAACAATTACAACGATGACAATTTTAGAAGTCTTTTCAGTTCAATCTATACAACAAATATGAATGTAAAGTAGCAGTTTGTTTCACATTGATTTCACTTTATCATTTAGAAAGGTCATAAAGCTGGTAAACAAAGGAAATCATGAATAATAGTTGAAATGCGAAATTTATTGTCAGAATAATCGTAAAACTTGATATTGCGACATCCCCAGATTGAGATTTTCACTTATGACGATGCCTTTTACTAGTTCTTCTCTGTATACAACAAGATCCAAACCTTTTTTACTATCATTATTGTTATATATACATATTTATATATATATTTTCTGGCCTGGAGGATTAATCATTATTAGCAGTAGTGTTAAATGGGGAGAGAGCGCATTGCCAATAGTCGAGGCCCGGGAAGCCATAATGCAACCACATATGTGCAACGGTGTTAACCACTGCACCACCGGCGAGCACAATCCAAACATTTTTAAGAGCTTTTGTCAGTGCCACGGTCAATGCACAGGTTTTTAGTCGACAAATAATTTTGTTGGTTGAATGCAGCCCAAGCCAACTTTAGATGTGAAGCGTAGAGAGTGCACACTATCTGCCGTACGGAGCGGTCTACAGCATTTGTGCGTGAGGGTTTGGGAGTCGCTGACTAATGAACTGACTCTCTAACGAGCCATCCCCGCTCCACTGGCCTTTTCACAGCTTTCCTGGCATTTGGTCTTAAAAATAATTTCACGTCCCAATGTGTTCCCCTTAAACCGATAAGCCATGCTTTGTCTGCGCTGAATTAAGGACGATGACATTTACAAATGTTACTGTGCTGAAGATGGGGGCGCACAAAATGAGAGGGGGGATAATTGGAGACCAGCTAGAAGAGGTGGGTGCAGTGTATTTTACAAGGGCCATTTTAATAAACCCAATTTGTTTTACGTTGAGGAAAGCCTGTCAAGCATTTACTGTTATGTAGACCTTGATTTAATAACTACATAATTGCTGCAAATGCCAAACACTCGACACATGTGCAAAGGCAGTGGTCCGGTGCATACTGTACATGTGTGTGTGTGTGTGTGTGTGTGTGTGTGTGTGTGTGTGCGTGTGCGTGCGTGCGTGAGAATATTATTATCAAATATGCTTACTGAGTCACAACTTAAGACAAGCCTGAAAAACAGCCGCACTGACACTTTGATTCATTCCACTTTTCAAGATTTGAGGAAAACAGTAAGCAAATTGGGTAAAATTCCAGTTGGAACTCCACTTTACACAATTTAGAAACAAGACACTGGATACCAAATAAATCAAGAAACCATAATTGTCTGGTAAAGTCTTTAGTTGGTAGTAGGGTTGTCAAAAGTATCAAAAATCAGATTCTAATTGACATTAACACTACTGTCAAAACAAGATACTTTTTTGTGAAAGTATCAATTCAAGAAAAAAATAAAAAGGACACAATTTTACCTGTCCTGAACAGTTATAGAATGAGATTGCTAGGTTTCAGATGATATCGCAGCATCCTCTTGTCCAATAATATTTAATACAAAATAAATATGATTAAAATGCTGTTTTAGGATGTAGTCACTATCGGGCTGAAATTTACATTTATTGGAATCAAATATATTCCTTTGTATCGAAATCGAGTTTGAAATGTAAGTATCATGACAACACTAGCTGGTCGACCATCATGCACATGTGGAGAGAGACTACAGCACATCTTGGTATAATGTCTTCAACCCCAGCAGCTTTGAAGGATCCGTCAAATGCAGATACAATGATCCGTATTATGACTGTTTTATTGTACATTGAAGCTTTGTGAGAAAACTGCTGTTGGGCTGTAAATATTTCACTGTCCTGTTAAACAAAACAAAAAGGCACCAAAAAGATATTCTTCAAAATAGCGCAGCCAATTTTGGTGCCAAAAACGCTTGAATGCATTAATGGGGAGCAACAGTACACATAAACAGCCATGTGTGTAGTGAAGCTCATCAGGCTCGTCCACTTTGAAGCACACCCTGGTTCAGGGAGTACATTTCTCATTTATTTTTCCCATCAAAGCAGACAAAGCAGCTATAGGTTAACTAATTCTAAAAAACACATCTAAAACTTAAAAGTTGGTGAAATGTTTTAATAAATTGGCAGTTTATAAAGTTTCAGAAACAGATTTTAAATAAAAGAACAGGTCTTGTGGTCATTACTTACTAAATAGCTAATTAGCCCCGAGCAAGCTTTCATAGTTTTAATATATTTTTGTGGGAAAAGAAAAATGAATGGGAAATTTACTCCCGAAACCCTGTGATGGGCGGTCATTTGTCTTTTTTTTTTTATTTTTTTTTTACATATATTATTCTAAATTAACCCAAAATATCGTCTTTCATGTGGAAACAACAAACTTGTCCAATCTGCTCGTAAAGATGTTTTATTATTTGATTTAATCCAGTTCATCCATAGATTTCTCAGGGACATTGTAACTTCAAAGGCCGTTTTATTAAAATGCATTTTCCTTCACCAGGGACATAAAGATCACTTAAAGTAGCTTTTGACGAAAAGTACAGAAGGATTTTTTAAATATGAAATTCTGATCAAAATTCTTGTCAAAAAAATTAGGCACAATTTGAATTTTAGGACAATTTTAAGTCAAATATAGTTTACTCAAAACAAAATGCGTTTCTTCTACTCTAATATGAGTACAAAATTAACCAAGAAATTTAAACCTGGTTCTGTCCATTTTTCAGATTTATATGTCCCAAAACTGCAATTTTGGCCTTTTTTACACATAAGATGGCTTATTTCTATATAAAAACATTACATGATGAAAAACATTTTTTAATTTTTATTTATGAGAGTAAACTACAGGAGAAGTTTCAAATAGATATCTTTAAATATAGAACATATAATTTTTTCCTATTCACCTGCAGTGTCTCACCTTAATGAAACAAGCATGAAGCACAAGAGCATATTTAAAATCAACTAAAATACAAATAATGCATAATATGTGTCCTTTAAGCCTCTTTAAAACTCTTCCAATTGTCTAACCTGTATAATTTCCTTCTCTTATAGGACTCTAAGCAAAATGAACACTACTGACTTAGGCACCAACACCACCTTCCCCACTGGGATAGATAACTCCACCCTGTCCACTCTGTCCTTCCTTCTCGACATCTCCACCTCTCCGTCTCCGTCCACCAAACCCCCCTCTGTCCCACTGCCTCCGTCTTACTCCTCCGACATCCACGACCCGGAGTTCACCATCATGATCGTCCTGGGCCTGTCTCTGTTACTGGCCGGAGTAGCTGCGTTCGTGGTGGTGTGTCAACCCTCCAAACGGGACGGAGACTCCGAGAGCGACACCTACGTGGACAGCTTCCGGAGCAGGAACAAGTCTGGAGAGCCCCAGCTCAAACACTGGAAGAGGTTCGGCTCATATCGCAGATCGTACAATGCTTCTTTCAGGCGGCCGCCGCACAGAAGGCCCGAGAGTGTGAAACTGACACAGCCGCGAGCGTTACAAACTCTGCAGCAAGAAGCCAACAAGGAGACCAAACCTACAACGCCGTGTATGTGCGACTATGTGACTGAAATATGATGTCAATTATCATATGAAACGTCAATTATCACTGCATTTTAAAAGCCTAGAGCTGCACTATTATGACCAGCCATCACCAATCATACATGACAATCTGACTCCAAGCAATGTACATACAATGAATATCACTTAATTAGAAGGGTGGGTATCACTGTATAATGACTTAACCTTAACTGGAATCAATAAAGCGTGACCAAAGACTTGATTCCTAACGAAAAATAGTTTATTATTTGATGATTCAAGCTTGGTAACTACTTAATTAAGGGGTTAGGATATTAATAAAGTAGCTATTAAGTCTGAATCATTATTAATTAACTACTGTTCCTTTTAAATTAAGTCTTTGTTCATGCTTTATTAAGGCTATTAAAAGTGTAGTTATTATTAAGTGTTACTGAAGGATGTCTTGAGTCTCTTCAAATGCCTCAACACCAGACTTATTGTGATTTCCTTTTTGATATTGAGCGTTGCAGACCAGTGCCAATATTTGCAAAAAGGTTTTTCATATACAAACAAAATAAAATGCTCACTTTCAGCCAGATATATCCCAGGTGCACAGAGAAAATGATAGAATAATAGACCTTTTAAAAGGCTGTAACAAAAACTTTCTACATTCCAGAATGGAAGAGATTAACCTCAAAATATCACAGTGAGTGATTTTGGCAAACGAAAACGACTCAGATACATGTGAGTGCTATCAGTGCCTGGTTTAAAGACACTGACAGTTGTGTTTTGCATTATTTGTTTAGTTTATATGAGATTAAGATACACATTTTTGAAGAAGGTACATTCCTGAATTTTAGGTTTTACTGGACATATAGAAATGTTGACCCCCACAATACATATTACCTCCATACTGATATATTACATACCGGTACTTTACCGCAAATTATACTTTTTATGAAGTTCAAATGCAATTTTGAGGGTAGGAAATATTATTTTCCATCCTTTGGAATAGAAAAGCAAAACTGACATCTTCTTGGAAAATACTACTTCATTTTTATTATTACGATAATAGTATTTAGACCTGATGGGCTGCTGATGTTTTAAGGTCTTTTTTCATTTTGCCTCCAGACACCTTCATTTCAAAATTTGAACAATCTGATGACGTGAACATTTTAAAGGGTCTGTATGTTTTCCACTACACCATGTCTGTGGTCAAACGTTGTCTTGCAATCACAAGATAGTTTAAATACTTATCATTTTCTTGTCAGTTTTGTTGATTTGAGCAGAAGATGTTAACACAAGAATTCAACAAACATATTTCATTAGCTCCAAGTACAATAACACGTTAGCATCACTTTTGCACTCAGTTAATGTTAGTTTGTAGTTTATTGTTATATTTTAGTTACTGCATAAGCACAAGTCACGCATCCTGAGCCAAACTGTATTTTTTGTACATTTTTTTGTATTTCTTATGTGTGCCGAGTGTTCTAGCTGTCATGTGGCCGTGCTTTTGTTCTGATACCTGGAGGATGCTGGTTCCTTGGGGCACAGTCTCCAGCACACTCGTCTCGTAGCTGTTTTGAAGGAAGATGGGTCTGTTGTCGTTGACGTCCTGCACCTCCACGAACACTGTGGCTGTCCCCGTCCTCCTGCTGCCAGCGGGACCGTTGTCTTTGAGAGAAAATACAAGTGTAAAATGAATTGAATGGTAATTATTTTGTGACAAGACAAGGGCTTCCAAACATGAAATGATGTAAAATGTAAATAGGAAGAAAATAAGTTACAAGTGATTATTATGACTTTTTGTTTTGTTTTGTTCAATAGATGTAAAAAATATGCTACAAATAAAGAAGTCAAGTTTAAAATGTATGAAGTTTGAATATATTCATGTCAATTACTCAGTCCAGTTGCTCCCTTTATTAGTAAAAACCTAGCTCTCCCTTTCTGTGCCGATGTTTTGGTTTCAAAACAAATTGGTTTCAATCCTGACTTACAGTGTTTGATATAGTGTGTGTAAAACATGGTTTAAAACGTGTCAGACAACGGCAATCTTCATTTCCGTATATTTAACAAAATAGTAGTTATTGTCATTGCAGCTGCACATAGGCTATTACCATAAAACTGTGATGCATGTTCAAAATTAAGTCGTAGCTTAAAATGAGACAATCCCCTAAATAGTGTTGATGTCTTTGTTTGCAAGAAAATGGGCCACTAATTCTGTCGCCTCGCTCAGTTTTACACGATCTGAGCCCGTTGTCGCCTCCAAAACAGGAAAACCTCAGACTTTTTGTTCTTTCTTTTCAAAAAGGAACAAAGGCAGTTGAGCAATATTCTGAAATCACTCCGAAATGAGAAGCCCTTTTTTTTTTTTTTATCATTGTCGTACAACAAGGAGGGCTTTGAAGATGACAAAACAAATGAGCAAACGAGACCTATTATCATAAATACAAACTGTGGACAGTGAAATGAATATCAAAACACAGAATAAATGAGTTTTGTCTCGAGCTCAAACTCCAAACTCACCGATGGCTTCAATGATCAGCGAGTACGAAGCCTGGGTTTCTCTGTCCAGTCCAACCACAGTCCGAACTATTCCATCCCTGAAGCCAACGCTGAATTTACCGTCTTGATTACCACCTGTAAAAGACAAACATGCATACGAATAAAACTTAAAATTATAATAAAGTGACGCATAACACTGTGACAATAAGGAACTGTAGAACCGTAGCTGTAGAAGAAGGAAACATAAAACAGGGTAAAAAATATAAATATACATAATTAAAGAATAAACATGGACTACAGAACATTTTTTGTGTCAGTTAAATTTGCAGAGGTATAAAAATGACCATATACAATTAAAAGTAAAAATATAAACTTCTAAAATATATAGTTTAAAATGTAATAGACCAAAAATAAAATTTCTGCTGGCTAATTGATGTTGCAAATACAAAAAGTTAAAACACTTTGCACTTTAAATTTATTGGTATCACTTTGAAAAAACTACACATTAATTAGTCGCTGGACTACTCATTTCACTAAAATGGAGTTCAGATAAATATATTTCAAAGTTTGCTAAAATACTTTACACATTTTATTCCGGTTAAGCAATTTTTTAGGTTTTTTGTTGATGATGATGACATCACACTAGGAAATGACCAAGCTTGTGCTCTGGAAAAAAACAAAATACATTGGGCCAAAAGAAATACACGTGAACATGTTGAATTAATGTATAAAGGGTCAAAAAAGTAGTCTCTTTTGTGTAAATTATGCATAACCTTTGTCTCCCCAGTGTGATGTCATTTATTTGTTTACTTCTTGTGACTTTCTACAGATTTTTCAACTTTCAACTTTTCTCCACAACTACTTGATTGGTGTAAAACTATAATTTTTATTTACAATAGGTATTACTACACCAAATAAAAAATCATAAAAACCTGTCATACACACTTTAATTAAGCTTGAGCAAAGACTTCATCATGAACAAATAGTTTATTATATATATATATTATACGAGGGATTCAGGCTTAGAAACTACATCACCAAGTTGTTTAAGTTGGAGTTAGGGTATTTATTAAGTAGTTACTAAGCCTGAAACATTCTTAATAAACAATTTGTTCATTATGAATCAAGTTTTTATTCATGCTTTATTAAATTATTAAAGGGTAGTTATTATAAAGTGTAACCAATACATTCAATATCAATAGCATATAAAGATCTACTACTTTTTTTACACTTAATGTCACAAATTCAACGATATGAAATACACAGTTACAGCCCCGTAAGTTCCTGAAAATCTGCACCTTTAATGTGGACGAGACACTCCACATAATGGTCTAACCTGTGATGAAGTAGCTGAGTTCAGCGTTGAGGCCGGTGTCGTTGTCGGTGCAGAGCAGGCGGGCGACGACGTAGTCCCGGGGAACGTTCTCCTTCAGGGAAACATTGTACAGGCGCGGGTTGAAGGTGGGCGTCTCATCGTTCACATCCAGGACTGACACAAACACACGGACAGGGATGAGGACACGAGGACAGGTGCAAATGAGGACAAAGATAATGACAAAACAAATCTATAAACTCAGGAGTATTCAGTATTAAGTATAATAGCAGTCGTTGAAAGGCGAATATAATTTATACGTCATGGAAAATCTAATAATTTATTTAGCATATTAAAGTTACTGGCTACATGGCATTTAAAAAGTTCAGTTGTAGTTTGTATTAGACAACAGAGGTGTGCAGACACTGAAAGATGCGTTCACAAAACATCTATGCCATAAGGTGCAATGTTATCTCAATAGATTTTTAGACACATGACACATGATGAAATAGAATAGGAATCAATCTTTAATTTAAATATATCAATTTGAAGCTTCTTCTGCAGATTACATGAACGTAAGAAAACAAATGCGTAGTGTTAAAAAAAAAAAAAAAAAAAGTTAAAATGCGTTGTAAAAAAATATGCAAATTTGAGACATTTTTCGATTTTCCCATAGGAATAACATGGGATGCTTTGGTCATTGGCTTCGCCGTACAAAATATGCGGCAGTAGCTCAGTTGGCAGAGAGATTGTCCGAAGGTCAGCGGTTCAAATCCCGCTCCTGACATAAACATCCTTGGTTGAGCGGTCAGATCCACTGACCCACAGGTTGGCGGTGCAATTGCTCCCGCAGGTGAATACTGCCGTTGTGTCCTTGGGCAAGACACTTAACCTGCCTTGCCCCCAGTGTCTGCGTACTCTGGTGTATGAATGTATGTGAGTGAATGGGTGAACGGTTCCTTGATGTAAAGCGCTTTGAGTGCCTCGAAGGTGGAAAAGCGCTGTATAAATATGTGACCATTTACCATTTACCATATGACATGGGTCTGATTGGCTTTTTTGATCAGTAGGCCAAAATTGAATTTTGTGCAAAATTTCAATAAATTCTAAAAACTAATTTTTTTGCTCCCCATATACAAGTTTGCTTTGATCTGCAGGGGGCGCTAATGCGCCAACGTTATTTTTTTCCCCTCTAGTAGGTTTCAGGCAGGGAGTTTACTAATTCAAATTTGATGCAATTCGGACTTTATATGTACAAATGGGAGCATATGTGCAAATCCACGTAAAGCGCTCGTTTAGTTCACTTCGTGCGCATTTTTGCACGGGCTTTGCCCGTTTACAACAATAATGTTCAATTTTCTCACTACTTATTGGTTTGCATGGAATGTGCCTGAGTTGGGGAATGAGTTAGTGAGTGTTTGGAAGCGGGCGAGCGCTTTGCGCTTGATTTCGTGCGCACTTCGTGCACACTTTCACAGCTTCGCACGGCACTACGAAACTAATAGGCTTCTCGCCAGCATGTGGCGCTTGGGCCTAAAAAAACATGAAACTGAAACGATTTTTGTCGGTATCATCTTGCCTTAAAGGAAATATATTCAGCATTTTTGATATCATTATTAGCCTTTAAACACGGAGTGCCTTAAATTTGCCATCTCATGTTTTAAAACAAAAAAAAATATATTTCTTATTCATCCAGTGCCCTTTCTTATCAGACAGTATAAATTTACACCTACTGAGTGCATTCAGCCAGCAAATGGCACCAGCGCAATATACAATCTCGTGAAGTTAGTGCTGAAAAGATGTTATGATGCGGATCTGCTGCAGCAGTTATTGTGTTTAGACGGCAGAAAAGATTTAAGGACTTAAAACGGCGGAAGATTCTCGGATAAATGACGTAGATGATCCGAAAATGTGTCCAAGGTCGAGGGAGTTCGCAGGAAGTGTGTTTGACGCTCAGAGGGGGGAAGGATTTTTTAATAAACATTCCTCAAAATAGCGTGAATGCAGTTGAATGCTACTTCAGGTATGTTTTTGATGACAGAACATGGTTAGAACAGGGTTAAAAGCTCAAAAAAGTCACTGTAGTATGTCTCCTTTAAATCCAAAATTTACGTCCATATTGACTGCATTGATGTCAGTCAATATGGACTTGAATTTATGCTGTACATTAGATAACTGTATGTTGAAAAAATTACAAAACAATGCCCAAGAGGAGTAGGCAGTAGGAGTAGGAGTAGATGCTAAACATTATTTCCTTAGCTCTCCATAATAGAAAGCTAGTTACATCAGTTTGTATTCGATCAACAAACACCTGAGACGATTCGGCAAGATTGCTACGTTGGATGCCCTTCCTGACACAACCAGCCATTTCTGCAACAAAACATTTTGTGCTCAGGGTAAGGTTTGAAACAGCTACACTCCTGTTGGGCAATCACTCCACTGGACCACCGTTTTAACTGAGTAAAAATGGAGTTGTCTCTGCATGTTTGCGGCTGCTCACCTGACACAGTGAGAGTAGAGGTGGATGTGCGGGGAAACTTTCCAGCATCGTAAGCGATGATCCTGAGCTGGTACTGTCCGATCTGCTCCCGGTCCAGAACCGCGGTGGAGCTCAGGACTCCTGTGGTCGTGTTTAAGAAGAAGTCCAGACGCGGCATTCCCATCTGCAGCGCCATCGTTATCAAACCGTTCTTGTCCTCGTCGGGGTCCTCCACAAGGACCTACACAAGGATGAAGAGCATGTGAGGAGCAATTATTTTATGTTGCTTGAAAAAAGTTCTCATTTAGTTTATTGTGACTTAAATGTAATGTGACTTGGCTGGGTTCAGGATGATATCACAGTGCTGTCACATTACTCAATTTCGATGCAAATTATACCAATTTTGAAGACAATAGACAAAATAATATAATTTTCAACACATAATAGAAGTATTTTACTTTAATATTAATATCTTTTCCACTATAAAATTATTCTGGTAAGGTTCAGATGTGCCCTATGTAGTATTAATTATAAAGAAGTATAAAAGGATTCGTTTCAATTCGTTTGGTCATCAGTTTTATTTACATCCTTAATCCTGGTTTTAGGGACAACTCAGAACAAAAGAGAAATATTTATCTATTTTGTCAGATGTGGATAATTCCTTTTGATGATTATTATCAAAATACTCTACAATCTGTACAGCAATCAGCATCCTCTATTGGAAAACAGCACCACAGTATTTTATAACACCATGCACTATTCATAGAGAAATACATGTTGTGGAGAAAGTGTTGCTGTTAGTGGCCAATAATTTCCACATGTTTTGGGATTGTTTATAATATTGTTTATATTATAATTGTTTATATTGGACCGAGGTTAATAAAAACACTGAAAATTTTAACATTAATATCCCACTTGACTTCAAAACAATCTGGGACATAAAACTCCTGCAATGGAAACAATAGATGGATACTTTTGGAATATACTTTTTGCAGGGAGGATATTTACTGATCATTGATATAAGTGGGACAGTTATGCCAATCCATTTATGCCAAACATTATCTACATGATTTACATACTTTTCTATTTTGTTTTTCCTTCTCTGTGTCATGTTTTTTTTTTTTTTTTCTATCTCACAAAAATAAAATTAAATCATTAAAATAAATTGGTTTCATGACCCTCAACTGTAAGTCCCTCAAATACAAGCTTGACTTGTTGACAATGTTGATAGCAAACACTCAATTTAAAGTCTAGTGTAACTTTATTATTTATCTCTGCATTTTATCAGACAAGTATCCAAGGTTTAATTCAATGTTTTTCGATTTTTTTCTGAGTCAAGGTATACTTTTTTGGTGGAAAAGATACCAAGACACACCCTCAAATAGTAAAACATAAACAAATCAGACTTTGTAAGTAAAAGAAATATGGTCTATAATGTGGCAAATGGCGTCCGTGCCAACGTCTAATTCTTCAAATTTTAAACCAGTAATTGTGTTGCTTTCATTTACAGCACAGAACTTAACTTGCTCCAGAACATCAAAAATGATAAATTATTCAAATAAATCCACGTGTGAATCGATGGTAAAAGACAATCTAATTCTGTCAACTGATCTGATCTGAAGATGTTTCGCCGCACATCCAGCTTCTTCACTTCTTTCATTTGTTCATTTGTGAATCCGTTAACTCAAATTGCACACCTGACAATCTCGCCGTGACAAGCCCACTGTTTCCCGACACACTGGTGGAAAATCAAGGGTTTCATTTACCTTATAAACAGAGGATCCAATGGGCAGGCCTTCTGGTACTTCAGCCACAAAGGGCAGATTGAGAAACGTGGGGTCGTTGTCGTTGAGATCCTGCAGATTGACAAAGACTGTGGTGCTTGAAGTTGCCTGCAGGGGAGGGGTGCCACCTAAAGAGGGCGCCAGAGGGACACAAAAGCACATCTGTCTCATGGTCAAGTGAGTTTAATACTACAATAAAAAGTTTCATGGTCAACGTAAAACCTGCAGGATTAGGCTGAGAGAGGAGGTAATAGGTGAAGATTGATAGCTTCCCCATTCAGAAAAAGAAAAACCTCTTACTTTAACTTATGTTTTAACACATCAACTATAAAAGAATATTTACAACTAAGGTACAATGGGTAAGGTACATTATCTGCTCATTAATGCAGTTGTTAGACTTGGGATACAATGGACTTGGGGTAAATGTAATGTGAGAAGGATTTAAGTGAAACTGAGAACAAAATTTGAAACTTAATTGCGATGGCTGGGAAACTGAGTAGGAGAGTCTCAAAAGCTCTTGAGGGGAGCTTCCGATGTATAGTTTTTAGTATCTAACAAAATATGGCTAAGGGAGGAAATGTTGTAAACAAACAACAGATGGAACATGTGGGAAGTGAAAAGACAATTAAAGGTGGTGTGTTTGATTTTTATGTCTTAAAAAAGGTGAAAAACAGAACTACTTCATTTTAAACAGTTTGCTGCGTTCCTTTCCTAACGCATTTCCACCATCCTAATTATTCACCACAGTGAGTTAATAAGTGCTTTTTACAACTTTTGGAGGTCAGAGCGGAGTTTTGCTGCCACGGTAAAGCTAACAGCAACTAGCATGCTAATAGTGCACTTCCTGGTTCTCTGACACATTTTAGAATTACATGCAGCACACAGCGGTCACATTTTCAATATAATTTTTTTTTTTTTCCTATATACGTACTGCGGCAGGACGTTTTTTTCTATCATTAACCTTTATTTAACCAGTAAGAGCAGTTGAGACATGACATAAAGACAATGCAATGACAATGTTTTTGTGAAGTGAAAACAGAAATAGTTAATTTTAAACTCATTACAGCAGTCATATCGCTGACTTATCTAATGCAGTCCCAAAATCCTAAATATTCACAGCACTGAGTTCATAAGCATTTTTCTTTATAAGCTCAGAGTGAGTTTTGCCGTCCTGGGTAAAGCTACCAAATATTAGCATGCAAACGCTGCACTTCCTGCTTCACATAGAATAAAATGCTTAATAATTAGATGCGGAGAAAGAACTGCTTTATAGAAATAGGTATATTGTAATAGATGCTTTTACAATATATCTGTACTGGGGCAACACAGATTTTATATTATATTATACATTTTCAGCCATGATTTAATAAAGGCTTCTTGAATTTTCTAAATCCCACGAGTGCCTCTGTCCTGTTTGCTAGGTTCTAGATTGATCCTCAACCAGAGGAGCACCTTGGTAAAACATCTATATCTACTACCACTGAAGTGATACTTGCGCAGCATTCCAACAACCAGTTTTTTTATAACATGCAAAAATACATGAACTATTTCTGTTTTTCACGTTTCAAAACAGTAAAAATAAGGTACAGCCCCTTTAAGACAAGGGAAAAAAACAGTGCATGGGTAAAATGACAAATACAGCCACTTCCAAGGTGCAATGTGTAACTTTATCTTGTGGAGGGGTCGTTACCCGCTGGTCTTCATTGTCTCCCTTTCACAAGATCCATGTTATTTCTTTCTCTGGAATGTTCCCCTTGGCTATCTTGTATTTATTTAGTAAATAGTGGTTCTATTGCTTAAAGGTCCCATAACATGCAAAATCGACTTTTCAGAGGTTTTAACCTTCCTACAGTGCTATTTGGGCCTCGTATGTGTGCCCAAAGTGGTTTTTTGATTGATTCCCGCATGTTTTCGCTAGAGAACTGTCTTTTCCGTCCCCCTCGGCTGAGCAGGCAGACGGGGCTCCTCACCAGGATGACGCGGCTTCACAAGGATGACGCGGTGTTTAAGCCACGCCCGGAAGCGGCGCAAGAATAAAAACAGCTAATGCTAATGCTACACAGTAATTACACGATGCATACGACAGATCGAAGAGTTAGCTTGTTATTTACCAAACGGCAACGTCCGTCGTCGAGGTACTGGAGCACATCAAACTCCAGGTCAGATCCAGGACGTAGGACTCAGCATGACGCACCGTGCGGATAAAATGTTTATTCCCGTGTTTGTGTATCGCTGTTTACCGGAGCACATGGCGCATGCGCACTATCTCCGCTCTAGGCTTCGGCACGAGTTGGGCGGGGGAGGCGCGCGAGTTGGGCGGAGGAGGCAGCCTGCTCTCTGTTCGGGGGGGTCAGATCTCAGAGTGAGCCGTTTGCTTTTGCAAGGAGGGGGGCCAGTCCAAGAAATGGGTGTTTTTTGGAAACTGTTATGTTATGGATATTGCACAACGCAAAATTTTATCAACAAAGCCCTTAGAACAGACTGTGTAAAGGGCAACATAGCAGAATATGGGACCTTTAAATATAAATACATAACACAGATTTTGACTGTAAGCAAACTCCACAGGTCTTAACTTGTCCTGGTTGTGTCATTTTCTTGTCTCCAGGGAGATAGAAAAATTGAATACCATACTGTGGAAACATCCAGGCAAAGCAATGACATCTCCATGATTTCTGTCAGAGAAGTTACATAGTACACCTTTAATGTCTCCCACTTCCTCCTGAGTGTTTCGGGTTATGATAGAAAGACGTCCAAACACTACAGACATATTATTAATTGAGTGTAAGATCGTCAGCTTGATCTCTGAATATATATTTGATCAATTACTCTGACATATTTGCACAGTGGGACTAGTCCATCTCCCCTTATTGCCTGAACACACAGCACTTACGGTCGACTGCTGAGATGACAATAGTCCTCATGAGCGCCGCGTCTCTGGGGTTGGAGCTCTCTCGGTCCAGGGTGACTCCACTGGTGCGGATCTTCCCGTTGTTCCTGTTGATGGTGTAGAAGGGGTTTTCAGGACTGATGCTGTACACCACTGTCCCGTTGTCGCCGTTGTCAGGGTCATACGCAAGCACCTGGATGTGAAAAGGAAACAAACACAAGTGAAATATATCTACGAACTTTAGTGAGTATCATTTTCAGTAGTGTTTATATGCATTCACACTTTGGTTGGATCTCGGTTTGGTCCTGACATTCTAGTTCTACTTCAGTCCTGTGAACCCAGCCTAATTATTCATTATTATCTACATGTTTAATCTAATATTGGTAAAACACTACAGCTGTTACATTATCAACACAATTATAATGAGAAGAAACATCACAATTTAACGATTATTCACAGTTACTGACAAGATCAGACAACAGTAAAATACTTAATTATCTCATTCAAATTGTCTAATAGATTAAAATTCCTCTAATTTGTGACCAGCTTTTTGAAATAATAGTTTGAATCTTTCATAAGGATTAAAGTGAAAATGAAATGAGTGAATGAAAATGAAAGTGAATAAGTAAATCATAAACTGCCATATTTTTTTACATTCAGGGTTACTTTTTTGGTGGATAGATTGAAATAATGTTTTGCTTCTAAAATGGTCATGATTATTAAGTTTTAGTTTGTACCTGAATAATCACAATTACCAATTAACTGAATAATCTTGACATCCCTGTATGGCACTGGTGTTTTATTTGTACAGGAACAGAGCAAAATAAGATACTAGTTATAGGCTGAGAAGTTTGGAGCAAGGTTATAGACAGAATTTACAACTTTGGTCCCCGGCCATGTTAAGTCTAAATAAAGATTGATGATGTCTTACAAGAAAATACGAGCACACATCATCATCAAGAAAAAATGTACATTGAACCGGACGTAAAATACTGGCAATTTGTCCAGTGGAAGCAAAGGAAATGAACTAGTTAGATGGAGTTTAACGTAAATTCACTTGAAATGCATAGCTTTATCACATTTTATTCTACATTCTAAACTCATAAATAGGTTATTAGTGAATCCATTACTAAACGATGAAAGGAAAGACACATGGAATTTGTGAGGGCTGAATTAAACTTGCAAATGTTAAATTGTGTGACATTGTTCATAGACTGAAGTTTCATCTTTAGTTAGAAAATAATAAACAAAGTCACGTTTATATATCACTTTTCTACTTAAATTGGTTTAAATAAAGGAACCAGTCTCACACATTCATTCAAAGACACTGGGGACAGGCGGGTTAAGTGTCTTGCCCAAGGATACACTGGCAGTATTCATCCGAGGGAGCTGGAATGTGGGCTAGTGGATCTGAGCGCTTTTATGTCAAGAGCAGAATTTGAACCACCAGCCTTAGAATCAGAAGATGACCACTGAACACCAACTGAGCCACTGCTGCCCCGTGAAGTTAGTTAAGAGTTATGCATTTCAGAACAGGTTTGTGGAGAATAATTACAGAGGTTTTTTTTGCTGGAAAAGGATATCAGTTTGTGATAATTGCAAGATTCAACAGTGATCAACAGTGCACCTTGGGTAAATGTGGTAAATGCACACTTTACAGACGCATTACTTAGTTATAATAGTGATAATTAGCACAATATAGAACAGTAATGGTTAAGTGTAAAGTCAGCAGTCCAGTCCCAGCCCTTCAGCGCCGTCATGTCGCTCGTTCTAAAGTCACTCTCGTATCAATCAGACAGAGAGAAAAATGGCCCTGTCTCTCCTCTGTCACAAAGTGCCGATGGATAACGAATGTATGAGGCCTCCAGCTCGGCTAAAACACAGGCGGATTTTTAAAGAGCTGATCAATTATTCATTTCACTGACTGAAAATTGCTGGAAACTGGTTAATTGGTCATTAGAGGAACAAAGGTTTTGCAGGTATTTAAAAATTAAGAGACATGTTAGGCAGGAGTCTAGCGGGTGCATTGATCGCAGAGACAAAGGAATGTGATATAAGATGTGGCGAGGAGTCCGACCAAAGCCAGACCAAATAATCAATGCAAGCTACAGAACTGGGCACATAAAAAGACGGAGGGAAAATATATCAATCTTTTTCTATTGAACTGTGGCCCATAGCAAAGGAACTAGTGCTAAAAAGATCCTATATTATAGACAGTGTAGTGAAGCAGCCTGCAGTTACTTGGAAGTACTTAGACTTGGGAAGCTAGTCTGGGTAATAGATCAGCCACCGTCATGCATATTTACTGATCTTAAAATAAGGATCATGCATATTAATAGAGAAAAATCAATACGAATCGATACTAAAACTAGCATTTCTAAACTTTAAAAAAAAGAAAAAGACGAAAATAAATTAGAGAGTGTGAAATTATATTATGTTGTCTAAAAAAAGAGTGTTTTGTATCAAACATGTGTAAGTTTTTCTTAGAATCAAAATCTGAGTTTGAAATGTCAGTATCGTGACAACACTGCTACCAGTATTAAAATAAAAATTATAGCCTGCCAAGAATATAAAATAAGCAGACAAAAGAAAACAAGGCACTCCAACGGGCTGAAGTTAAAAAGCCTTTATTTAAAGCTTGAGTACCTCATTTTCAAACAGTGAAATAAGGAGGCATTAAAACCTTTGTAACTCATTCCTAGCTCTCACAAAACACTGGTTCATCACTAATTTTCACATGCATCGTTTTTTGGGGCGCTAGCACAGGTTTATAACAGCTTTTTCAGACTCAAAAGTGAAGAAGGAGTATTATCTCTGCACAATGTGTCATATAGTGACTCAAATGGCTCTGTCTTCTGTCTTAGAAGTTTGAAAAGATAAAATGTTTAATTGTTATGTGAAAAAAGCATGTAGAGTTCTGCTTTTACAATATACTTTCTGGGAAGGAAAACCAAATCAACTAATTATGAGAAAATAAATTTGGTATCACAGCTTTAAACATCTCTTATTTAATTCAAAAAACAAACCCGATGTCAGATGCACATTTCTGTCAAGCCTCCTACAGCATTCATGTAAACACAGGTATAGGTTTAACACCTGATGTAACTATAGCTTAGTTTGTTTTAAGAAAGATATCCAACAAAACGTGGAGACTACATTTGGAGTTTGGAAGAAGGTTAGCTAGGGTCAAGGAAAACATATTTATTTACTAGATGCATTGTGTTCAGCAGTATCCAAAAATAATGTATCAGGAGTAAAAAAATAATTTTCAGCTCCATTCTTGCGAGATAGCACCTTGGTGATGTGAAGTTATAGTCAAAGGCACAATAAGTTTCCTGTTTCCAGTTATGTCTAATAAGCATTGCTCAGGTTAAAGCTATATTGCTGCTAAAGCTTCTCAAGGTTCTTTAAGTTCTTTTGTGAGTCACATTTGGTGAAGTGGATGAATTGGGGGTTGGGTAATACATCCACAGACACAACAGCAAAATCCACATAATGCCCGTAGCTTGAATTGCAAATGGACAAGGATGTTTACTAAATTACCTACTGCGATCCCAACTTCTGGAGTTCCCTTAATGGTTTGTGTATTTGGCAGGTTAGACTATTCACTAAAACATAACGAAAATTATTATATTTATTCATTCATTCATTCATTCATTTTCTACCGCTTCCCGTTAGGGGTCGCGGGTGACTGGAGCCTATCCCAGTGACTTTGGGCCTTAGGCGGGGTACACCCTGGACAGTGGCCAACTCGTCACAGGGCTGACACAGAGTGACAGACAAGGACAGACAACCATTCACTCTCACATTCATTCACTAGGGACAATTTAGAGCTATCAATTAACCTACACAGTCATGTCTTTGGACGGTGGGAGGAAGCCAGAGAACCCGGAGAGAACCCACGGTAACACGGGGAGGACATGCAGACTCCACCCAGAGAGATCGTGTGATGTTAGGGTGGAATTCGAGACCACGATGTTGGGGTGGTCTGGGATTCGAACCCCGATCTCCTTATTGAGAGGCAGAAGCTCTAGCCGCTCTGCCACCTTCCTGGTTGAGCATGAGCAGCAGATGTAACATACAGTATGTTGGGGCAATTCAACAACTGTTACCTAGAAACCATACAGTAAACAAGGGCCAAAATCCATATAAATTACACAATAGTTATGATTTGGCAAATAATAATACCTGATGCCACCGTCATTTGTCATAAACTTGAGTCTGCAGCTTTAAAATTGTCCCTGGATTTTTGATAAAGAGTTGCTTATTGATGAAATGAAACGTCCCATCCACATGTAAGTAAGTAAATTCCCCATTCATTTTTGCCATAGAGATTTAGAAAAATTCTAATATTACAAGTTTAACAGTGTGACAGAGGCTAACCAGCTATGTGGTAACTAATGTCCATAACACTTTTTTTTCTTTTTCTTCCCAGTCCAAAAAACCCACGTAAAACTTGAAATTCGGCATAAATAACTTAGCGGTTTAGTTTAAGTTTCAGAAACAGATTTAAAATTAAATTTATAGGTCTTATGTTCATTACTCAACACAGAGCCGATTAGCTTTGAGCAAGCTTTCAAGCATTTTATATAGATAGATGGATAGATACTGTATATATATATTTTCAGAAACCCTATGAGAAAAATGAATGACAAATACTTTTGGAACCAAGGGTGGGCGGTCACTGGTGAGCTCAACTTTTACTTTTCAGTTTTCTTCACAAAATGCAAAAATACTGACTAGGATAAATATTTACCACAGGGACTATCTCAACAAGTCATAATGAGAAAAAACATGAGGACATGATAATGATGATGATTTTTATTTATAGAGCACTTTTCCACCTAACAGGCACTCGAAGCGCTTCAACATACAGTATGCACTTTAAATGAATATAACAAATAACTTTCCCCTAGCACGAAGTGATTTGAACATAAATAGGCCATACATTACATGTTATGCAACCTTTTTATCTGTTTATAGCCAGGCTTGGACCTGGAACAGAAAATACACTGGATAAAAACTGGCCTGGATAAGGTACTACACTTGAGTCTTAAAGTAATATTATTTTTTTCTATTGCCGTCTTAAGAAACCCCTTGTCCTGAAATGTCATCGGCAGCGTAGACCCGTGTGTGTACAATGGAAATGCCTGCAGTGGGATCAAGGAGCTCTGAGATTTGAGAGGGCTGATCCCTGCTCCGGGCACGGCAAACAAATTCACCGGCTCACTGGACAGCTCCAGGTAGGACGCAGCAGGTTGCCTCTTGTCTCCATGGAAACACAGGACAGGACCAGGGCTAGACTTGGGGCAATTACAGGTCTGCAAGGCTGGGTGGGCCAATTTATTGAAAAAACGGTCCAAAGGGGGCATCCAGTGTCTGCGCACTGGGGGAGAACGGTCACAATCACTATGCATTACTTAAGTGTATGCATTTGGCTGCACCACGGAGGAGCTCTGGCATAATACTTGAAACCTAAAAACCAAAAGTAAATATCCACATGTCTTAGTTGTGGTTCAGTTCTCACAAAACAGTGAAATCAACCTCAAAAGTGCATCAGTATTAATTTATATCATTTTATACACAGTTTCTTTTATTTTTAATCAGCTCTTAATTGCATTTTTTTCCCTTTCAATTGTTAACCTCCTAGATTATTTACATACAGTGTTAGGAAGAATACACATCCCATTATGTGCTCCAATCAGCATTCTGAATACTTGCACATCTTTCACTTTCACATTCTATTATAGTGTAAAAATTCAACAGCAGATTAATAACAACTTTATGTTTGTTTAATGTTTGTTCTGCATTTATTTATACATTAATTAAGAACGAAAAATTGCACACGCACTCACCACATGAGCTGTGTTTTAATTTTTTCTTTATAGTACTGTTCAGTTTGAACCCAAAACTGCATGATGAACCACGTGGGCCATTCCATTGATTTTAGAAAAGTAACATTGTTATAAAAACCACCAATAAAAATGAATTAATGTTCTAAATACGTGTTTTACAGGTGCATTTAGCTCAGTTACTTCCCAACACTGTTAATATACTAGATTTAAATGTTTTTCATACTTTCATTGTTATTATTAATATTTTAAAATTTTGCCGAACTATAACTTACAACACAATGATCTCCTCTAGGTCTCCATGACTTCTTCTTATTAAAATGTATTAAAAAATCTGGGATAAAAATCTGAAAATTTTGAAGTTTTTGAAAAGATCGAGAACATCGTGTAGTTTTTTCTTTCATTGTAAGCTATGACTTTACATTCTGCATCTTTGTGGTATAGGGAACATCATGTAGCAATGGTAAGAAAACCAGTAGTTGCATTGAAATACTACAGGAAGCATCGCTATCATTATGCATTACTTCATTGGCTGCACAATGGTCGACCTCTTAAGATAGCACAGATTGAAACCGTCCCAACATTTAACACCTATTAACACTTCCTCCCTCTTCCTCCCCTTTATCATTTCAGCATTCAGCTTCTTGAAATGTGCTCTTCCTTACTTTTCTGGCTAGAAGCTGAATAATTGTCTATGCATATGACTGCGGGCTACATTTTAATTAGCAATTGGACTCCCTTAATTTAACTCCCTGACGCCTCCTTAATTAATGGACAATCAAGGCTTAATTAACAACAACACACAGCCAAAGACAGCAGCAGGACAATGCGAGAGTTTGGGCTAAAATAAATGTGTTTACTTTGTGATGACCTATGCATTCTGTAGCTGGGAGATGAGAAGCCACATAGATTTAACCTTCACTACTTAAAATTGGTTAATTTCCGTTTTAGACTGGTCATCATTATAACATTTTAATTCAATGCAGTATTTTACACTGTGCAAACCCACTGTATAAATGTCATGCTTTTTAATAACTTGTATAAAGTTTGAACAGCAGTGGACTTACCGATATAACGTCAGTGTTTATTGGACTCTTTTCCACCACGTTGGCGTAGTACGGCTCATCGGGCCACTTGGGGGCGTTGTCATTTATGTCCAGGACTGTGATGTTGACCTGCGCAAAGGAGAAGAGAAGCATTACATACATTAACTGAATCAAAAGTGCCTTTGAGGATGATTTAAGCAGACGACATCTGGTCAGTGGGAAGCGTAAAGAAGCCATGCTTTTTTCAGGTATTTAGTTTTGAACTATAACTTAAATGGGCTGTACATGATTTTTTTGTTTGAAACATGAAGAACTAGTTCATGTGACTAATTTTTTGCATGTAACAAAGTAAAATGGTCTAATTGAGGACTTTGATTTATCTTGTTTTTTGTAAATGTGTTTTGTATTTCTTTGTCATTTCATTTATGTTTATTCCATGTATGGTACTATTGTCTGTCTGTGTGTACTTGTACTTGTACTGTCTGGACCTGTTGGACTCTCTGCTCATCTGCTTGTTATCTGCTATTGGTGGCTTGTATTTAAGGTCACGCCCATGCCACAGTTTTATTGTAAGCCCTGATGAAGACCTGTTGATTGAAACATGTTACTTGGCCATCTAAATCCTTTAATTATACTTCCTCGGTTGCGATTTTTACTTTTTTTTTGAGTGCCTGGATATTTAAGTGTTTTTTTAGACTTCTTTCCTCCAAGAGCACGCTGTACCGCTCTCACTGATTGGAAAACCTGTAGCAAACAGCCACATCCTTGTTCATTCATTCATTTTCTACCGCTTATTCCCGTTCCCAGGGTCGTGGGTGACTGGAGCCTATCCCAGTGACTTTGGGCCTTAGGCGGGGTACACCCTGGACAGTGGCCAACGACGAGTTGCATTCATAGTTTTTTTTGTAAAGTTAAATCTATGTTGCCCCAAGAAAGCGCTTATAAACTCATTGCAGCGGATTTTTAGGATGCTGGGACTCCATTAAGTACATGTGACTGCTGTGAAGAGTTTAAAATGAACTAGTTATGTTTTTCACATTTCAAAACAGTAAAAAATAGGTACAGCCCCTTTAAGTAGATCAATATTTTCCATTTTGTTCATCATAAACCGCAATATTGATCTGAAATGGCTTAGTAATAACAGGTCCATTGACCGATTCAAAACTACAGAACTGATAAGATTGTAATTTACAGGTTTTTATTTCTGAAAAGTGACATTTTAGAACCTTACATGTATCACCCGGAGACAAACCTTTTCAAATAATCACAACTAAATACAGGAACGTGAGCAGGGATAAAGGAAAGATGAAAACGTGAGCCTCAGTTATACAAGACAAGATTAACTCAAACAGGCAGCAATCACTCTAAATACAACTCTGAGTAAACTAATGAGGAAACACTGTTGTAACAAGGATAAAAGCCCATTAATGTAGATTTTGCACAATACTAACCTTTAACCTGTGCTATCAACCTTCTTTTAAGACGGTTTTGAAAATGAGGTGTTTTATTAGTTTTGCCGTGTTGTTCTGCCTACACTGAATATATTTGTATTTAGGTTTGTTCATCCCAGCACTATACAGCAGTTTATTTATATTTTACTGTTACTATTCATTGCCTAATGTTGCACCATATCGCCGAAGCTAGTTCTTAGTTTGTGATTTTTTTGTTCGCTGACAATGGCAATAAAACATTCTGATGTTATTTCTGTAAATGCATCTCTAACACTACAATTTGTTTGCCTTAGTTAACAAACACAAATTATTCATTCACAAACATATAGTATGCAATTTAAATCAAGCACAGTATAAAAGCCTGTATCGATATAGACTACGTAAAACATTTGGCATAGTATATTATTAGCAATGTTTTGTGGCCGTATAAATTGCTATTGAAGCTCAGTCATTAGCGGAGAGATGCTAATTAGACCTGACAGGCAAAACACTGATGATTGACATATGAGAGGGGTTACCGTGGCGATGCCGGTTTTCTGCTGAGGTCCGACTCCTCCGTCCACAGCCCGAACAATCAGAATATACTCTGCTTTTATTTCACGGTCCAGGAGGGCGGTGGTTGTAATCTCCCCTGACAAAAACAAAAAACAAAGCACAGATTCAGAAATTACAACAATCTTCTGTTATTTCTGGCAAAGAAACTGCTTCTAATTGTTGTGATTAAAGCAATTGTCTTTTTGAATTGATGTATGTTTAATAGTTGATGCCCTGGATTGCTACCTCTCTGTTGTTAAAGCTTGGTTGGGATCAGACTTTGCCTTAAATGATCCACAGTATGCCATTCAATATTTATATCTTGCATTTGTTCATTTTTATCACTCACAAATACCTTGAAAAACACACTTTCTTCCAGTGAGTGTACTCTTTTTTCCAACAATCTTGACTTGGTGGTGTCACCTGCATGTGTCCTTGATAGATAAGTTTAACGCCTTACTTTTGAACAAAGCAATAACATCTTTCTATCGATGCCAATGTCACATTAGTCCTAAAAAAATGGGTACCACTTCATAATAACTACACCTAGCCTTAAAGCATGAACAAAGACTTTTTACATAATGAACAAATAGTTTACTAAGAATGATTTAGGCTTAGTAACTACTCAATAAATGGGTTAGAAGTTAGGGTATTAATAAAGTAGTTACTAGGCTTAAATCATGCTTAATAAAATATTTGTTCGCTATGAATTAAGTCTTTGTACATTTTTTATTGAACTCCAAAAAAGTGTAGGTATCATAAAGTGTTACCAAAACTATATATATAAAATTGTAAACCCTTTTTTTTGCAGTAGCTAGTAAAAATCTCAATTATTAAGAGGATTTTGGCTGGTTACAACCTGTCGACCACATGTACATGAGGTCAAAGCCTAATTAAGTAATTCTTAAATAAGTAGCGTGTTTTTGAGGTCCCATAATTCACAAAAATGTCATGAAATAAATAAACTTTAATATAGGCATTCGCTCACCATTCATTTGCTAGCATGGGCTAACCAAGCATAGGAAAATATAAATAATGACAATCCTTTTTAATGTCTATGGTCGACCCGCCATCAGAAAAGTTACATAGTGCACCTTTCAATAAATGAAACAATGCACAACAAATAGAATGGCAAAAAAGCATTATATAATATAGTACACATCTTATCAGCCAAATTTCTCAAATCTGAACTAAACTCTACATCTTATATTTAACAATGATAAAGAAATTCCTTGAAATGTAGATTTACTTTAACCTCATGACCATTTTATGTATAATCAATTTGTTGTTTGCCTCTTAAGTAAAGATAAGTAAAGGTGAATTTTGTCTTCTTATTAACATTTTTTGTATTGGGCCAATATATTAATTAAAAAGAGGATGCTTATACTTTCTCCTCCATTGGACATAACTATACCACCATATACCACCAGTTTTGCACAAATCTCTCCAGTAGTGAAAGAAATACATTAACATATGCAATCTTGGCCTGTGCTTTTCCATAGCAGCACACAGTAGCATCAGACCTGAGCGGGAGTTGAGACGAAACTGAGTGGAGCCCTCCAGGGAGTAGATGAGTGAGGCCTGGCCAAACTCCCTCGAGGCGTCCAAATCAGTCGCATTCACCAGCAGCACAGTCGCCCCTGAGTGAGACAGAGAGAAGGAGAGGGGGAGAGTTACAACTGCCACTGTGAGAAGAAAAAAATGAACTGAGAGGCTGAGGAGAAGAAAAAAACTCCAGAAAAATGCAAAGCAAAACTATCGTTATCTCAAAATCCATCTTTTTGGGAGTTGAATAAAGTAAAACTGACACTCTGGTTTGTTTCCTTGAACTGCTGATTCATTATCCAGATTGCAGGTTCTGAGGCCAAAACCTGTAGCTATGGCAATGCTCAGTTAGACTCAAAGCTCAGAGACGGACAAGACTCCTTCTTGCATAATTCATTAAGGGCAATTTGAAGTCACAAATTCACAACATTTGGCTCCAGTGGTCAAGGAGTCGCATTAAACTGGGCTGAAACTAACAATCATTTTGCTAATCGATTAGTCTAGCGATTATTCTTCTGATTAATCGATTACTGGAAGTTGTTTGGAACCAAGTCACATAATGAAAATATGTTTACTTGATTTGATCCAGATAAAGCTGAAGTGAAGTCGTTTGAGGACCCTGGTGGAGTACATTTAAGGACATGGACATTTATGGTGTGTGTGAATTTCCGCGTCATTTTTATGTAATTGCAGTTCATTCGGAGTCATAAAACCTCTTTTCTCAACTTGTGGCATGTTTTGGAACCTATGTGTAAACCAGCTAACCATTATTTGATTACTAAATTGGTTGACAATTATTTCAACAATCAATTAGTTGCAATTAACTTGTTGCAGCCCAGCATTTGATCGAGAGGAAGTTCAAGTGCATCGACAACCAGACATAGAAAAAAATGTTGTAGAAATGTTTGTGATATTCGGAAATCAATGTGTTGCCAAGCAATACGAGGCAATATGCATTTTTGGTGGATTTTCTCGATAACGTTTATTAGATGATACAATATCAAGAGTAACTGTGAATAAAATAATCAATAATATATTGATAATTAATACAGACTAACAGATATGACAAAAGAGCCTTCATAAGAGCACCATTAATAATTCAAAATATCAAAATAGAATTACAATGTCTGATCATATTTAATACACTTTAGTCGTAAATAATCTCTATCTAGAACCCTTCAGTCACCAAATTTCAACCTTTAAGGGGTGAAAAATGTATCTAAGGCATGTCAATGTAAAATGGAAATAATTGACTATTTGACAAAAAAAAAATAAATAAATAAAAATCAAGTCAATTATTAGTCAATTACGTAGAAAATCGTTAGCTGCAACCCAGCTTGTATTAATCTGGGGTTAAATATTGTAGAAATGTTCGCAACGGTAGAGAACACTGGCTCACGCTCCTGACAGATTTGACATTTCCTTATTTGAGAGGTATAGCTGTAATTCTAATTGTCTCATTTGCACAGTCTTTCTTTCTGGGACAGAGTGAAGTGCATGATGAAACTAACAGGAATCAGAGAAACTGCAGTGGCTGAAAAATATTATTTTACAATGATGTATTTTGTATATTGTTTTAAGCATAATCTGCTCATTGTGATTCCTTAGCATTTAGGTTTTACAAATATAGCAATGTCCAAAAATTGCTTCATTGCTTTCTATGAGAAAGACAGAGAGCAGGAGACATGTCACACAGACGAACTAAAATGTATCGGGCTAATTTCTTCACCGCCCCCGTCCACTGCAGCACTGATGGCATGGCAGCGAGTGGGTTTACGGATTAGTGGATTATCAGCTTGTTTGGCACAGCCTCTTCTTGGCACAGCGCTGATCAATATCCAAGCAGGCAGAGAGAGCGAGAGAGATGACAGGCTAAAGAGAGCAGCTAAGGGAGCTGAGCCCTGCCGCCCGGATCCCTCTGTCCCCATCGCCTCCTTCTAAAACCCGCGAAGGTCCAAGCCGCTCAGCCTTTTTCAGCGCAAGACATTTGAAGCGCCCGGTTCTGTCGGATCTCCAAAAGGAACAGGGCGGTCAAATATGTAATTTTCCTCCAGAGCCTTGAAATTAATCTATTGTTTGGGATAAAAGAGTTTCAGAATGCATAAGAATGAATATAACTGCCAGTTTTTGCTTTGTAGTCGCTGGATCTGCATTCAGGGGCTTAGCAGTTAAAAACATTATGCAAAACCAAAACAAGCCGGGCAGAAGGAAGGAATAATATAGAGAAACAACCCCCTAAGAAGCCATTTCTTTTTGTCGGAAAATATAAAGAGTGATTTATGGGCAGCACAATGAGTTTGGAGTGTATATAAATTGCAGGTTCGTTGTTCAAAATGCACTGCAGAAACTTAACCATAACCTCGGTAAGAATAAAATGACTCACCTGCGTTAATGTTCTCAGGGATTCGCACGATGTAGGACGGTGCGCTGAAGGTAGGTGGGTTGTCGTTTTCATCCTAAAAGCAAGATAAACAGTTTGAGTAATTTTGTTCAGTGTTAAGTGATATGCAAATGTGTGTAAGATAATGGTCTCTTATAGCTTACATCTCGACTTTTCCACGGGTTTACAGAAATAAAACAAGATTTATTGATTTAAGTTTGATGTCCTTAAGTTATGGGGTAAATGCTTTATTTATTCATTGAGGCATAACATAATTAAGAAAAATTTTTTGTTTTACTGCCCCCTTGTGGTAGGAGTAAGCATTTGAATCCTACCTTTAGTGGCGCTAAAGAAATAACTTTCTATTAAAAAAGAGTGCTAAACCTATTATTATCTTATTATCGTATAAAATAAAAATCCAGGTCCCCTTTATTTATATAGCGCATTTTATAAACAGAACAGATTCCACAGACATAAAACATCAAACAACAAACAAAATGTATAATAACTGCTCAATTTGATCTTACTCAAAAACAGTAAAAGCGGTAAAATGAAATCTTAGCAAAATTATAAAATCATAGAATAGACATCACATAAATTAGTAAAATTAATTAAAATAAATAACAGGACCACACACATGGTGATACAAGCCAAAGAATAAAAGTCCATTTGGATACACTGCTGGGGAAAGCTGTGGAAGTAACAACAAATCCAAAGGTGCAGTATATGCAGTATTGCTATCAAAAATCTTGTCAATTTGTTTTAAAGGAGATATTCAAAATGTTAATTTTGGTTGTATCGTATGAAGAATTAAAAAAAAATCTGTAATATAGCCAAAATAATAATAAAAAAAGATTAGAAAAAACATAACCATGCATTTATTACACCAAGATTAGACAAATGTAACTCCCTGCAGCTTTGCCTAAAAGCTCTATTAAAGCTTTCAACAACAGGAACTGAAAGCTCAATTCAATGCCAGGAGTTTTATAGTAAACTTTACTCAAGTTTAGATCAGTGATATTACTAATGTCACAATCCCCCCAAAAAGTTATATCAATGCCTAAACCTTGTGATTAACATCACTGAGTTAAGTCTAGCATAAAAACACCATATTACTAAACATTTTTCAGTAAATACCTGATTTGGATGAACTTTTAGAAAACTTACAAACATTTAAGCAGTAAGAAAAACTATTTGGGTTTATTGTGTAATAAGGAAAAAACGATCTCAAAACTCTGTAAAAAGGGAGGATTAATAATAACATCGTTTTTCTTAAGTGGCACTTTGGGCAGCTGGTGTTGTTGTAAATGTTCTATAGAAATAAAGTTGACATTGACATTCATCTTTTAAACAAGGGTATATGGTTTCATTTCAGTGCACAGTCCATTCATGTTTTTTCTGATACTTTAACCTCAGCTAAAACCTTTAAATGCGTGCTTTGGACACATTTCATTTGGCTTTTCAAAATGTGTGTTTCATTATTGAGATACTCTAAAAATGAAAAAACACAACAACAAACTGGATATTATTTTTTGCCAATATCGCCCACCTATTGAAAAATCCCAAAATATTTAAATAACATTTGTCAACAAGCCATAATAAGACTACAGTAAATTACCACATCATGTATTTTAAAGCGTCCTTTTGCATTAGCTGTTCCATTTGCCCTCCCACTCATCTGGTTGTGTGGCTGTTCACTGAGTCTGATCCCCACTGTGCGCGGCGCTGTGACACGTTAGCTCTTTAACAACAGTCGGTGCCTATTATCTCTCGGAGTTTTACACTGGCGCAAGGCTTTTGTGTCTCTGTAACACTGTTGGCCACTGATAAACCCCTGCGGAGCGACTTATAACAATATGGAGGACAGCAAAGACGGCACATGTCTCCCTCTCGGCCTCCGCGTTTCAGCATACAACTCATTCTTTTACACAATATTACTCCCCAAAGTGGCATATAGATAGATATATATGCACCCAAAATACCCCGGCAGGAAACATTAATTGTGCGTTGTGCCGTGTCTCGTTGATGAATAGTGGGTTAGGAGTATAATGGGCAGATAACAGGGGACATAGGTCTTCTGTTTGTATTATCTGGCTCCTCATTACGCTGTTGTTTTTGTTATATTTGCATTATCACAGAAAAGGTCAACATCCCAGTAATATAAAGGAGGATTAAAGGTATGCATTTAATCTGAGAAAAACGTATTACTGTAAAGCTATGAGTTAAAATGTTATGCATACATATATAGTTCGTTATAACACGAGGAGAAAATGACCAATTGGTATGAACAGTCCAAAACACTTGTTACTTAGAATGGAATTACCAAAATATAAATACGTACTCAAAATATATCACATCATTTGGGTACACAGCAGAGTGCACTAAAATGGTTACACAACTAACACAGGTAAAGACCTGCACAATAACATTTATTCTTACAGGTGAACTATGTCACCTCTTTTGGAGGGGCCCACCAAATGCTTGTCTCCATGGAGATGTTATTAGTTGGCATTCAAGCATTCAATTACAGCTGTTTTTATTGAACAAAAAAAACGAACAAACTTAAGATTCAGCTATGTCTTATTCTCAATGATCAGCTTGTCTTTTTAATGAGAGGTCACAGCCAATTGTCTGTCAGAAAAGCATCTGATTTAGAGCTGAGTCCAGATTTTGGAGGAAGAAATAGGCCTTTTTTGTTATTATTATTATTATAAAAAAATAATCATAAAGAGATAAAAGTATATATTGTTTATGTTCATGAGATCAGGACTGGAAGCCATTTAATTTTGTTTTTGAAAAAAATAGAAGGAAAAAGAAATCTAACAAGATTGATCAACACGATACACGATATTGCCATATCACCAGATTAACGTGGTACTGTAGAACATTCCAGGGAGTGCAAAAACATCTCCATGGAAACAAGAAGCTGGCAAACTACCCTCCAGAAAAATTAGGCTACATAGTGCATTTAAGTGAGTGAATTTAAGTAAACAAAATCGATAATATTGTATTTTGCCAAGTCGATAAAACTCAATGATCGTGAGAGGTATATTTCATATTTAGAGTAAGGGTCACAGATTAATAACAATGTTTTATTTAGTTCTTCAGGTTTACACAGCTGCTGGTTTATCATAATAAAGTGTGATATTTAATGTAATAGAGACATATAAGCTGCCTAGCAGACTGAGACCACTCTAATGCTGCGATATGGACCAGAATAACCCGTGTTTTATTTTGGTGCTTCTCTTAAATATTTTCATATGTTTCAAGAGCACTGGACATTCATTCCTAATGTTTCTCTGCATGTTTGATCTGTCTCTTCTGAACATCGTTTCCCTTCTGGGGTCGCCACAACAAAATATCTGCCAAGTTTACAGTAATTGGATGTTGATTTTGGGGTTTTACTTCTTCTTGAAACCAAAGGTGGGCAGCATGAAGAGTTACATTTACAAGTAACTGTATGAAATTGTACTTCTATGACTAGTTATAACATACCAGATCTTTTACTTGTACTAGATTGATAAACTACTCTTGACTTGAGTTAATGTTTTGACTACTCTTTCTACCTCTTCCTCTGCTTAGACACGAACAAAAAGTAAACAATTACTTTTGTATATCACCAGGCAAAATACAAATTTGTTACATACTTCATTGTAGCACATGCCTCCCACCAATTTCAGACTTTTATTGCCCATTATATGATCACAGCACCCTGTAAACACTGTCTTTAGACGCCAGCACAGCTGCATATGTCCTTACATTGTATAAACCCCAGACACTACAATGTAATGATCAGATTGCAGCAGAAAAATAGAAAGCTTTATCTGTAGTAAATATGAAATATTCTCTCTCCAGCTCATGTCATTGTTTCTTACTATTTACAAAGGTGATAGCCTTAGTTACGGGATATTTTATTCAAGCAAATGGAGAGTGTTACCAAAGACAGCCACATGCGTAGGTGTTCAAGTCCTTAACGATACTGAGTTTACAAAAGCAGAAGGGACACTTAACCTTGATGTTCTATTTTTTTCTTTACTAATACTTTTTATAATGTTCTTATACCACTATTATCCCCCGATACATAAAAAATAAATAACACGACAATGAAATACATGAATTAAAAAAATAAATAAATACATACATACATACAAAATGAATCAGTAAAATGTTGACGATTGTTATAATAATATACTTTTTTTTCCCTCCATTTTAACATCTTTGATGTGTATTGCAAATGTTTCTACAACCGGTGCTACATATTCTATCACACTACACTGAAAATTATCAGGAAAAAAACAACTGAGGAGAAACAAAATCCCCATAAATGTTCTGAAAAAATAGCTTTTTCTACAAAAATAAAAAATAAAAGTACTCAAAGTAAAGCTATTTCCCGGAATAATATATAGCTCACTTTTAGGATTAAGTTATTCATTGTCCAAGCCTAAAATGTGTCTAAACCATGGATCTGTGTCTCAAACTGCATGACTTTGCACAGGAGTTAAAATAAGACATTTTGTGATAAGGCTGACAAAAGCGAGCGAACAGCAAGTGCAGATATCAGCACAGTGTGTGATAAACCTGCAAACAAAGCTGTGCTCAGACATGGATCACAAGGCACTCATAATAACTCAGACTGGGAAGAAATACTCAAAGCGTGTGTGGTGAGGGCACAGACATGGTGTGGTATATACAGAGGATATTACTGATGTGGCTAGAGATGACGTACAGTAGGATATGTTCAAAACTGTGCATTTTATAACATATAGGCCATAATAACATTCAGTTCTACAAGTGTGAAAAAACATAAGCTATATAACGCCATCAATCATCTTCAAAAGTGCTTTGTGTAATTTTTGGGCAGAGGGTTTGAGGGTTTGGTGGAGATGTAAAGTCGAGTATCGTTGACCTATGAGTGGAAGTTGAGTCCATGTTTCTGTAAGATTTGCCGAGGATAAGCATGTAAATGATGAACAAGAGGGGGCAGAGCCTTGTGGCACACCTTGGTGGATAAGAGATGAAGCCATTAGCTAAAATAAACTGTTTTTGAGTGAAACCAGGAAAGTGCATAACCAGTCAGCCTCTCCAGTCAACACTTGGAGAGTTGGTCAAGGATGATGGAGTGGGAGATTGAGAGTTAGATAAGTCCATCAGCATGCGTAATGTGATTTTGCCTCGTTGGTGAGATTTTTAATGGCTTGTGAATACACTAATTGTATGTAACTTTATTTGTCTTTGCAGTTTTATTGTGTGTTTTTGTCCTTTTTTAGTAGAGTAGTGTTTAAATGAAATGTATTCACTTTAAGAATGCCTTTTTCATAACTGGCAAAGGGACAAACAATGCATATTAGCTCACCTAACTTGGACTCATTTACACTGTTTGACGTTAATTAATGTGGAATGTCCCTTTAAAAAAATAAAAAATAAAAAAAGAGAAAGATATGATATGCTGATTGGAGTGTGACGGACCAAAAGCAGATGATTTAGAGCTTAAACAGAAAGCTCACCATCTCTCCAGATCAGCAGATTGTCACAGTGTCAGATCACAATTTAATTCCTCACTGTCACATTGCCACCTCTACAATCCTTGCATTTGTGTATTTGTACATCATGTGCAAATGAGTTCATTGTAATATTTTTCAGTACTCACAATGATTTCCACTACAACTAGGACGGAGCTGTTGAGGGCCGGGTTTCCTCCGTCTTTGGCCATGACAGTGATGTGGATGACACCACCAGGAATCATCTCATAGTCCAGAGGCTTCATCACACTGATCACTGGAACACAGGAAAGACAGAATAATATTTTGAGAGTCATGCAATTCATTTAGTGCATGCACAAACTTAAACGTATCTCCATCAAGCCCGCTTTCCTGACATTTATTGTCTCCTTCAAATCTTATCAAAAACAACTTTAATTGACTTTCTTGCTTTTACAGAAAGTTTAAGTTGTTCTAAGTCATTTCAATTTACAACTTTAGTAGTTCTTCAAATATCAATTTAGGATGTTTGTAATCTTATTGACTAGTTAGAAATAACCAAAACAAATAAGGCATGGTTTCTGCAATTCTTTATTTCGATGAGAGGTCAGATATGTTTCTATTATTCTATGCTTGATGAAGTTCATAAAACATCCTGGAGATTATAAATTAAGAAATGTTCAAACTATTTCTGCTGGACAGACTACATTTTTGGTCGACGTTTCGTTGCAACCCAAGTAACTTCTTCAGGACTCTGTTGTTGATTGATGGATGTTTTATGAACTAAAACATGCATCTGAATTGGAGTTTGGCATGTTTTGCCTGGTGACTGTGAGAGGGATATCTCTCTACCCATGGAGAGTCACGATAAAGAAGAAGTTGCTTGGTTAGCAACGAAACGTGGGCTGAGAATTGAGTCTGTTTCTTAATTTATCATTGTATGCAATAATTTAATGTTTCTACTTGAGATATAGTCTGTCAAAGGTACCAATCAGTTGTATTTTGAATTTAGATAAAGACAATTTAATAAATATACAGGTATTTTTTTTGTCATTTAATTTTATCTTTCTTTTGGAAAATGAGAATAAAACACACAGTAGTTGTCAGTAAATATACAAAAAAACATATCAAAGAAGAAATTATCCTGTCGCCTGTATATGTTTCTATATGGTCCTTTGATCCTACCGTACAAGCTAAATACAGCAAAGCAAAGTTAAATGTTCCAAGTTAGGTTTCAAAGTTTGTTTACTGAGTCATTCCCTGCCACTCCAGAGCTCTGTTCATTATTGTAAAACCTTACCTGCGAACCCCTCCACCATAATGATGCTGAAGTAACTAGGAAAAGCCGAGATTGAAGTCATGGTGTACGTCAAGAAGTTGTTTGGCGGAGAGTCGTCATCGGTCGCCTGTGGGTGGTCAGACATTTTGGTTATTAGACAGACATTTTCCTCTTTTCTTACACCTCTCTGACAGGCCAAAATCCATAGAGAGATAGAAAGTTTTAAGTGGGGCAGATGTTATTTGATGTGTGAAGTTCATAATACAAAGTAGTTGATGTATGTTTTTTCTAAGTATAAGTTTTGTGAGCATGTGTGTTGATGCCAGGTTGCTGTCAGTGCGTGATGGAGAGTTATCGGACAGTTTAAAGCTCGTATCTGGCTATTAGCGTCGCTGCCGTCAATATTGGAGGAACACCAACCGAGCTGCGACAGGCTAAAGCAGACAGAGGACATATGAAGCTAAGGCTAATCCACAACGCCATCAAAACAATGACACCCACTCATTATTTAAGAACTGGCACCAACTTCAAGACAAATGTCCTGGCTAGGAGAGGAGTCTACGAGGCCTCCCTGGCATCATTACAGGCTGGACAGGTTGTCAAAAATACTTAAGTTGAATCTCTCTATAAATCGGCTACTCTTTCATTTGACGCCAAAAGAGTTGAGTAAGCAATACCGTTCTTCCAAGCGAGAGTGTGTTTCCATCGTGCTGTCGGCTTGAATCAAACTTCAACAAACTGTATTATTTCAGACAGTCGTTTACCACTCAGGAAGGTGAGAGGAGTCAGGCCAGAGAAATCAAATAGATGAGTGGCAAAAGAGGTAAAGGAAATCAAACTCAGGGGAGATTGAAAAGGGTTTATGAACGGGATTTAGTTAGAAAGCACAAATAGTGAGGAAAGAGGTGAGAGTCTCAAAAGAATTGTTTGTTAAAAGAAAAACGCATTCTACTTTCTGTGTACTGATCAGGAAAAACCTTAGCCCCATCTGGCCCTTATGGAACAAACCGTGATGCGCTGTAACGTTTGACAGCTGCCAGAATCATGGTATGTTTTATGGCTATTGGAACAAAACTAAAATATTTATATTTGTATTTTTAACAGATTGATTACATTTACTTTTTCATTTAAATAATGTGCTAATGTAAATTCATCAAACACTGCCTTGGCAACAGTTACAAGTTAGAGAGGCCTGCCTTCACTTCTCACAAACATGTGAAGTTACCCGTCCACCTTGTACTAATTTATGGAGCTAAAAACTGGAACAATCTTCCTGAAGATTGTCCTGGCAATGTTTAAATCCAGGGTAAAAACAGTTTTGTTTAGATGTGCATATGACTGAAAGATCTATGTGCACTCTTCTCTTTTAAAGCGTTTAAATTCTGTATGTCTTTATGTGTTTTGTGATTTTAATGCAATTTTTCCTGTTATGTAAAGCATTTTGAATTGCCTTGTGTACGAATTGTGCTCTACAAATAAACTTGCCTTGTCTTACTTGCTTAATTACTGCAGACTGGGAACAACCTACAAAAACTTCAGTTTTGGAGATGCTTTTAGCCACCACAATTAATTTGCTTATTGTCAAAGATCTTTTTGTTGCCTCTTTCGCTTCTTTTAGATCAACAAAATTGTTCACTTGGTTCCTCACACGTCTTCAGACAGTATTTCCACAGATTACTGCAGAAAGCCTGCAGACTATGGAGGAACAAGTGATTCTTAAAAATATGTAAAAATGTCACAGTTTTATCTTTATACACAGTTACAGTACCGTTTTGTACATTTTTAATTGTATATATTATTCTACTAATTTATTGTTTGGAGTGGTGAGAACTTGGGAAACATAGGAATAGGAAACACTGCTTTAGCTGTCAATTGTCGTAATGCAGTACTTGATATGTGTATATGCAGTGCTTTTCTTGGTGTTCCTATCACACTGTATAAAACTGAACTTCAAGGCACATTGCTGTCACACACAGCTGGTTTCCTCATTCCTCCCAGCTGCTGTATTAATATCAGTTTAGGGTTAGCGCAGACTAATCTAACAGAGCGAGCCAAGTGTTGAGGCCAGTCATCAGCTCCGAACTCCACAATGTACAGGACAGCGCTATAGCTTTACCCCCAAGAGGTACGCAATAGTGCCTCTGCCCAGGGAGCAATCACAGGAAACGCTGAGCCATTAGTTACAATTGTGCCGGTGTGCTTTGGCTTTTCTATGGCAGTGACTGATGGCCCACGCACAAGACCGGCCAGTTCCTCCAGGATAAAGTGCACACAAACATATAACCTCACAATTACAGTAACATCGACAAAGAAAGTGAAAGAAACTCGATCAAAGTACAATGTCTACTCTATTGTTGTGGGCTTTGAAACTAATACAACCAAGTCTACTGCCCAAGAAAAGTTGCGTGTTTTGGCTACTTAAAAAAAGACTGAACAAGGCAACGAAGTTCTTATATTTTTGCAGAGACAATAGCGTGGGACTGTGAATTTTGCAGGTCTTGAGCAAGTGTTGATTCTCTTGGGTGCAATGGCTCTGTCACACTGTCCAGAAATGCTCAGGTCAAACAGGTGGACTGCTGAATGTAAATTGTCATCGGGGAATAAATGTGAGTTTGGGTGGGATTCTTAAGGTGCTGGTTTTGAATTTGTCTGCAAAATATTCATGACTTTCAGCTTCCTGTTTAGAGGTGCCATTTTGAGCACTTTTTCTCCATTTGAACCATCATGCAATATTTTGTTTTGAATTGTTAAATGATGCTAAACTCAGTGAATTCATATAGTAAGAAGCCGTTTACAAGACCAGAATATATTTTACAGAAAAAAGTATGCATAATGTTTAGTAGATAAGATATCCAAATATTTGATATGCACATACGTAACTATATTGCCAACTATACATATTGACAACTGTAGACTAAAATGTCCAAAACCAAATGCAGACTTGTCCACAATTGGCCAAACTCTGAGGAATAGTATTTGCAAATTCTCAATAATGTATGTATTATGGTGGTCAAATTTGAGCCAATTTATCATGAAAAAGTGCCACACTATTTAGATTTTGATAGTAAGTGAAAGTCTCAATACCAATTTTGATACTACAGTCAAGATTTAAAGTGAAGAATGTAATTGTCAACATAAAATAATAGTGGTTTATTAACATTTACCATGTGATCTTATAATAGTTCTTTATATAGATCAAGACCATTCTAAAACTACACAGGAAAGATCAAATTTGTCTTATTTATGTGATTATTACACTCACCCTGACTCGAGCCACAGGTATGATGGCCTCCTCGTTCTCCCTCAGTGACCCCACGTACATCTCCTTCTGAAACAGCGGTGCGTTGTCGTTTATGTCCAGGACGTTGATTCGGATGCGTCCTGTGGTCACTTCTCCTCCTCCGTCCCGGGCCAAAACGGTCAGAGTGAAGCGTCTCATCAGCTCATAGTCCAGAGCGGCCTGAAGCGTCACCCAGCCTGTCTCAGGGTCCAGGGAAAACCTAGAGGAGGGGAACAAGAGGCAGATGGAGTTTGACGATTGTTTATTCATTACTGAAAGTGAATCTTTAATAAAAATGAACTTTGGAGAGGATGAATCTAGCAAAACTGACAGGTGCACTGTGTAACTTTTACATTTGTCTTCATAGAAATGTTGTGTTTTGACTGGAATGATCCAGACTATGGCATTAAACGTATGCATCTTCATTAAGACAAAGCAAATAACGCCACAGGGACATATTCTGACACCAGGACATGGAGAGGTGACTCTGCTCATACTAAGAATGCATGTTTTTCTATGTATTTGAGCAATAAAATACCTATGGGAGATAATGCCACACCGTGGAGCATTCTGGGTAAGGAATATTAATAATAAATGAAAATAATACATAAAAATAATAGTTAATTTTTTTGTAATATGATTTGTATTCTGTGATAATATTTGAGCTGCAGAGGGTCAAATTAGTAACTTTAATGACCCATTATGGACACCAACTAACTATTCAAGTTTCAATCTGCTATATTATATTATTATATTTATTTATTTATTTTTAACAATATTGTTCATTTAAAAGGTGTTTATTGGGATTAACCTGCTTCAGGAAGAGTAGTATCAATAATATCGTCTACTGATATATTTTCTGTACCAGTCTATCACACTTTAACATGTGCTATTGTGACCGGTCTATTATCTATCTTTCAAAAAAATTGGCTTAATGTAATGTAAAGTTTTAATTTACAGGAGGAAAACATCTCCAATTTATCTATAATCTTTGAAAACGGTTTAATTAATATGTTTCTATGTTTTGTTGATCCTAACAAGAGTCCAAGCATACACAATCGAGTAGCTGGGAAGAAGTAAGGTGGAAATAATAATTAATTACAACCAAAGTAGCAAGTATTGGTGTCTATATAGTAGTGATTTCATAAATGTGTCTACACAACCACAGCTGTCTGAAGTGAGACTTAAACAAATTACCCATCGTCTTTTATTTGTGTAGCTGTGTGTATAAGAGGCAGGATGAGTTTGTGGGTCTTACTGATCTGGTTCATCGCTGAAGTAGTAGCGCACAACCCCAAAAGTCCCGTCGTCGGCATCTGTAGCCTGCACACACAAGATGAACAAGTTTCAATTTTAAAATTGAAAAAAACAAAAAAAAAAACAAAAACAAACAATGGGTAAAAAACATTTATTGGTAGAAAGGAAGTGTCCTCTACAATCAAAATGTTCTTAATACATTAAAAATTGTACATGGGATACAGCATATTTGCACATAATGTAACCTGTATAGAAAATAAGACAATGAAGAAACTATGCTATAAATAAATATATGTCTTTGGTAAAATGAGGTCCACATCACATTAATTAACACTTGCTCAACAGATTTGTTCACTTTAACTAACATATCTGGAACAAAATAAAATTGTTAGATTCAAAGATGCCATCGTAACTCAAAAATAAAAATTCTAAACTTCATGAAAAAAACAAAAACAGACTTCTATAGAATTTAGCATTCAAGATTTGTTTGTTTTATAAATGTGTGAATTTAAGTGTCATGAACTGTCTCAGAAGCAAGACCTTAATATGATCAGTGTTGTCAGATTGTCAGTGGGTACAGTTCTCACTTTAACGCCTACCCACAATGCACTGCTGAGGTGTTGATTATATTTCAATTGATAACACGCATTCATTTTTGTCTCCCACACAGTCTAAACATGGCTTTCAGACGCTAAAAGGTTGCTAAAAGTTATAGAGTTGTGTCAAGGTTCATCATGTCGTTATGCACCTTTGCTTTTGACTTGACTTGAAGTTGTATATCAGAATAAACTGAATAAACTGATTCCTTATTTATGGGCCCTGGTCTTATCTCCCAGAGCTGAAACGGGCGTGATTGACAGGTGGAGTAGCCAATCAGAGAAACATGGCACATTTGTATCAGAAGTTGAACAAACAGATAAACAAAGAACACTGAACTCCTGCAGACGCTGTTAATCTGAGGGAAGAAAAGTTTGATTTTGCTCTAAATGAGCTTCTACGTTGCATGCATCCGTCAAATAAAAGAACATGTCTGAGTCTGGAGACACAGGAGAGGGGTTAGTGACCGTGAGATTCTATGCATTTATGAGTTTCAACTTTCTTTTAAATGCAACATTATGTTAAGTTTTTTTCCCATTCAAAATATAAGATATTTATTTTTAAACTGTCGATCGCTATTGCAGTGTTCCTAATGTTTCATTGCCCTGAACCCTATCGATAGAAAATACAGAGGAAACCAGTCTGGATCCCAGGATTCTGGCAACTGCCTTGTTGGTTGTAAGCTTAATAATGCAGTTCCAATTTGATAAAGTCACTGAGTTGCAGAATAACTGCATTAAAATATTCTTTCAACGCATTCCATTACCTGGTCCAATCAGAATACTGTATAAAGCTCAGGCCTGAACAGTGATTGAAGATTAACAATGCTGCGTTTGCAGAACCACATCACAGATCCATAGAGAAACCTTACCAAACACAATGTAAAAAGTAAACAAAAGAGTTGTGAAACATCCCGATAAGCTGCTGGGTCACTACTGGTAAATACATTTATCAGACTATAGTGCCAGAACGTTACGTTTAGTGTTTAGCATCTTAAAATCGCCACAATCCTGAGCTCTATTTTGAATGCATAGTATACTTTCACTTTAAGTTGCATATGATAGTATAGAAAACACAACATATAATAAAACCTGTTTTTTGTTACACCGTTTATTCTGCATGTATTTAACATTAATTACAGAAGGCTAAATCACACATGCAACTCTCGGCATGAGTCCACAAAAGTTGCATTTTCTCACAAATTCAATTTGAAGCCTAAATTGTAAGACCAAATACAACAGAGGATTCCTTTGATTTTAGAGTGTTCTGATATGAACAAATAAAGAGTGACAGTCCCGGACGGTTCACAGCCGAGTGTGAAGCAGCTGGGATGAAAATCAGCACCTCCAAATCCAAGGCCACGGTTCTCGACCGGAAAAAGGTGGCTTGCCCTCTGGGTGGAGAGTCCTTACCTCAAGTGGAGGAGTTCAAGTATCTCGGGGTCTTGTTCACGAGTGAGGGAAGGATGGAGCGTGAGATTGACAGGCGGATCGGTGCAGCGTCTGCAGTGATGCGGGCGCTGTATCAGACCGTTGTGGTAAAGAAAGAGCTGAATCGAGAGACAAAGCTCTCGATTTACCGCTCAATCTACGTTCCTACCCTCACCTGGTCATGAGCTCTGGGTAATGACCGAAAGGACGAGATCATGGATACAAGCGGTCGAAATGAGCTTCCTCCGCCGGGTGGCTGGGCGCTCCCTTAGAGATAGAGAGGAAGCTCAGTCACACGGGAGGAGCTCGGAGTAGAGCCGCTGCTCCTCCACATCGAGAGGAGCCAGCTGAGGTGGCTCGGGCATCTGTTTCGGATGCCTCCTGGACGCCTCCCTCGGGAGGTGTTCTGGGCATGTCCCACCGGGAGAAGGCCCCGGGGTAGACCCAGGACACGCTGGAGGGACTATGTTTCTCGGCTGGCCTGGGAACGCCTTGGGATCCCCCCGGAGGAGCTGGAGGAAGTGTGCGTGGAAAGGGAAGTCTGGGCCTCACTGCTCAGACTATTGCCTCCGCGACCCGGCCCCGGATAAAGCGGATGAAAATGGATGGATGGATGTCCCGGAATACAGTTACTCAAAATTAGTATGCTGAATATATTTTCACTTAGTTGGTACTGAGTTACTTCGAAACATTGCACCCATCCAGATACCACTAGAACAGTTCTGCCCCCCAGTTTTAGACCCCTCTCTCTCTGTCTCTCTCTGGAGCTCAGGGTGTAGAGTGGAGTTTGGGTCTGATGGATCGCGGCTGGAGAGGCTGTTGTAATAGAGTTTCACTTGAGTGGCTCTACAGTCGGTGGACGTGTCTGAGGCGCGCTCTGTCAACCCTGCGCTGGTCACTGTGATTCACTCATGCCCCAGAATCGACCTTATTATCCCCCTCCGCCTGCATTTGTGTTCTTCGCAAACACCGCATGTCCGACAGTAAGAACAACTGCATCTACATGAGGGTTTCTACAGCTATTGTATTATTGTCTGCTCCTTTACATTTGTACAGGAATAGAACAAACGTGAGTAAAAGTTGTACGGTGAATGACAAAATTGCAAAATGTTCCACCTCATACTTATCTGACAAAACATGGCAAGAGATGACAGAGTTAACTTTATGACAAAATGATACACTCAAATATTATTAATAAAAAAAACAACAACTAAGATGTACTTAAGTGGCATTGTTCTTTATTTCTGTTTTTATCCCTGGGAGGAGGGAGGTTTGTGGGGAGGACGAAAAAAAAAGAAATAGTACAGTAGTATCGTATAGTAAAAAAAAAGGATGTCTTGAGTTTACGTACTCAAGTTCAAAAAAATAAATAAATAAAATAAAAATTGCTAGAATTCACATGCACGGATTGTTTTGGCCTCTAGAACAGCTTTTTCAGACAGGAAAGAGTAGCGTGGACCACGTAGCACAGCCAATAAGCTCACAGCAACACGTTTGCAATCTAATTACTGGTAAAGAAAGAGATGCATGCAGTGCGATTTGATTGTTGTTGAAGTTCCGCTTTCCTTTTGGGAAAACTAAATGTACTACTTTATAAGAGAAAATATAAAAAAAATCAAACAAACATCTGATATAGGAGAGTAATTAGTCCAGTTCTCTTTGAATACAGTTTGCTTGATCAGTTCTCAGATCAGTTCTGACAAGGAAAGCACATTTAAACATTGACATAATAAATCCACCAAATATGTGTCCAAGTCTAAGTTGAGGTGACCAATTTACTGTATTTGACCATAGCCGGTAAATTAACAAACTGATTTACAGAAATGTATACTAATAATTAATGCTCGTCGGCTACTTTTTTCATAGCGTTCCTCTCTAACTGTTGCTGTAATTGTCAGAACAAGGTTATTACCCACATTAGCTCAACACTGCGGTCTGCCTTCTCTCTCTCTGCACCATTTCCCTCCTAATTAAATTAAACTTTTCCTCTCTGCACAAACTTTCTCCCCAACTCCAACTGAATAATGTTATTTTTAAAAAGTTTTATGTTAACCAGGGTGATGTGCCTGCAGCCCCGGGGTCAGTCCATCTCTCCCTCCATCTCCTTCCATCTGCTGGGGGTCCGCTGAGTAAAGTTAAAAGTCTTTGGCGAACAGTTGGCAAAGTGACTTGGCCACACTGTCATGGCGATTGTTTGGAAGAATGACTGATTGGTAGTAGAGAAAAGATGCTTATCGCGCTTCTTTATTTTCCCTCCCCCCTCTTCTGTCTGGCTGTATAAATATATATAGGGGAAATGCTATAGCGGCAGCCATATTAGCTCCCTGTCACTGCCTGTCACGCTAACACCCCCAGCGCTATCATTGGAGCACTTATGGGCCTGTCAGTCACCTGGGACAGAGGGGAGAGAGGGGGGCGCCCAAGGGAGGGGAGAGTGTGCCGAGGGGAGATATGTAGAGGCTGGGGAGAAGGGGGCGGGGCTTAGGATGAGAGAAGACAGAAGGGAAAAGGTATGATAAAGGAAGCAGTGGTGAGGAATCCAAAAGAGCTGCAGTTCAGAAACAGGACAGGGAATTTTGTTTTATATGACATCCTCAATGTTTGGCTGATACACAGACACTATACAACAACCTGTACTTAAAGTTACACAATACAGCTTTAGGAGATTTATCTTTAAGTGAACCTTTGCAATAAAATGAGAAAAAACATGTACATATTAATAATCATTGTACTAAAAGACTCTTTCTGTGCTTGGAAACAGAACGTCTGCATTCTCAAGGCTGGTAACGTTCCATACATAAGCTCAAAGGGATTTTCAATGGGAGAGTTGACCTTAGCCACCAAACTTCATAAAAACCAGGGCAGTTATGGCAATTGATCACAACATTATATAGACCAATAATATTTATTACAGATGAGGGTTAGGAAAAGTATGACACCATCATACTCATATATAGTCTCAGTCTATCTTAGTCTATTTTATTCTTAATTTTATGCATGCCTTTTTATATATATATATTTTTTTTATTCATTGCTTAATGTTGCACCTACGCCGAAGCAAGTTCCTACCTTTGTGAATTTCACTGACAATGGCAATAAACCGCTTTCTGATTCTGATTCTACTCTGAACCTGAAAACTACCAACACCAGAGCTTGTTAGATAACCTAACCACGTGTATATCTATTTTGCGTAGTTTATTGATGTAGCCAAAATGATCATACATGCTAACAACCATGTTAAAAAAAAAATAAAAAATTAAATCTATGAACTTTAGAAAGTGGAAGCTGATGCTTGTAATAAACATATAAACAACTCTGCCAGCCTGTCTGCTAACATCAAATGTATGTTTTTAATTTGCTACCTCATTAAAATGAATAAGATAGCATGTTTATATCAGTACCAAGTTGTGTGTACAACAGTGTGAAATATATCAGTCTTGATAGAATATTGTGAGGTGAACCATTTTTTGAACTTCCTTTACTTCAACACAGTCTGAAACAGAATCAGATTCCATTGCTTTTGCCACACTTTTAGCCTTTAACCTTTGTGCAATAGACACACAACCTGTTTTCTTTTTAAAAATAGAAAAGATAAACTTTGCCACAGAGGGAATACCTTTTTTTTTTCCACATACAATGAAATCCTTACATCTCTGCTGTGAAAGAAAATGTCCTGCTGTCTACAGTATCCCCTTCATGGTGAGATTTGTAGAATCCACTATCTACAAATGGTAGCCTTGTATCTGTTTAGTTGTTTGTTTGTGTTGTTTTTTAATTGGTTGACTCCATTTAATGTTTTTCTGTTTTATGATGTTTTGTATTCTTTTTTTGTTTATTCATTATTGTATTATGTTACTGATATTTTGCATCTATGAAATATAGATCACGTAAGGAGATTGGCAGTATTGGAGAAAAGCTTTTCTTTTACGTTACCTGACAAACCTGAAGTACAATCATGTATGTCCTAATTCAAAAGATTACTATTAAAACACATTAAATCTACAGTTTTATGTTGGATGCGATGAAGCAGAGCAAAGGATAATGGTCCTCCAACATCCCTTTTCATTGTCTTAGCTGTGCATCTGCCACAAAACACTGTAAAATTATATTCTTAAATTTCTTGTAGATATAGAGCTGATTTTTCTGCTCCAGCCTTACTTTGAGAAATCCAATATGTTCTTTGTCATTCAGGTGAAGAATGCAAAAAGAGCATGGCACTGCAGCACAGAAGACTGACAATAAAAGATGAGGTCACTGAGACACGACAGATGAAAACTCAAAGGTTAATGCCTGCACCTGACTGGAGTCCCAATCACATCACATGTACTTATCGTCAGCGGAGAGGCCAGGATGCTCTATGGTTGAGTTGACACAAAGCGGGGGCCATTCGGACATTTAAAAGCCCATCGATTGACCATCCCGGACGCTGTGGTGTGTGTGAAATTACAGACCTGGGCTAAACAGGGTGTGCTAATGTGGAGAAAGAGCATGAGAATTGAAAACAACATTGATAGTAGCAGCCGTCGAGTCCATCTGTGAAAGCCACTGTCCAAACTGTCCATGAGCACTTACTGACACACGAATAACACACAGATTTAGGAAGGACAGTGGTGACGGTTGGTATAGTTTTCAGATTTTAAACAGTGAGGTCAAATTCTCAAATGGAAGCGTTTAATGCACGATGTTTGACTCCTTAGCATTTCAGCCTTTCTGATTCTTGATGCTCTGGTTTCCCACATCAAACAAAACAGGTGCAATAAACTCTTTCACTGACTACTAGATACTTAGCTCAAGATCTGGAGATGTTGGCCCTAGACTCTTCTTCCACTCTTCCCGGTACGTTCACAGTTTGTTGATGCTTTCAAAAGCCAACTCAAACAATCTTATTTGGTCAAGCATTTTGACTGTCATGTCATACTTTCAATCAGTATTGTCCAATTTACTGTATTGCCCGGTAATTTAATGTAATCAGTGGGCATTTTGGAGAGTCTTGAGCAAAATTGTGAATCAGAAAAAACACTAAAACAACCACTATTGTAAAATCCAACAGACCAGAAATGACACATATTATTTACACCTCTTTTATTTTTTTAAGAGTCGGTGTCATTTGATAATGTTTTGATGGATGGATGGTATCACATTTAGTCAACAAATACACTATAGTAGATGCGTGTTGTTTTTCTGTATTTTAACGTTCTTCTGTTGTGAAGCACTTTGTGACTTCCTTTGTCTGTGAAATGTACTATATATAGACATGTTGCTGGCTTGTACGGGTCCCTGGGCGCAGTCCTGAGGTCACCCACGGCTCCTGACAGGTTACTCCACCAACGTTGAAGGATAATACTATGTATTTCTTTTCAAAGAAACCATTAATTAAACATTACCTTGACCTCTCACAAGTAAACAGCACACGCAATGTAAAATATTGTCTGGAACCCCACAATAATGTCTATTGTGTCACTGTAATACATGCACATGTTAAATGATGAATGCCTATCAATATTCTATGAAGGTGTTGGTTCCACTTTATAATAACTACCTACCTACCTACCTTAATAAAGCATAAACAAAGACTTACATCCTAATGAGCAAATAGTTTATGAAGAATAATTCAGGTGTAATTAACTGCTTAATTAAGGTGTCAGGGTCTTAATCAAGAAGTTAAATGATTTGTTCATTATGAATAAAGTCTCTGTTCATGCTTTATTAAGGCCATTAAAAGTGTATATATTATAAAGTTTTACTAATGTGTTTGCTTTTTTGTGACTCTAAATTGCCCAGTTTTTCAAACCGCAGGACGTAACCTGCATTTGGCCCATAGTTGCGTAGGCTCAGGCCAGTTCAATCAAGCAATCATTGCACAGTATTTGTAACAATTAAAAGTATACACAAACACTTGACTGACAGCATAATCTGTTTGTCGACCGACTGAGGCTTGTGTCTTTAGTCCCAGTGCTAAAAGGCGCTGTATCGGCGCTCTTATCTGAACCAGGCTAAGTTGATAAGGAGTTTCTACAAAGACTGGGTGCACTGCTGATTGCCAATATAAAGTCTGCAAACCCCTGGGTCCTCAGGCAGTAACTACAAAAGAGAAATTATTTCTCAGTTGACCAGTTTGGTTAAATGATGTGTTTCTTCCCATCAGAGGAGGTGAAGCCGGCAGCGATTGTAGCTCGTGGGTGCATGGCAGTATGTGTATGGTATGTGTGTGGTAGCGTACCTGTGAGGGGAGGCTCATTTGTGCCTGTGCTAATGCAGCTGTGACAGGCTGATATGAGGCCTATGTGCATATCCACTATAGCTTGGTATGCACAGTTAGTCAAACCAAACCAATCATTACACCAAAAGAAAGTGTGAAACATTTAATAAGCTCAGCAGTTATATAAAATCTACAGCTTAAACTCATCGGCATGTTATGTGGAAGTTGCAAGTATGTATGAACTTTTAAGATAAAACAGCCCTTTTCACATTATATTTTTTCTAGAGATGTGTAAAAAATTGAAATTACCTCACGACTTCTGTGTTTTTGTCTACATTCACATGGTATAAGCAATGTCAGTAATCGACTTTTTATGGAGAAGAAATGGCAGACTGAAACTTTTAATCCATTCATGTGTTTAGCGTTGCTTCTATTTTAGCAGTTTTTAGTCTTATGTTCCTGCACTGTAACATCAAACATTCTTCTCCACCAGGAAGTTACGACCGATGACGGGGATATATGAAACAACCGCTCTCTTTTTATCCATTCATTCACAAAACCTTGCACAAACTACAAAAACACAAACAACTAGAGATGCATCAATCCAGATTTAATTTGGCTTTCAAAATCTGCCAACCAATACCAGGGCAAAGACGGAAAATGTATTTTCTTAGAACTAAAATAACTTTCTCTTAAACAGAACCAAATATTTAACTGAACTGCATTGTATAAACACAAGTATACAGTGTATGAATAGCTTCACTCAGTGCTCTTCAAACGTTTTTGAGTCGCGGCATGTTTTTGGTTGAAAAGCACACGAAATCAGACCTTTTAGTAAAAAAATAAAATAAAAAAATGTCAAATAATATCCATGCTAGAGCAGCACACTATGGACATTAGTGGGATATTCGGTATGGGTGTCATGTGCTGCGATAACGATATTATTGCGATATACAAATACGTACACATTGGAGACCTTTGGAGTGTTAAAATCTGGAGTTGCTTTGTCCATTACTCTGCAAACCATAAAAATACATTACTCAATCATTTTAAACATTTCATACATTTTATTCACCTTCATTTATGTTTGTATGAAATAGTGAGAAAATGTATGAGGATTTTGAAGCAAGAGCTTTAACAAAATACGTAAACATTCACTTGCTGCATCTGTATTCGCCAAAACGGCACTTTTGGGGGAGAACATTTGACTCTGATTGGTCAAAAGTAAAAACAAGCTCGGGTGCACAAGAAACGCAAAATTAATGCATTTAACCATTAGAAATGATCATGCATCTTTGCAATATGTGTATCGCGATAATAACAAGCGCGATAACAATATTTTTTCTATATACTGTGCAGCCCTACTGTGACTGATTGTTTAAATTTGGCAATGCTGATAGTTTTGTTTTTGCTTTTTGTACAGAAGTATGTTCAGGACACTCCAAAATGATAAATGATTCAATTCAATTCTTATGTGAATCCCTACATTTTTTCAAAGCACACCTGGCAATACCTCAAGGCACACTGGTTGAAAATCAAGGGTTTAACTGATTCACGGCACTCATTTGAATTATCCTGTCTTCTTTTCCCAATTGCTTACAGTTATTCCTACACAATATACTGTATGTGTAAAAATAACATTAGGTATAGACTTGAGCATGCAGCCGTACTGTTTACGCTTTAAACTTGTATTATCCAACTGAATTGCTTTCTAGAGACGGAGGAGATGAGAGCCTCCCCTCACCGCGACAGAGAATGTGTGTAACTCTACAGAGCTACAGCAGATTATCAGCACAGCCATCTCTGCCACCGCCGGGGAGGTTAAAGCAGCGCCGGCTTTTCTATCTTGAGTGAGCTGGAATTTGAATTGATTGGCTCCTAAAATTGCTTTTTCTGTAGAAGCTTTGAGAGGCATGGAAAAGGAAACCAATTACTGGCTGTCAAAACAGAGATGACCCACGGACCGGCCCCCTGCGCTTCACCTAAACAGCCATAGAGGAAAAGACAGAGCCCGCAAACACAAAAGGAGCAGTGAAGATGTCCAGTCTGACACTCGTCCGGCCCGGAGACAATGATGAAGACACGCTTGTCAGGTTGTCTCTTCTCGGGGTTGGTTAGCAGCTCTCCAGAGGCCGCTTCAAAGGTCCAAATGTCTCACTTGCTTACATTTGCAGAACACATGGCTCAGATCACACCGAAAGAGCTACAAATAGAGTACAAAGACAGATTGGCCAATGATGTTCAATTTAGATGTGGGGCAAGCAGGAAAGGCACAGTAGATGAGTTTTTGTGGTTAATTTACAGTAGGTTGTACATTAGTTTTCTAGCATCTTTCTTTTTTTTTTTTTTTAACAGCGATTAAATAGTGTTTTTGTGAGTGTTGCTCTTGATGTACGTTTCAGTCCTTTGCTGCAGTACAGAACATACTAAAACAAATGAATCAGTCCTGATTAAATATATTTTAATCTTTTCCTGTAACATGTTTTAGTAGTCCTGTCCTGGAATCTTTGTCACCAAAAATATTTAACGTTCCGAGAACCACTATACCAGGCTTATAACAGGACTAAACCAAAGGTAAAATTAGTAAAAAAAAAAAACTAAAAAAACCAACTACACCTTTACTACAGTATTCCAGACAAGTATACTAACCCAAAGGAGTAGAATGGTGGATAAAATTGACTCTAAATTAAGCAAACACTGAAACAGACAAGAACAGAGGGAGCTTACGGTTGAGAAACAATAACAGAAAATTTTTACTCTTTCCTCTTCTGCTGTTCTTTTACTTAAAGGAAAATATTATGCATTTGTCATATTGTTTTTAGCCTTTAAACATGCCATCTCATGTTTTGAAACTTTTATTTTTATTTTTATGGATTTATGTGCAATGACACATACTGAGTGCATCCAGCCAGCAGATGGCGCCTAACCCTATACACAATTCATTTATGTTAGCACTTTAAGACACACGATGATTAGCCTAGAAGCAGCAGTAATCGTGTTTAGATGGAAGAAATGCTCAGAATGAGTCTGGCGATGATTTAAGGACTTTAAACAGCAAAAGATTCTTGGGTAAGTGACGTATGAAGTCTGAAAATCGTCACTGATCGAGGGAGTTCAGCAAGTAAATCAATATATCAATAATATAAATGTTATGTTCTATAATTTGTGGATAGGCTTGTCAAGTTAATTACTACATAATTACTATTACTATATTTATTTATGTTTTTGGGGGAGTCTATACATTATAAACTTCTCTTTTTTTGTGTGTTTGAGCTGCAGAGGGTAGAATAATGATATAGAATGATATAGAAGTTTTTTATTGTGTTATTTTTTATTGCAGTTCATTTTTCAGTTTTCTCTACACAAAATGATTCAAAACAAGTTTTTCAATATCATCGTTTATCACAATGTTTCCTGCAGCAATATAACACACTTCAAAATGTGTTATCACGACAAGCCTATTTGTGGGTTTTCCTTTTTGATATCGAGATATTGCCTCATCAGAGAAAGTGACACCATGACGTAGAATCTGAAAACAATCATTTGTACGTATGAGGAAAATACTCATTGTAAAATACCAGTCACGTGACCTATTGCATGACTCTTGCCTCTAAGTGGTCTCCTTTAATATGAAGAGCAGCTCCCATTGCAACCATTTTAACCCTTCTTTAGCTCTGGTCCGGCTTAGAGAGGCTTAGTGGAGAATTGCATATGAGTTGCATAATACAATTCATGTATATTATGCTGTTGTGAGGCATTTTGGTAAGTGTTTACATGCGTTCAGTGCTAAATGTTAAGCCCATTGCAGACAGGCAGAGAATACACTATAATAACACTGCCACTGCGATACTGGCATCAAATTTAAAGTTTTGTTCTTACATCATAAAACATTGTCGTGGAAAATTCATTATTTAAAATTCAGGCCATCCACTAAAAAGGTAAATGTTACAATTGAACTCAGGTTTTCTGTATATACATTTTTGACTGACTGAAATATGGTTCAAGATGTTAAGATTAATCGATTCATCAATATTTGCGATAATTCAAGTTACAGTATAATTCTACAAACTACAACAGTAAAACATGTGGGAATTTAAGTTGCAAAATGAAGTCATTCAATAAAGTTCAAAAGCGAAAGCCCAAAAGAAAAGTGCTTTTTTTATCTGGATGTTTATGTCCTTCAACAACTTCTTCTACTTTATCATTCAGAAAATTGATTTCATAAAGCTTATCATAAAAAAGAAATGGTGATAAGACATGAAAGAATCACAGAAAATTATGTGTTTCACTGTTGCCATGGTGTCAACAATTGTGAAATTGTGATGTTTCTTCTCACAATTATCATGACATTAAAATGTAACATCTTGACATTCCTAATTGATACACCATTAAAATACAGAGCAATATGTTCAAATACATTAACATTTATTATACATTAATTAATTTCTTTATAATAGAGTCCTCCCATTTGCATTATCTATCCAAGTGCACACTTCCATTCATAATTAGGTGCCCAGTGTTTGTTACTGAAATTCCAATCCATAGTCAGTGATGCATATTTTCTGCATTATTGCAGCATACATTTACGCTGCTGTTGTTTACTGCACAGCTTACAGTGCAAATCTATCTGTAATTTATATCCATAGTTACAGGGCATTCTCTGCACGATTCTGTAAATAATTAAACTCCTGTACACACCTCTGCACTCTCGGCTAAATGCACATTTCTATTTGCAATCAAGTTCAACAAGGAGCGTGGTGTCGTTCACCCAACTGCCTTTTAGCAAATAGGTTGTGATCAATCTTTGGTTCAATAAATGCTCTAAAACAGTCTGCCTGTCCTTTATGTGTTACTCTAAGTTCTGTCAAGATTCCTCCCTCTTAAAGACATGAGGCTGTAGTGGATCCACCACAGTGGCTGCTAGAAATGATTGTACTGTCTGTGTGGATCCTAATTAGGACTAGAGACAGTATAATAATAATATACAGTGGGTCATTATGGTATATCTGCCATTAAAAGTCTGCTTACTTCAGGTTTGAAAACTATGGTGGTTTTCTGCTGGCCCCTTTACCTTACATCGCCCTGTGGAGAGCTGCAGTTCACGATAGCAGGCAGTAGATTTTTTTCATTTGTGCCAAAATGGCAACACTGCAGAATGGGCGAGTGCTTTAATGAGAATATTGTTAAAAACTCCTAAAAGTCAATTTTGCATAATAGGTCTCCTTTAAGGATTAGAAGTAAAACACGGACTATAGATTTCATTATGCAGTAGTGGACAGTATAGTTTAGTAAATTAGTTTATTTGTCAGGGACAATGGACATAAAAACATTGACCTACAACAGGTAAGATGCTTGTGCCAGGTTATAGAAAAGTTGCTAATTTCCACCTGCAGTCCCTGGACAGGCTAATGTCAGAAATAGTACACAAGAAAATACAATAGATTACATTTGTACTCTCTATGAGTGCAGTCACTCATCCAGTCACCCTTTTAATAAAACTAGTTCCACTCCAAAATCTATAACACAGATAGTTTTTCAAATTGTATATTTTTGGGAAAAGTGATCAAAATCGTTCCAAAAATCTTGGCAGGTCGGCCACTCTCTAGGGTCTAATATATGGGTCATAAAAAACAACAACATTTTGGTGGTTTTTTTGGTGTCTTGTTATCTTTGCCTTCGTCATCAGAGTTTCATGACTCTACAGCGAAAGCAAACAGACTGGACTAGACTGGAATGCACACAATCACAATGTCTTATGGTTCATGTCTCCGGGTCTTGTACTGATGGAAAGAAATAAACTCCTCCTGTGTTAGAATTTTAGCCTCTCTTCTTTCAACTCTTAGGCTACTTCCATTTATTCCACAACATATGCTAGAAAAAGAAAACCTATATGTAAAGAGCTTTTATGTAAATCATTTTCACTACTCAGAAAGTTTGATTTCATAACGCTATACTCACATAAAAGAAGAATATGTGAAGGATAGTCAATTAGGGATTTCACTGTTGTTTTACATCATAATCTACATGATTTAATTGTAATTATATTATTTAACAGTAGTTTTCCATTGATACACAACCTATGTGACTGTTCTTGTTTTCAGTTGACGTCACAACATTGTTTTGGTGTTTGGCGTTATGAAAATATATTTGTATATTTAATTATAAAAGTCTGGGAGAGGGCTCCATTGTTACACTGTATGCAGTTGCTAAAGACGGCAAGAAGTGGTGGATTAATGTTGTTTATTTGTTATAATGTGATTGTATGTGTCTACTCTATTTGCAGAGAGCCACTTTCTGACATAACGCACATTTTACATTTAACATGACCAGTCTGATTACACTGACGCAGACAAAGCATACTTCACAACTCCTTAACAATGTATGCTTTCTGTACACGGCTCTCATAATCCATTATAATAGGCACCTTTGCTGAAATTTGCGACAGCTTGAAAGGCAAATCCAACTATATATTTTCACGAGCTGCATAATGAGGCCGGGCGCGAAAGTGGAAGACAGAGGAGCAGCAAAAAAAAAAAAAAGAAAGAAAGGAGAAATATATAGAGACAGAGGCTGGTATTGTGGGCATAAGCTGCAGCTCCAGTCCGCTGCCAGTGAAAGGGTTTAATGCAGAGCTCTGAGTCTCTGTCAGCTCCACTTTGCCGACAGGGCCCTGGTCCACCCCCTTGTTTTTATCTGTCTGCGTCCTCAGCGATGAAGGCTGCAGATTGGCACAAGAACAGGCCATGGTTAGGAATGATAAAGAGCAGAGTATACTAGAGAGGTACAGGGGAGACGGGAGGAGAGGCACTGGATGCAAGCAGGAATTACAGCTCGTTCTCACCAGAGTGGAGCTCAGAAATGGAAGCGTTTGTGGAGAATACAATGCAGCCAGAGATGCAACATATCTTTACTGCCTCTTTACAGTTAATAAGTTAAATTGTACCAGATTTGGCCAGAAATGTTAAGAGACATCTGAGAGATAATATAGTTTACTTGTCATGATTTAAAGGCAGTATATTGAACCACTTAATAAGATAACCAGCTATTAAATATTTTCTATTTCATTTTTTGTATTTATTAACTTATTTGAAAAGGGACATTGCACATTATTCAATATCAAACAATGTAATGAAATGTAATGCGTTAATTTGCCAGATGTCATTGCATTTTATGTTGCAATGAAAGTAAAAGAGGGCCATAGTCTACAAGATAAAATTGGGATTTCAAGCTTATTTGGTTAATCAATAATCAGCGTTAACCAGGTCACAATACAACTGTAAAAACTAAAGGATTATAATCTTTTTTTAGAAGCAAATTAAGTCAATCTTTTCCAAAAAACAAAACAAAACAAACAAAAAAAAAGTATAGATTAAAGTCCTATAAACTTTATTGTATCATTCAGGATGTTTGATTACATAAAGCTGGTCACAAATGAGACTGAAGACAATGTGAACAACATACAGTATATTTTAGGATTTCACTGTTGCTTGGTCCTTCCGTCAATTATCTCAAATTAAGGTAAAAAAAAAAACAACAAACAAAAAACATTTTAACATTCAAATATGATATTGTAACATCATTGTGATTTTCACAACATTAGCTGATTGCGCATTGAAAACTTGCAGTATGGTCTTTATTTAGTTATTTTTTGGCAAAACTTGAACCTCAGTCAAGATCAGCTCATAATCAGATCAGACCCAGTCTAATCCATTATGGTCACCAACAGAACTCCCACAACATAAAAACTGTAGTGACTCATGAGTTATACTGTTTTAGATTAGAGTAAACACAGCATTCAATAACATAACAGTAAAGTCTACAACATCTAACTAAACATTTCTTCAGTAATTTCTTTTCTACGCGTTAATTATACGCTTATGGTCTTTCGATATTCAACAGTAGGCTCTAAGCTACATATTGAGTGAGGATTTGCTCCAATATTTGTTTGTTTGTTCACAACCAGATGCTTTGTCTTATATTGATACCAGACAAATTGAACCCAAGATAAGAAGTTTAAACATGCATTAAATACTATCATTATCTTTCTCTCTGTGTCCACAATGTCCAAAATATGATGATCCAGCACTATATAAAACGACATGTGCTTTACCACTCTGAGAGGAGAGCTGGACCTCCCGCTCTTTATTACAATAATGAATTATAATTACTGTTGTGACTATTACCCCATAAAGGCCTGTCTAAACAGTGAATCCTCCGTCTAGTGATTTATAACCTTCTGCTACAGGCATTTATCATTGTGCCTCATAATACACAGCATCAGCGCCGAGAAAATGCAGGGGGTTTGAACTGGAATAACTCAAGATCATTTAATGTTAGCTAAAAGTGCTTTGAACATGTACTTAATTGGTTTATTTATGTTAAGAAATATTGTTTTTTTGTAGGGAATCTATAAATACTTTATATAGATTAAAGATACAATACAACAAACATTCAGCAATGGAGAGTTAGTCCCTGCTTGCTATGAAAATATAGCAATTAAAATGAATCCTATGCAATGGGTCATGCCAGCGCCGCACAAAAAAAATCTATCCAGACTTAGAATCAAATCTAGGATCATGTTGAAGTTGGGACTTTTTGCGTTCAATAGTGAGCGTCTTTTCTAACTTTGCTCCTATTGTTGAATCATGTGTTGAATCACTTTTTCACCAGAGCTGTATCGACTGAAGAAATTCTTGGTCGACTAAAGACATGTCCTATTAACCAATTAGTTGACTAAAAACGGGGTGTGGCAAAAACTAGGTGGATTTAACCTAAACTGCACTCAAAAGACTACAACTATATAAACAGAAAGTAGATTAAATTCATGATTCGCTCCAAAATCTTCAGCTCATTCACTCCATATCTTCTCCTTTTTACTGCTGTCCTATTTAAAGCCCTTTAATCTGAAGAAAAGTATTAGTCAATTAATGCAAATGTTCTCTCTGGCCCATCGAGACAAATGTTACTGTGATTCTGGGCGCTACAAAAATAAATTGAATTGAAATGAAATGTTGGTCGATAAAGACACGTCGAATGATTAATATATTAATGGCTAAAGGGTTTTAGCTCTAATGTTTGCTAGGGTTTTAAAAAACGTATACCCAGATGACTAGTACTGTATCTGGATATTCATTTACAGTCAACGCATCAAAATTGGAACTAAACCAGGACTAAACCCAAGGATCAAGACAAGGATTAGAACAAGACCAAACCAAGTCTCCATCGGGATTAAAATGGGCTCAACTTGAGTCCAAATAAAGACATGGGCTAAGAGTTAGATGGAGATGGATGGACATTGCTCAAAAGTTTCAGAATTGTCTTGAGCTTAATCAGAACTAGAGCTATAACAACTTTACCTTATGTATATGTTCTTATACCACATGATATAAGAACATATTTGCCTATTTTGTATTTTAAAAAATGTGTATGTGTATCAAATATCAGACTTTCTACTTTCTAATATCAGTATTAGAAATGTCCGTATCGTGATTCGTGACTAGCACATTGGAAAAGTTTATGCTGTCTAGTTTATTTACACAGTACTATTAAATATGTATTCACACATAACGACAGAAAAATTATACATGAATATCAAAACTAACCTTGATTGCATTCTGCGCTTTTCCACCTACATCCGCGAGTGAACAAAAACTGCAATCTAAAAGCTGTATAGATTAAATTACGATTGAAAAGCCTGTTAATTGTGACAAATGATCGCACAAAGCCTATAGTGTTTCCTATTGTGATGTAAATGATTATGTGTTTGACAAGCCTTCATTTGTGTGATTTTGACTGTTTGATTTGCTTGGTGTCAGATGTCTTTTTATTGCACTCCACTTGAAAACACCTGCTTGTCTAACCAACACAGCCTCTCCTTATTACCACACAGTTAGTCTGAGAGCTCATAATCCTCGGAGCCATTCAACAGATGGCTCCAAATTGTGTTATAGTAATAAAGGCGAAGGTGTTTTTGTTTTTTTACAACTAATTTTCCAAGATCTTCAAGTCGCTTACAGTAAATATACAGTGACACATGAACATATAATCATATCAGCACTGTGTTATGAAGATGGCATTGATGAGAGAAGAGGAGAATCCCAATAGGTATAAGAATTAAAGTAACATTATACTTGACAATATTGCTGAGCTAAAAGGAAAGGAAAAGTGGTGTTTTTGTAAAGCCTCATATTTTTGGAAGTGCAAAAAATAACAACTTCGAGAGAGCGTTTTGAAACACCCGGATGGCTTAAAATAAAATAAAAAATATGTAAAAATATGTAAAATCTAGAAGTTTACTGAAAGTCTAAATTTGGTCAAAGCACATTTTTTCAAGCTAAGGCTGTTGGGGAAAGTGCACGTTTATTTAAAAGGAAGAGATTAAGGCTGTGTTCAAAGTTGTCCTGGTTTGGTCCTACATCGAGCCCAGTTCATGGTCCTGTTCTAGTCCTGGTTTGGTTCAGTTCTAGCTCTGATTTGGTTTAGTTCTAGTCCTGGTTTAGTTCTGTTATTATCCTGGTTTAGTTCAATTCTAATCCTGGTTTAGATCAGTTCTAGTCCTGGTTTAGTTCTGTTATTATCCTGGTTTAGTTCAATTCTAATCCTGGTTTAGATCAGTTCTAGTCCTGGTTTAGTTCAGTTCTAGTCCTGGTTTAGTTCAGTTCTAGTCCTGGTTTAGTTTAGTTCTAGTCCTGGTTTAGTTCAGTTCTAGTCCTGGTTTAGATCTGTTCTAGTCCTAGTTTAGTTCTAGTCCTGGTTTAGTTCAGTTCTAGTCCTAGTTTAGTTCTAGTCCTGGTTTAGTTCAGTTCTAGTCCTGGTTTAGTTCAGTTCTAGTCCTGGTTTAGTTTAGTTCTAGTCCTGGTTTAGTTCAGTTCAAGTCCTGGTTTAGATCTGTTCTAGTCCTGGTTTAGTTTAGTTCTAGTTCTTGGTTTAGTTTAGTCTGAGTTTAAACCCACTTTTTATGTGTTGTTTAAGCAAGTATGAACACACACTAAGATTAGTATAACTGTTTGGTTGAATAAATGCACATCTGTAAATATTAACTCTTCTACCTCAGAATGTAGAAAACACAATGTTATGTGAAAGGCGGCTCCAATGATCCACAACTAAATAATAAGTTAAGTAAATAGTGGGAGAGATTTCTCTTTTTATTCACTTTTTGAAGGAGCACTGCTACTATATTATTTATTTGGATTACTAATGCTAAATGTAAGCAAAAGCTATTTTATGTAAATAAACCACTTTCTCTAGAGTGACTACATGAATGGTAATTGTCTCACTTGGCTTTAAAGTGCTTTTGTACCTAAATTACGCTGCTTTACGTCAAAACACCAGGCATTGTGGGCGAAAAACTGCCCTGAAAGCAATCGACATAACTGCAGCATTCCTCGTATGGAGAATCAAATTCTCAGCAACCAATAAAATACTCTTGTTTTAATATATATTTAAGGCCGAACTGCATAAGCAGTTGTAACATCATATTAAACTAAGGGCAGGTCATTTTTCATTTCTCCGTTTTTTAAACAACATAAAAGGAACAAAGACAAGGCAGAGTGAGAGAGAGAGAGAGAATACACATAGTTTTCACAGTCCTAAACATGCAGTCCTGCACAGTCATTCCATTTGGTCCAAAGTCTATTCAATTTGTTTAATTATCACATTTAGTCCAAACGCAATTTAAAAAATGTAAGCATGTTTTTTCTGAAAAGAATTGCAATACATGCATGCAAATGACTGAAATATGAACTGATAAACTAATATAAGAGTACCATAAGAATCATATCTATTTCAGAACATGTTGTTGAGGTCTAAAGAAAGGAACAATAAGATTTTTCTATAAAATTACAGGATATTTTGTTATTTGCGACATTCCATTTGATTTCACACACAATTAGACTGATACACAATTGATTTGTGTAGCAGAATTACACAATTAGTCTGATAATTACAGATTTACACAATTAGTCTGATAATTACAGATTTACACAATTAGTCTGATAATGTTTTTTGAACTGACACCGATATCCAATGAATGTCTTAAGCCACTAACCAATATTTGCTGATACCAATGATAAGATCACATATTTATGTTAAGTTATAGTAAAAAAAAAACAATTGCAAAATGTATTTATCTGGGATATAGAACAATTTCTGGCAGGATTGTATAAACATGCACACATATGTTTAGCCTAATTTGCCTTGTACTGAAGAAGACAAATCTGATGCACTGAGGACAAACTGGGAATGAAACATGAGCACACACAGACGCACACAGACTGGGGCAGTGTAGAAAAAAAAAATGATGCCAAATATCGACATCTGATGACTGATATGCCATTCTTTTCGATATATTGTGCAGCCTTACTACAGTGCCCTGTTAATAACAACAACATCAACAACTCAATTACTGCATACTATCTATTCATACCGTTAAAGTTTTAATTTCCGACTGTCCATTTGGCTGGACTGTATCAAGGACATGTCCCGGCTTTGATTTGCAAATGATCTTTGTGATAAATTCCCTGATCTAAAGCCATCAGCAACAAAAGGGCACCACAAAAGGTAAATTAACCTTGTAAGGCAATCTGGACCTGCATGTTTATAGTATAGAGCCCATCATCAAATTAGGTTTTATTCCTGCTATTACGGCTAACTACGCGGGCGGTAATAAATCGTGTGTCACTGTGAAATAATTATCTCTGTGAGCGCGCTTCACTGCAGTAAAAACCGTGAGCAGTTTATCAATAAAGCCGCGAGATGTTTATGTAATTCTTTATACCTGAGCTAATTGAGGTAATGCACGTGTGTCCCCTGTCGCCGCGTGCACAGTAGCAAACATTGGGTTAATATGCACGGCTCATCTGATCACAGCTTATGTACAATGTTAGTCGATGCATTACTCAGAGCTTCCCAGCGGACACGCACACAGGCAGTGGCTGTTTAATATTTATGGCGTGCAGCATTACTTATCATTATAAATATTTATTGTGATTTACTCTTTTGTCTGGGTTCTTTTCTGTCTTCGTACCCGGGAGAAGCAGCTCGTATCGCCGCCATCGCTCTGGTCGGCTCTCCTGGGCTCCACTGAATTTGCCTAGCGTTTATTTCTTATTTATTTTATGCCCTTGGTTATTGTTTTTCGCACTTTCTCTGTTTTACCATTAGATTGGTAATGGTTTTCGACTGTTCACATTGATTGTGTGCTTGTATTTGTGTGTGCCTCAATGCTTACACTTAACATACACTCTGGATCTCTTTGGATAAGTGTATGTTGGAATAAAGATCAGCTATACATATCGTATTGTTGTATTATTTAAACTACCTTAGTGTTCTGGATTGATAACAGGGTCTCTTTTAGGACTGCACAATTTTGGGGAAAAAAATATGTACGTATAATGTTTCTGGCAAGTATTGCGATTGTGCTTGGATTTGGGATTTATGTTTTAATAGAATTCCAGTGTCCAGGAAAATAGACTAAAATAGGCCTATATGAACCGACAAACTAATAAAATAATCACATGTTTTTCAGAACATGTACAGATCTAAACTACAGGCTTAGCAGTTTTTGTGTAGAATAAATAATTTTGGTAGTATGTAGAGGAAATGATGGTCTACAAAAATGTAGCCTTTGCGATTTGCTAATTGCATTGTGTAGAAATGTAGTGAAGAAATGTAGTGTGATCAGATATGAGCTGTAGAGCTTTATTTCTGATCATGATCAAGTTGCTTGTCATTCAACGTTATGTAAAATTGTGTCACACTCCTGTCACACCAAGGGCAACCAATGTTAAAACCATGTGACAATGAATAGAAAAAGATACAAAAACGCAAAAATAATTATCTACTGGTAACAACCTAACCGGCAAAGACAGGTAATCAGTGTGTGCATTGATATAACTAATAATCTGATCATCATATGTCAATTAATTGATTTTTAGAGTAAATCTGGTTAAGAGGAAGTACGATGACTTTCAAACTTTAGCATTTTCTCTTTCACTTTTTTTGCATAATTTTCCTTGTCAAAAGCTGCACAAATATGAATAATTAGAAAGAACTCAGATTACTAACATCACATGCTATTTCAATAATCTGATAACTCCAGAAATCAGATAATGATAAGATTTTTGGTGTGCAGCTATACAGTACATAGCTACACTGTATAGACTACACTTCTTGTGCTAGTCCAAAGCCTGGAAAAAACCATTGCCCTTTCAACATCGCTTTCATTTATCCCATCAAATATTAAATAAATATCACATAAGGTCAGCCCTAGTTGCAATGAACACACATCGAGTACAGGATTAATTAAGAGTACAGGATTAATTACAAACAAAGAACATTTCTACAAAAATTAAGCATTGTTTCAAACCTATATGCTCTAAAAAAACTTCTAAAAATCTGCAGCAGTCAGCCAACTGTCCAAACACAAAATCTACCAACTTACGCAATTTTAGGTTCCAACTGTTAGACATTTGTGCATCTTGGTGAGGATTAAGACCACGCCGCCTCCTCCCTGAAAACCTGTAGCATACAAATCTCCCGTCTAGACAGTGGACACATCTCTTTCTATTAGCGGCCCATTCACTCGTACAGCCAGCCTTCAGGATTCAACCGCGGGTGGCTCGGTCCGGCAAAGGGCCAACAGCAGACAGACTTATCGAGAATTAGACCGCACCGCAATCTCCATTTCACGAGCACCCAGTCCATAAACACTATTGATTTTCACACTGTGCGTTTACCCCTTAAACCCACTGAACTGTGGGTGGTCGGCCGCAGCTAACGCCGGTAATGAATAATAATGTAAAAAGACGGCCGAAGCCATTTCCCCTCAATCAGGTTACAGTCCCCCTCTCAGGACAGACAGTGAGAGCTGAGGTACAGTCTGCAGAGAAAAGGCAACAATGGGAACAATTCAACTGAAGCAATCTCTCAATCTGACAGACAGACAGCAGCTGTTTAGTATGAGCACAGCACATGTTGGGTTTTCTTGGGAACCAGATTGATATTTATTTATTTATGTTTTAGCCCTGCTCTTGGTAACACACAAAATCTAAGTATTTTTTTGTTTGTATGTTTGTTTGTTTGTTTGTTTAATCTGGGTTAGACATTGCTTTAATTCCTGTTTTATCCACTGGTTTACAGCTCAAGTATTATTTCGATATTTGGTGATTTTGCTATTGTAAGGGATTCTAGGTTTATGTAAACAAAGACACCAAGACAAAGACTGCTTTAACCCTTATGACTTAAATGAGTTAAAGAAGAAAGTTGAGGTATGATATTTTTGGTTATTGTAGTTACAGGCTAGGACCAGAAGACTAGGAATCGGCTCACTAGAGGGAGGTGGGACAAAGTTTAAAACACAAAACACGGTAGACAGAGATATGGTGCAGGATGTGAATGTATTAAAGGAATAACAGGGAATATTAACAGTATTTACAATATGTACAAAAGCAAGATTTGATAACAGTTCAGTTCATGGAAAATGTCCATAGTAGCCAGTGTGAGGTTATTTTATTTTGTGAATGAGTAGAATGTCCAGCGAGATTTGTGTATTGCAGATTGTGTGGTATGGGTGAGCAGGCTACTTTGCCTCCTACCGCACTGTAGGAGGTTTTAAGGTTGCAGCTCTCCGGGCTCGGGCAGCTCGCCATCCAATGAGGAATAGAACCAGTTGATCTGGATCAATCCACCCGAAGTAGGAGTAAGGGTGGGAGTAGTAGTAGTAGTAGTAGGAGTAGGAGTAGGAGTAGGACCTGGCCTGTGTAAAGCAGGACCAATAATTAGCATCATATATTAAACTGTGCTAATCCATAATAAATCCTTTCAGTACATGTACATTTATCTTTTCTATACCATGGTAACAATGATAATAATTATTAATTTAACATTCAGTATTCAAAATTAATTTGCACCATAATTCACAATGCTAATATTCAATATTCAATGACATGTCATATGTTTCAATTACAATAATAACAAATTACAAATCAAATAGATAGCAACAATGGAAATCGGACAAGTGTTATTAGCGCCCGCGCCAACTAACACCGCCACCAACCAATTGAAATGGATGGGAGGCTAGCGCTAGCATGCTAGCTCCCTCCAACACAAACAATCAAACAATCGACACTCACCAGTCCCTCTTTTGTTTCATATATTCAGCCCGTAGCCAGATTATCACCACGGTAGGGACGACTAGAAGGTTAGGAGGCATAACAGTCACTTTCGATGTTCAACAGTTCAAAATATGACGATATAAAGCGGCAAAACGCGTACCTGTAGCTGCTCGGTCTCAGGCGGCACCCACGCGCACACACACACTGAATGACTGGCGCGCGCCATCTTAACAAACGCGTTGACGCTGCGGAAGTCTCGCCCGAGCGCTACGAAATCACGCGATAGTTCAGACTTAAGGACCGCGTCGCAATGAAAAAGGCAGAGAGGTGCGGATGGCAAAAATAACCCGGGTTACACCCTCCCCCCTTTAGTTCATGCACGTCCCGTTGCATGGCAACTATAGTCGTGGTCTATCGGCCGCAGGAACATGACTGAGAGCCTCTGTATACACGTTAGCAAGACTGTGAAACAAGTTTTGGACGACTGAAATGAGCGGATTGCCCAACCCAGGGTACGTAAGGCGACTGGGTGACTGGCGTTGACGAGCGGAACGTCTGAGAGCTGTTTCGGTTTCCGTCTCAACTGAGTTTAGAGGCGCTACGGGTGAAGTAGGACCAAAGGATGGCTCAGATTGGACGGTCGGGGGATCTTCAGCCTCAGGTTCCGGTGAGTCTTCAGTAGGTAGATTGGTAGGTATTTCTTCCTCCACAGGTTCAGGTAAGTGCTGTTCATTTTCTTCTCCCTCTGGAACCTCCTCCTCTTCAACCAGGGATGTCGGCGGATCGGAGATGGAGCGTTCTTCAGGGTCTGTACTTTGAGCAGGTGGTTGGAGGTCAGGATGTTCCGGATCACTAGAACCTGGTGGTGATGCAGGCTCCACAGTGTCGATGGTCTCTGGCTCTCTCACTCTCTCCACGGTAAACTTGGCTGGAAACCGGATGGGACTTGCTGGGATGACTGGATCAGCATCCTCTTCCTCCAGGACATCAGCTTCGTCAGGGTGGTCACGTGTCTGGCTCCGAGTCTTTGGCCTTTGAACAGGTGTTGCAGTGGGAAGGTCTTCGATGGAACTGGTTGGCAGGAACCCACAAGGAAGTAACAGGTCACGGTGTAATGTGCGGCGTGGACCTTCTTGGTTCTCGGGTTGCACGGTGTAAACTGGCAAATTCCCTGCACGCTTGATGACCGTGTAGACTCCTTGCTCCCACTTGTCCTCCAGTTTATGCTTCCCACGCAGGCGGACTTTGCGGACCAGGACTCGATCGCCAATATCCAAACTGGATGGTGTTACTCTTCGGTCGAATCGGTTCTTGTTTTTGGCTGCCGATTTGAGGGCACTCTCTGAGGCAAGCTTGTAGCTCTCCTCAAGGCGAGACCGAAGGTTCTTGACATAGTCTGAGTGAGAGATCGATGGCTTTTCTTTGACGGGTAGACCGAAGGCAAGGTCGACAGGGAGACGAGGGCAGCGACCGAAGAGAAGCTCATAGGGTGTGAATCCTGTGACTTCGTTCTTCGTACAGTTGTACGCATGCACCAAGGGTTTGACGTACTGCCTCCACTGTGACTTTTGTTTGTTCTCCAAAGTGCCAAGCATACTGAGTAAGGTGCGGTTGAAGCGCTCGACCGGATTTCCCCGTGGGTGGTACGGAGTGGTTCTGCTCTTTCTTATACCGGCGACCTCACACAGCTCCTTGATAAGCTTGGACTCGAAGTCTGGGCCTTGGTCTGAGTGAATGCGCTCTGGTATTCCATAGTGTACCATGAAGTCGTTCCAGAGGCATTTAGCCACTGTTTTGGCTTTCTGGTTGGCGGTGGGAATAGCAACTGCAAACTTTGTGAAATGGTCAGTGAGAACTAAAATGTCTTTGGTATTGCTACTGTCAGGTTCGAGAGTGAGGAAGTCCATACAGAGAAGTTCAAGTGGGCGACTGGTCTTGATGTTAACTAATGGAGCTGCCCTCTCCACTAGTGCCTTGCGCCTCACACATCTGCCACAGGTCTTGATAGTGTGTTCCACATCGGCTGCCATCTTGGGCCAGAAGAAGCGTTGGCGAACCAAGTCGAGCGTCCGTTCAATGCCCATGTGCCCCATGTCATGGTGCAGGCTCTTCAAAACAGTGGGACGCAGGTCCGGTGGCAGGACTAACTGAAGAAGAAGTTTGTCCTCGTCCTGTCTCCTCCGGTAGAGAACTCCGTCTTCCAGCTCCAGCCTATTCCACTCCCGCAGCAGCAATGGAAGTTCGGGCAGTTCTTCACGAGCTGTGGGTGGAATTTTCTCGCCGGTTTCAAGCTGGTGAATGACCTCGCGAATGGCAGGGTCAGCTCTTTGTTGGTCTTGGAGATCTGTGTGAGACAGGGATGGTATTACTGGCAAGCCATGGAACTCTTCTTCAGTGAAGCTGTCAGGGATGGTGTTGACAGTGGCAGATAGAGACTCAACCAGGGTTACAGTAGCTTGACTTGGATCGGTTTGTTGGTGTGTTCTCACAAGACAGCTCTGGCAGATGGCATCCACAATCTCAGGGGAGACCTCTTCTGCTTCACCAGGTTCACATAGCTGCTTCTTGAGGCGGTGAACAAGTTCCCACTCCTGACAGGAATGGTCTTCAGCAGAGTCTCCATGTGAGCGTCTTGACAAGCCATCTGCATCTTGATTTTGTCGACCAGCTCGATATTGCAGTTTGAAGGAGTATGTTGAGAGCGCCGCCAACCAACGGTGACTCGTGGCATCCAGTTTTGCTGAGGTGAGGACATAAGTGAGGGGGTTATTGTCGGTGATGACTGTGAAAGTGGCTCCATAAAGGTAATCGTGGAACTTCTCCACAACGCTCCACTTTAGCGCCAGAAATTCCAACTTATGGGCCGGGTACCTCGTCTCACTAAGTGACAGTCCTCGACTGGCGTAAGCGATTACGCGCAGCTTGCCCTCCTGCTCTTGGTATAAGACAGCGCCCAACCCGGTGGTGCTTGCATCCGTATGTAGTATGTACGGGAGCTTTGGGTCAGCAAAACCAAGAACAGGAGCAGAGGTCAACTTGGAGATGACCATTTCGAAGGCAATCTGCTGGTCACTGGTCCACTTCTCACCGAAGGTCTGCTTTGGATCCAGGTATTTCCCGGCGGGATTCTTCACCTTAGTGGAGCGGCGGACCGGAGCATAGCCACGGGTCAATTCATTCAGCGGTCTCACAATGGCAGCGTAGTTCTTGATGAATCTGCGGTAGTATCCCGCGAAGCCCAGAAAAGAGCGCAACTCCTTTAGGTTGCGGGGGACTGGCCAGGATTTCAAAGATACTATCTTTTCTGGGTCGGTGGCAACTCCTTTTTCAGACACGACGTGTCCCAGGTAGCGAACAGAGGACTGAAAGAACTTGCACTTGTCTGGTGATAGCTTGAGTCCAAATTCTTTCAGACGTGACAGCACACGCAGCAAGCGGTCCTCATGTTCTTCCAGAGTTGCAGAAAACACGATGATGTCATCCAGGAAGACGAGTACTTGCTTCAGATGTAAATCAGCCATGCATCGCTCCATTAACCGCTGGAAGGTACTAGGGGCATTTGTGACTCCCTGTGGCATCCTGTTCCACTCCCAGAACCCGAGCGGCGTGACAAAAGCCGTTTTAGCCTTGTCCTCTTCGGCCATCTCTATCTGGTAGTACCCAGATTTCAGGTCGAGAACGGAGAACCACTTCGATCCAGTCAATGCCGAGAAGGACTCTTCGAGGTTGGGGAGAGCGTATGCATCTTTTACAGTCTGGAGGTTGAGTTTTCTGTAATCGATGCACAGCCTGACTTCACCGTTGCGTTTCCTGACCACCACGATCGGGGAGGAGAATGGCGACTCCGACTCCCTTATTACTCCAGCTTCAAGCAGGTCCCGTAGATGTTTTCGGACAGCCTCCAGATCTTGGGGATGGATTGGCCTTGCTCTGTGCTTGAAGGGGGTCTGGTCGTGGAGTTTTATGTGATGTCTCACCCGGTCGGTGCAGCCAAAATCCATTTCATGTTGGGAGAAAACTTCGGGCATGGTGTTGAGCTTGGCTGTCAGGCGCTCTTTCCATTCGGGTGGAACGGGTGAGTCTCCGAAGTTGAACTCCAGGGTGGTCTTGTGGTCAGGATTTGAGGTGGTGACTTGCTGGGACAGGATGGTGGGTGATGCTCCGAGGTCAGCAATGATGGTTAGAGGTGGTATGTACACATCTTGCTCTGACTCGTTCTTCATGATGACCGGTACCTTGTATGGTGAATGGTGTGGAAGTGTGATGAGGCAGCTCTGGACACATAGGCCTCCAGGTAGCGTTGTGGCTGGGTGCTCAATGATGGCCCACTGGTCTGCAGAGGAAGTGTTGACTCTGGCAGAACCCTCCAGGACGATGGTCTGGCCGGCCGGGATGAGGACTGGAGTTTGGCTCAACAGCCGCACTGATCCTGCGCTGCCCACGTGGTTCTGCTGGTGCCTCAGCTGTAGAAGCTTCAGGACTGCTCGATACCCCTGGGCACTGGGCTGAAAGGTGGAATGACAGCTGCCGTGATGTTCTTCATATAGGGGCTCGAGGGTGTTCATTCCGATAAGCACCAGCGATGGGCACTCAGGATTGGCGTCTGGAACAACAAGGGCAAGGGTTGGCACTTCGAACTCTGCTCCCAGGAAGTCCTTGGGGAACGTGATTGCCAACTCCACATATCCCAGATATGGCACCGACTGACCAGCTGCACCCTCCACCTGGAGCAAGTTGTTCAGTGGCTTCACAGGTTGGTCGCTCAGGTGTCTGTTGTAAAAAGAGACAGGGATGGTCGTCACCTGCGAGCCGGTGTCTAGGAGGCAGTTGCAGGGGTGTCCAGCAATCTCCACAACAGCAGAACATTTTGACCCAACGAGTCCTTTGGGTAATCTTGATGTTGTGTTCTTCTCAGTTTTTGACATCTCCGCACAATTCACAGTCTTATTTGAGTTCATGGGACAGGTTTGGCCCCTTCTGGTCCCCGTTTGTCCCACAACAGGAACCTTATCTAGTTTAAATGGTTGTATGTGGGCGTGGCTTGTTGATTTTGTGCGAATTGTCTCTTTTTGCGAGCGACAAGAGCAGAGTTGGGTTGATTTTGGCACTGTGGACGAATGTGACCGTCTTCACCACACCTAAAGCAGTACCCAGGTTTACGTTGGGTAGGTGTGGGCTGTCGTGGTGGCTTGGCTGTGGCTGTTCTTTGAGCTGGCTGCAGGTTGTAGTGTGTCTTGGGGCGTGAGGAGGTCTGGGGCTGGCTGTTGTTGGCTGTTAGCTTGGCTAGTTGTCGCTGCACCTCTGCCAGTTGCTCTGCTAGTTGCTGAGTGATATTGGTTAATGCAGCGACGGCCCCTCCTTCTTCATTGTCTGTGTCAACTTGGGCAAACTGCACGTGGGTGGTTGCTTTCTGTCTGACGGATCCGAGATGTTGTTTCATCCTGAGGGCTTTGGCTGCCTCCTGGTCCTCTTCAGTCCGCAGAAGAAGCAGTAGTTCGGCGAAAGCTGGTGGGTTCAACTTCCGTTGCTTTAGTTGTAACTCAGCAATCAAGCTATTGTCCCAGCACCCACGGCAGAACTGATTTATTAGATGCCGGTTGACGTCAGATTGCAGGACTCCACCCCTCTTCACTGCCGCGTTCAATGCAACTTGAAGCCGTTGGAGATATGATGATGGCTTCTCTCCACTGTCTTGAAAAGTGTCCATGAATTTTGCGAAAAGCTCATCTCCATCTTGGACAGTGCCATAAGCAGATTCTAGAATGTCCATGTAACAAAGTGGAAGTGTGTCGGCACTCAGGTGTTTTACTACGTCTGCAGCTGGTGGCAAGAGGCTGTCCACAATCCTCCGGGAACGCTGGAGGTCGGAGACTGACGGGTCCCTCAGCAGTAAATCCACTCCTGAACGCCAGGTCTCATAATCTGCCTCATGTGCCGGTCTAGGCAGGCGTCCGGAAAACACCTTGAGTCTCTGTTGATGGGAGGTTGTTTGATCATTTTTTACGATGTGCTCCACCACGTAGCGCTGGATTTCAGGTGGGTTGACATCCAGGTTGGTGATGGGCGCTTTCTGTCTTGGCGGTGATGTGAAGTGTGGTGGAAGGTTGGGTCTTGGAGCTGTAGGATCTGGGGCAGTGGCGGCTGGTGGTGGAGTAGCCTGTGGCTTCACCGATGACTCTGGGGGCGGTGCCGGGGCCTCGACGTCTGCAGGTTGGATCTCCTCTGGAGTCGCAGGGTGGAGCTTGGCGACAGACCGTCCAATCTGAGCCATCGTGGACTTGAGAACTTCTGCAAAGTCCACACCAGACAACTTGGCAACATTTTGCAGCTCTGTTAGGTATGAAAGCGTTTTATTTTTTGTAACGTATTCAGCATAAGCAGTAGACAGTTCTGAAATAAAATATGTTTCTGTTTTATCGGAAGATTTTAACGTGTACGGTAGAGTCGGACGTAGTTCAGCTACTGGCGCACCGCTGCTAAACTCAATAACTAGCGACCCGTCAAATTCAGAATTAGAAGCAGATATGATTTCTGTTCTATCGATTTTCCCGTACCGTTTCAAAAAGTCAGCAACTTCTTCCACACCTACTGTTTCAGTGTCTGATATGCCTTCAACCAGTACAGCATTTGGTATTTTGATCCCAAGTTGTTGAAACACATCCATATCAATTATTGAAATATTACAAAATGAAAATGATCAAAATGTGAATTAAACAAAGCCCAAATCCCTCCTGGCTATAGCTCAGCCACTTCTTTTCCTTTAACCCTTATGACTTAAATGAGTTAAAGAAGAAAGTTGAGGTATGATATTTTTGGTTATTGTAGTTACAGGCTAGGACCAGAAGACTAGGAATCGGCTCACTAGAGGGAGGTGGGACAAAGTTTAAAACACAAAACACGGTAGACAGAGATATGGTGCAGGATGTGAATGTATTAAAGGAATAACAGGGAATATTAACAGTATTTACAATATGTACAAAAGCAAGATTTGATAACAGTTCAGTTCATGGAAAATGTCCATAGTAGCCAGTGTGAGGTTATTTTATTTTGTGAATGAGTAGAATGTCCAGCGAGATTTGTGTATTGCAGATTGTGTGGTATGGGTGAGCAGGCTACTTTGCCTCCTACCGCACTGTAGGAGGTTTTAAGGTTGCAGCTCTCCGGGCTCGGGCAGCTCGCCATCCAATGAGGAATAGAACCAGTTGATCTGGATCAATCCACCAGTAGGAGTAAGGGTGGGAGTAGTAGTAGTAGTAGTAGGAGTAGGAGTAGGAGTAGGACCTGGCCTGTGTAAAGCAGGACCAATAATTAGCATCATATATTAAACTGTGCTAATCCATAATAAATCCTTTCAGTACATGTACATTTATCTTTTCTATACCATGGTAACAATGATAATAATTATTAATTTAACATTCAGTATTCAAAATTAATTTGCACCATAATTCACAATGCTAACATTCAATATTCAATGACATGTCATATGTTTCAATTACAATAATAACAAATTACAAATCAAATAGATAGCAACAATGGAAATCGGACAAGTGTTATTAGCGCCCGCGCCAACTAACACCGCCACCAACCAATTGAAATGGATGGGAGGCTAGCGCTAGCATGCTAGCTCCCTCCAACACAAACAATCAAACAATCGACACTCACCAGTCCCTCTTTTGTTTCATATATTCAGCCCGTAGCCAGATTATCACCACGGTAGGGACGACTAGAAGGTTAGGAGGCATAACAGTCACTTTCGATGTTCAACAGTTCAAAATATGACGATATAAAGCGGCAAAACGCGTACCTGTAGCTGCTCGGTCTCAGGCGGCACCCACGCACACACACACACTCGATGACTGGCGCGCGCCATCTTAACAAACGCGTTGACGCTGCGGAAGTCTCGCCCGAGCGCTACGAAATCACGCGATAGTTCAGACTTAAGGACCGCGTCGCAATGAAAAAGGCAGAGAGGTGCGGATGGCAAAAATAACCCGGGTTACACTGCTGAGCCTATGTCCCAAAAAAACTGGAGCCGAAGAAAGGCTCTGACCCAAAACCCCAAATGTGCTGGCATTACCAAAAAATTACAATTGGGAGCTCCAAACAGGGCTCGTACATCTTTTCTCTAATGGAATTCAAGCACTTTTCAAGCACCTTCAAGGAAAACTCACAGGTTATTTCCAGCACCTTTACACCCAACGCAGCGCTGTTTCAGGACATTCAGGACAGTAACAAAGTTGTACATTTTTATCTCAAATGTAGTTTCTGAAATTAACAAAATAATGTAATGCTTCTTTCCCAATATGCACTTTAAAGGTCCCATATTCTGCTATTTTCCCCTTTACACAGTCTATTCTAAGGACTTTGTTGATAAAATTTTGCGTTGTGCAATATCCATAACATAACAGTTTCCAAAAAACACCCATTTCTTGGACTGGCCCCCCTCCTTGCAAAAGCAAACGGCTCACTCTGAGATCTGACCCCCCCGAACAGAGAGCAGGCTGCTACCCCGCCCAACTCGCGCGCCTCCCCCCGCCCCACATGTGCCGAAACCTAGAGCGGAGATAGTGCGCATGCGCCGTGTGCTCCGTAAACAGCGATACACAAACACGGGAATAAACCTTTTATCCGTCCTGACGGTGCGTCGTGCTGAGTCCTACGTCCTGGATCTGACCTGGAGTTTGACGATCATGCAGTACCTCGACGACGGACGTTGCCGTTTGGTAAATAACAAGCTAACTCTTCGATCTGTCGTATCCATCGTGTAATTACTGTGTAGCATTAGCATTAGCTGTTTTTATTCTGCGGCTGCGCGCTTCCCGGAGGCATGGCTTAAACACCGCGTCATCCATGGGAAGCCGCGTCATCCATGGGATGAGCCCCCGTCTGCTGCTCAGCCGAGGGGGAAGAAAAAGACAGTTCTCTAGCGAAAGCATGCGGGAATCAATCAAAAAACCACTTTGGGCACACATACGAGGCCCAAATAGCACTGTAGGAAGGTTAAAACCTCTGAAAAGTCGATTTTGCATGTTATGGGACCTTTAAGTATGACAAAAAAGGGCTTGGTGACGTGTGCTTGGTTGTAAATTTAGGCAAATCTGAAGTAATTTCCTGTATTTTAAGGTATTTTAGAAAGTGCGACTCAGTATGAAAACACAAGCACATTCATAGTTCATTCACTGTATTGGACTTAGCGATGATATTAGAACACCAGCATGACGCAAATCATATCAGCAGTTTTAGAATACTTCCAAACTACAAACTGAAGACTCTTAGTGCTCCTTAGTGTCTCATGCATAGGGTACAGTTTTGCAAGTTTAAATTTAAAGCATTTTCAATCACTTTTTTTTCCAACTTTTTCAGCATAGTATAATTCAAGTGTTTTCAAGGATTTCAAACACCTGTACAAACCCTGTCTAAAGAACTGCAGTGCGGATCTATTTTTCTAATTCAAGACAAAATATCTTCTCATGCAACACTTGTTTTAAGTTTAGAAGTCACTGCTGTACTGTTGTTGTGAGGGAAAATCCATTTGTAACACATAATAGATGCAGATGGAATGGGTTAGTAAAAAAAAGTCATCTTTTTGGGCATTGAGCACACACCTTACATCAAGGAACCAGTTATTCATTCACCAGTGTACGCAGTAAGTAAGTTTCATGCCAAAAACACAACAGCTGGATGCACAGGGAGGAACAAAGGAATTACTGATCTTAGGGTTAGTGGTGCTGCCCAATGTGTTCAAATGTTCTCCAAACAAGCAGAGGAATAACATTTTAGAAACTTAAATATGACCTTTCCAAATAGACAAATATTCATTCTAAACATAGTTATCTTTTGACGCTCAAAGGTCAAAACAAATCCACAATCCACAACATGTTAGGGATGCAATGTGCCCTAAAAAGAACATTCTGTAGACTAATCTGAGCAGCATTCTAACACTGAACCATGCTGTCGTGCGCTCACCAGTATCCGCACGAGCGAGGTGCCGACGGGGGTGTTTTCGGGGAGGCTGATGTTGTACAGAGGGCTGCTGAAGATGGGCCTGTTATCGTTCTCATTGATCAGATCGATGAAGACTCGAGCAAAACCCACGTGGTCCGACAAAGACTCGTTGGCGAACAGCTGTGAAAGGGTTAAAATAATTGAACGTTTACATAAGTCTTCATTATTAATAAAAGCATTGCAAGTTATGGTTTCTTGATAAACAACAGCTCATAGATAGATTAAGGACAATTTGCCAAAGAACTGAACTATTGCCAACTTTTAAACCTTTTATGATTCTACATGGCTCCCCTTAACTTTAAAATGGTTAAAAAATGGTAAAACCGTTTAACTGTAGCCTATATACAGTTGTTTTTTATCTTTTGTTGGCCCAGTTTTTTTCTTAACATATAATTGAATCACTTTGTGCGTTAATCCATCATAAACTGTTTTTATTTCAAGATTTTCACAATACAGGTCATTTGTGGCTGCTTGATAATGACAAAATTTTTTATTTATTTAGTTCATAATCGAAATCACGATTATTTCAAACTCAGGTTGTCAAAAGTAGCAGTGTCTAGACCTAGAAGTATCAATACTGAAATGAAACACAAACAGGGCAAAACTGGATCATTCTAGAGTTGTTTTAAAAAGTGCTATTATTTTTAATTTTAAAATGAGTCTAAGATCATCGTTGTATAGAACCTTTTCCTTAGCATCATAATGTAGTTTGAAATTTTTACATTTTGACAACTATTAGAGTCAAATATAACCAAGAGAAAGTATGAACTGAATATATTTTATTAGAAAGCTGCTGGTCACTTTTGTCTAAAGCCTATGTACAGTAGATAAGAAAAGTGGCAGAACGATCCTTCTCCTTTTTGATTGCAACATTTTTGTAATTGAATAGAGTAATAAATGGAATCACATTTTAAATTAGATCAATTGCACAGCCCTATTTGCAGTTTTCTTAAACAGTACATTAAGAAGAATACTGGGGCTGTAGGCCTTTAATCATCGATAACTCGGTCGATGGCGTTTTAGACGACCAAAATTCATATTTGTTGACTTATTATTTTACGTAGACGATAAGGATTTCTTTGGGATAACAGGAGAAAGGAGAAGGTGTGAGTTATCTGAAGATTAGTTTCCTGTTGTTTCCTTGCACTTTTCTTTCGTTTTTGCATGACCTCCTGCAGTTGTTGTTTTATAAGCTTTTTTATGAGCTTTTTCTAGTTCACGTCGATTCAAGTCGATCGACAGGGCTTTGTTTTTAATCGACCAAGAATTTCTTTAGTTGACTACAGCCCTAAAGACTACAGTTCTTAGTTATCTCTTTGTTCCTATTACACCACAGTCTCCACTAAACGACTAAAAGGTAAAGTAAGGAGACGAAACACCAATTTCCCTGTTCAAACACATCTGGAGCTGAAGCAAGTGATATCGCCTCAGTCCAGTTCAGCCGTCTGTCCAAACAAATAAAACAAGCTACAAGAACAAAACACAATGAGCTACTTTGAGTTTAGAAGAGAGTGGGGGCCACAAATCAGTCTTGGCCAGAGGTTACTGAATGTAGCACTGGGTCTGTGTTAGCTGTAATGAGCTAAAGCTATAAGAGAGTGCATATACAACAGCACTACAAGCTCTGTGTATTTTATATTGGGTTAGACACCAGCTGCAATTTAACTCTTTAACTTTTTTAAGCCGAGACACGCATTTTGGGGGATCAATTTCCTCTTTCAACATATAAGCTTTCATAAAATTTCTAATCTACAGCTAAGCATGTTTAATTATTTCATTTAAATTAGTTGCATCCATAGATTTTTGACCCTTTTTCTCAAACAAGGACATCAACAATTCCCTTAAAGTAGGACGCACTTCCAAAAAGCGCTCCAGTCTGTTACTTAATCTTACTTTTAAAGCATTTTATAGAAGGATTAGTTGTATAATTCTTTTTATTGAAGTATGAACTATGCGTTTTCAAAACTCTCATTAAGATTAAAATGCCTATGACATGTTGGACAAATCATTTAATCAATTAATTTTACTTCCTGGTTGTAAATTGGGAAATTATGGAAATGACCTTGCAGCAACACTTTTTTTTGTTTTTTTAGTTATTTGATGAATAAAAATAAACACGAACACCTTATAGAAAGTTGTTTATTTTGTATAAATTATGTATAACCTTGGATTGAGAGTCTCCCAAGTGTGATGTCATCAATTGGTTTTTACTTTCTGTAATTTTCAACAGATATTTCTTCACAAACGGCTTCTTGAATGGTGTAAAACTACAATTCTAATCTACAACAGGCACTAATATGCTACATACAGTCAACATTTATTGCAATACTACAAAAGATATTTAAAATCTTCAGAGCAAGGTGATCTTTTTGAGGACAATAATTAGATTCTATGTTTGCCAAATTGTAATTATATTGTTTGTTTACTATCAAAACAACATAAGCCACATGTAATATTTCTTTCCTTACAACAATTTTTTGTTTGTTTTCACTAATAATAATTTTAGCCATGCATCCTTTTACCCATCTAAAAATAAAAAAACCCTCAATATCCATAGAGTGGCTGTATAGTTCTGACATGTGCATTTTTGTACTGTAGTGTAGTCAAACTTGAGTGTTAAAAGTTGGACTCACAGAGAAAGTGAAGCTGCGGATGGTCTCGTAGTCGAGCGGTTTGGCCACCCTCATGCGGATGTCGGCCCGCCCCTGCACCGCTGTGGGCGAGATGGTGAAGTACTCCGAATTGTTCCCTGTCAGAAACACCTGGAACATGCTGTTCACCCCCTGCACAAAGAGATAAGACACACTGCTTTAGAAGAAAAGGAAAAACGGATGGAGGCACTTTCTAAAATTATAGTGTAAGATTTAGAGAATATGCACACCAATGAGGAGGGTTTTTTTTTAGGTTTGGTTTATTTTAGATTTAATTTTGTGTTATAAAAAAAAAAACATTTATGGTTACGTTTTCCAAATGGTTATGATTTAGCCAGAAATGGTTTATGTATATTGCTATAAACCCCTTAAAATGCTCTGTCATCAGAATGTTCATGCGGCTGGAGGCAAAACAAAGTGATTAATGGAGATCAGATCTAAATGCTGATTATTTCAATTTTTTTACAACAAAAAATAAGCAAACAATTTGGAATTTACAGGTAAAATGTCAGTAATTTCTAATGTCTGTTAAAAAGGATGGAAAAAATACAATGTCTAGCCTTAAAATTGTATTAAATTGTATTGAATCACAATAAAGTTTGATTTATAACAGGATAATATATCTCTAGATAAAATGAGAAACTTAAAATCTGCATCTTGCCTTTTATAATGTCCTATTAAATAAACATATCATTTAAAATGCAATAGTAAATGCCTTTACACCAGATTCTGATATCACTCACATGTATCTGAGTAGTTTTCATTTGACAAAATCATCAACATTTTTCATATTTTGTGATACTTTGTGGTTACTTCTAGTTTCTCTGTTGAAATCACATTATGCTCCACTTCAGTTTTGCAGATCTACAGCTCCATGTATTTTGAAATGATCCGCTTTATATATTTTTACCATTGTGATACAGGAATTCAAAAGTTGCTAAAAGTAAAATAGTATTGCATTTTCTTGGGGTAAAAAGAATAATTTGATTTAGTTTTGCTCAGGATTATTGTCTGAGTCTACGCCAAAACTCCAATGTGCTTTTTTGTATAACACCATTCCAGTACAGTTTTCAATTTTAATGTGAAATACCTGCAATCAATATGGAGTTTATGCATCAAACCTGTGTTAAAATATGTATAATGTTATGTGAGGAGATAACATTCTGGTCGACTCAGTGTTAGACATGAGGCTGGTGGTGCAGTCTGAAGCTTCATGAACTGTACACTGCCTCCATTCATCTCTTATCTGCCCTGTGTAAAATGTGTTTTTCATATCAGACTATCTTCCTGCACCACTTCTTCTGCCTGCTCCCCTTTACAGAGTGTGCGCCTTAATAAAGTCGTGTAAAAAAGCTTTTATCACGGAATCCAATGTATTGTACCGTGATCTATGACCTTTACTGTGTATATAGATACAGTGAATACAGTCAACTCCCCATGCATATTAAACGTTGGAAGTATAAATGCTTTTACAAAAGTATGTATGTAAATGTAAATATGGATAAGTTTGTCTCAGTAATCCGTAAACATGCACTATGTAATTTGTCTGGTGATCGTCGACTACCTGCTTACCTTAAAAGCTCCACAGAATTGCGTCACACTTATCTATATTGAATTAACTGACCTATAGGAGCGTTTCAATTTCTCAAAAAATGCCTTATTCTTACTGAGAACTGAATCATCTCCCCGGAAATACATAATGAATGCCATAATTTGGAATATTCCAGGTCAAGCACTAATATCTCCATGGAGACAAACAAGTGACAGACCCTCAATCAGAAACGTTAGTTCAACTTTAAAATGTGGTTTTGCTTAAAATGTCATGTTGTTTTCTGATTTTTTAAAAACAAATGTTATCCCTGTTTCACAATTTTTTTTATGTTTTTAATTTTACTTCCTGGTTGTAAATGATGACATCACACTAGGAAATTATCAAGAAACCATCCAAAACAGTGCACCAAAACTCCTTGAACGTCACATATTTACATGTGAACACCTTTATTTTGTTGAATCAATGTTTAAAAGGTCAAAAAGAGTAGTTTCTTTTGTGTAAATTATACTTTGTCTCCCTAATGTGATGTCATCAATTTGTTTACTTCCTGTAATTTTCACAATATTCTTCAACTTTTCTCCCAAGAAGTATTAATACACTCAATAAAAAAATCTGTAATTCACACTTTAAAATAGCATGTTTTCATAATCAAACTATAGTAATTATAAATTAACATTTGTTCATTTATTTATTGTTTTGGACAAACAACTAAACATTACAATAAACAAATCAAAACAACAAAAAATGTCCAGGACCAGGAATAGGGCAGAAATGTAAGGTATTCATGCAAAAAAAAAGTACAAAAATACTCCTATTATCAATCATTATTATTCTGTAATTTACTATTCTCTTAAGAGTGAACTGAACAGAAAAGGAGAAGACATCTGTTTCAGCTCATCTCAGCTACTGTTCCACAGTGTAAGTCCTTTGTTTGACAAACAAGCTAATATAGGCAAGAATAACTGACCGGTGGTTCCCAAAGTGGGGGTCAGGACACTCTGAAGAGCTGGGGGTCCCCAGATGATTTCACGATTTAATGAGCAAATGATGACAATGTATTTCATCTATTTTTAAATATTGAAAACATTAAACATGATTTAACACGTTTTTCATCTTGAAATGAATACCTACATCAGTTTTATTCCAGTCAGTTGGTTCTTTTGCACGACTCAGACTACTTCTGTTTACAGTGCCTATGTTTTAAAGATGATATATTTATATTGAACTGCATTTATATGGTTCAATACATGCTTGCTTTTCCATTATGATCATGAATCCCAAACACATTCCATCTTGTGTTTCCATGTAGTGTAACTCTTACTTCAAGACTTAAAAAATAACAAATTCTGACATTTATTTTTAATCAAATCCCTAATCTTATTCACAGCCTTAACTCTCAACTTAATTTTGCACAATTCTGTAAGTGCTCTATTACTGTATTTATGAATCTCTCCACTTTAGTCTTGAAATGGTATACTGGAGTGTGGACTTGTATGATTTGCCATAAGCCACGAAAGACAGAGGAACACATGCTTTGTTTTCAGTTTTGGAGACGAGGAATGACTTGATCTTCAGTGACAGCCGTGACTATCTGCTCAATACAGATGTGAGCTCTTTAGGATTTATTTACTTTAATGTGTGAAAAAATACGACGGAGTATAAGGGCCAACTGAAAAAAAAAAATGCGGACATTACGAGAATAAACTCGTAACATTTCGACATTAAACTCGTAATTGTATGACTTTTTCTGGCTTCGACTTTATTCTCATACATTTACGAGATTAAAAGTCGTAATATTACGAGAATAAAGTCGTAATATTACGAGATTAAAAGTCGTAATATTACGACTTTTAATCTCGTAATATTACGAAAAGAAGCTATTTCTTCCAAATCTGTTTGGTTCTTCCGACGAAACAAACCCAAACGTCTGCATTGTCGCTTCAAAGTCCTTAAACTAATGATAATGTGGTGATGCTGTGCTAAAAGACACAGTATTTCTTCGTGTGTAAACCCTAGCTCAAAGTATAACCGCACAAAATGCTCCATATCTCCATAACACAGGTACTGGCTTCATACACATTTTCGACTGTATTCTCGTAATATTACGACTTTTAATCTCGTAATATTACAATTTTTAATCTCGTAATATTACGACTTTTTATCTCGTAATATTACGACTTTATTCTCGTAATATTACAATTTTTAATCTCGTAATATTACGACTTTTTATCTCGTAATATTACGACTTTTTATCTCGTAATATTACGACTTTATTCTCGTAAATGTATGAGAATAAAGTCGAATCCAGAAAAAGTCATACAATTACGAGTTTAATGTCGAAATTTTACGAGTTTATTCTCGTAATGTCCGCATTTTTATTTTTTTCCCCCAAATGGCCCTTATACTCCGTCGTAAAAAAACATGTCACATTTGTCATCAGGACATTTTGGGTGGGTCTGGACATCTGTAAAGCTGACTGCCATTGTCACTAATGCCAACTATTGCTGATAAAACCCCACACAATTGTATAAGGAAAAAGTGGGTGAATACAAGATTTAAGTAACTTTTCAAATGATGGAATAAAAACATGATTATTTTATCCACCTAAAAACTGTGAACTGAACATATGGGTAATTCGCATGGATAATTCTTTGAGATATGTAAAAACCAGTATTTGTATTTAAGGTGAGACACTGCAAGTGACTAGGAAAAATTATTTCATTTAGATATAACAATATATCATAATTAGGTATATCATAACTTGCATAAATGTAAGAAAAATATTTGACAAGTTTTTAACTAACTAATAAATGAAAGAAAACTGGTATTTTATGTGTAAAAATTTCCAAAATTGGGGATATAAAAATACGATATATAGAGCCTGGTTTAAAAGTTCTTGCTTCATTCTATAGACTCAAAAATGTATTTTATTGTCTGATAATCACTGAAAATTAACATATAACATTTTCAGGCTCAGAATTAAACATCTTTAGGTTCTTGAAGTTTTTGTTTCCACAAAGCTCTTATGTTGAGAGAGAAAACTGACCAAAAAAACAAAATAAGTGCCTTTTATATCTCCCCTTAAAGCTGGGGCTCTGTTTCTTATAATTAGTCAATTTAGTTTTCCACCCCAGAAAGTGTATTGTAAAAGTAGAACTTTGTGACCCCTACACTGTTTTCAAACATATAAGTAAGAGCCATGTGAGTCACTGTATGACACATTGGGATGAGAGCTGATTGGCTGAACAGGGATAATACCCCTGCTTCACTTTTGTGTCTGAAAAAGCTGTTCTGAAGCTGTGCTAGTGGCTCAAAAACCCCATGCATGTGAAACTAGTGATGAGCCAAAGGGTTTGTGAGAGCGAGGAATGAGTTACAAAGGTTTAGCTAATTCCTTATTTCACTGCCCCAGCTTTAAATTAGAAAAGTTGTAAATATTTTTAAATAGGACTTAAAATATAACAAACAATATAATGTGTTGTTTAAACTATGCAATTAGAATAAAAATACAAATGAATATATTGAGTGTAATGTTTCAAAACAGGTGTATTATTTCTGACTTTTTATGGTTATTTTTACAGTCACATGTTGAGCATCAAGCAAGAAATTTAATAACACATTTTAAGCACATTACACTACAAGCACACTACATTATCATCAACATAACCCACCTCTACTCCAAAGAGGGTTGCTTTGGGCATTGATTAAAACAGGCTTTAGATTTGCCTCACAGTGTAAGTAAACTATTATCTCCTCCTAAGCCAAGAAAACCCGCTCAATTGAAATGTAATGCTTAAGGCTGGACTATCGCACGTGCACGGAGACAAGCGCAGGAAGATGGACGCGCCGGTCGATTGGCATTATGCTGCCGGTCCAAATAGCCCCTTGTTTTTGTTTTCATCTGTGGGAGAACCATTGCGGCTGATGACTCCTATTTAAAAGACCATCCAATATGCAGGGATGTCACCTCAAACTGCCCATAAACGTGATTGCCCGTCCATTTGCCACTGCCTTTAGAAGCCCCCAATAAAAGCACCCTGTCAGACGCAGCTGCCACAAAAGTTTAGTGACAAGTTCCTCCGGCGAAAAGTTTTATAGATGCTCGCGGTGCCGAAGCAAATATGAGAGAAGAAGTGACAAGAGAGAGAGAGGTAACAACCACTTGTGTCATATTGTAAAAAATGAAATGTCTGCCTATAATCCCTTACACTTGGAGAGGCGAGATTACGGCACGAGTGAAGCAGAGTGTGAATGATTGTGTATATCAGCCCTGACATGCAGGTTTAAGGGATCAAAACAAGCAATACAACGGGGGCAAAACAAAAGAGGGCTCATATTTTATTTTTAGAAAACAAATGCATTCCACTGGTGACGGAAAAGTCGTATTAGAAGGAGGGGGAAATAAAAGGGGCATTTGCTCAGGCTAAAAATGTAACTTCTTATTCTGGCAGTGTTCTATTTAGAAATAATGGAAAAACACTACAACTTTGACCACTTCTGATTCTGTTACTGCTATGACACCTATTCTGCTACAAATACTTTTAAATCCTAGCCCGTAGTATCCCAGGGATCAAGAAAAATAAGCCATCAGGGCAGTAACTAAAAATAGGATAAGTGTTTTAATCCAGGTACAGTCACTCTTTTATCTGGTGGTATTCAGAATATATCAAATACATTGCTGCTGTATTTGATCATCCTGCAATTTAGGCTTCAAACTGCATGGTATTGATGAGAAAAAGAAACACTCAGCTCTTGTGTTTCTGTACTTCTCAAATCAGTGATAAATAAATGCATAACAAATGGTGCCGTTTTAATCCTAGATCACGATTCTTACACTATTATAACGCACACTTAAGTAAAAGTATTCCAAGTTTGCAGAATACAGCACTGTGATTGAACCAAATAACAGAATCTGTTGCAAAACACATTTTAATGCAAGTATTCAGTATTCTTCCTAACACTGCTTGCCATTGACTCAATCAAACAAATACTACCTTGATTGTTACTACTACAACTACTACTTAACATATCCAGTGCTTTATCCTAGCCCATGTACTACTAATGATAATAATGATCCCTATCTGGACTTCATAACTGCAGGAATCACCAAAATTACTTGCCTTTGGATGAAAATACGCTTTCGTCAGAAAAAATCCCAGGCCTTTCGTGTTCTCGATTGAAAGACAGAATCACTAGACTTAATAATCGTTGGTTGCACATGATATTCTACAATCATGTCTCTGTTTTTAATAAGGCTGTAGTCAACTAAAGAAATTCTTGGTTGACTAAAGACCAGCCCTATCGACGGATTTGTCGACTAAAAGGGGGTGTGGCAAAAATATATAAAAACTATGAAGTATCTCTGTGTATCTGACCCAAACTGCACTCAAAAGAACACAACTGTAGAGGAGTTCAAGCAAAAACACCTATTTATACAGAAAAGTACAAAGAGACAGTGTATTTATACATGAAGACTCCACAATCTTCAGCGAACTCACTTCATAGCTTCTTATATTTGCCATATACATAATTTAATAATAATTTAATATAAATACAAATTATTAGTCGACTAATAAAAATCTTGGTCGACTAAGATATCATCGACCGACTAATCGACTAATCAACTAAAGGACTACAGCCCTAGTTTTTAAAGAACCAAATAGATCTTAATGACTTCTTTGTTAACCACAACCTGCACAAATGTAATATGAAATAGACTAATTTTCATAACCGTGAATATGTCAAATGTTTTGCATAAACACCCTGCCAACAGTAGATAATCTGGTGATATATTGATACAGCAGCCCATGATATCGATACTACATCACCAAACGTATTATCACGATTTATAGACGTGTGCAAAAGTCATCAACATTGAGGAATTAGTGCGACCGAGTGCCATGAGAGCGCTTTACTTCACAACAGGTGTCTTTCTTGATAGGTGAACCCACACACATGTATTCTTTACACACCTCCAAAACTGAAAACAGCAGCCATCCAGTGTCCTAAGTGCTCCTGTTATCTGTCCAGCTCACTCTCTCTCTCTGCTCCCCGTCTGCACCGGACTTTCTGCTCCACCAATTACTCAGACTGGTGCTTTTACTCTGTAGACGAATCCTTCCCCATTTTCTTGTGGAGGAACTCTGCTCTCCATTGCTGCGCCGGTCCTCTACCTTTTCTCTCCGCACTTGACTCACGGTTATCTGTCAAATTCACCCTGGCCGCCGCTGTGCCTGAATCAATCCGAGTTGACTAGCTTTCGGCTTATCTGCACCCCGGGTGATTGATTTTCCTCGTTAGGTATAATTTGATGCTCTATCCCATCTCTTCCAGAGCAAATTAAATTGTAGTTGAGTCCATGTGTGAGTGTGTCTGTGTGGCGACAGTGGCAGACTCAAGTGTATGTTAGCGCTGCAGTGTTGTGTCTCAATGGGAGGTAGACACGGCTAATGGGAAGTGGCGGACATGCTAAAGCGCTCTAAAAGGAAGTGCATGCTGGCAGAGCTAACATACACATGCTGCAGCAGGGTTTAAGCTGAGACGAATGCGCTTTGCCCAGTAGATTGTTACGTACAGATAAACTTAACGTTATCTTTTAGTGTTCATTGTGTAGGAGATTTTGAGAATATGGTGATTTTAATACAAAAATCCCTCCAATTGTCCAATCCAAATATCTTAATAAAGTGATATTTTTCTAAACTTTAATAAGTCTGGTTTTGTTGGCTGTTCCCTGTGTTGTTTCAAGTTTGCACTATAATTATCTCATATTTGCTACAGTTTGCTCACCCATTTGGTGCACAAAAACATTTGTATTGTTTTATATTTTAATAATTATGTAAATAGTATGTCTTTTGTGTCTTTATGCGGCATCTTTTCTTACTTGACATGGATTTTGAGGACAAAAATGGTTATGTGTCTGCGCAAATATAGATCTATGGACAATAAAGTATCTTGAATCCATGTAAATAATAAAGCGTCATTGCTGGATAGACTTATACATTCAATCTCATGACATCCAACAATTAAATGTCAGAAAATACTGCATGACATTATGCAGATATGACAAGAAACATTCTATACTAAAACTATATAACGTATAATTTATATATTCAGTCCAAGGTTTCAGCTTCCTGTTGTATGCAGCATTTTGAAGACTTTTCCCATTCAGAGAATATAATATTTAGTTTTAAATTGTTAAACGTTATAGGTACAGTCAACATTGCGTCATATTAGGCAGCGTGATCTGCCGTGGGGGAAAATCGTGGGAGAAACTCAGTTCAGTCAATAGGAAACTCAACTTTTTCCCTCTTCTAATACTTTTCCTGGCAAATTATGTCGGATTCATGCACAACTAATTCAAGTCAAGTCACTGCGGAGACTTAACATATGTTGCTGCTGAAAAAATCTGTATTGTACAGGCCGCGCTAGCATCGCTGTAGCATTTAGCCTGCAGCTGCCGTTAGCATTCATGGATAATTAGACCAATTTGGGCCGTTTGACTACCTTATTCTTCTCCATGTCTTTGTGTCTGTATTTGGCACAATATAAGTCCTAAACTCTGTGTTTGCTCTTGTAGTAGTTGAAAGTTTGTGAAAGAGCTGCTCTGACACATTAAAATGAATGGATTATTTTCCCAACATTGTTCCATTAGTGGGCGTTCCCTCAGATGCTGACAATGTCTTAATTTCTCATCATTCTTAAACCCATGGATAAGACTCAATATATTCTGAAAACATTTCTTTTATACTAAAAAAAAAAGGTTACTAATGATGCAAATGTTATACTTTCAAAGCAGATTTTCTCATTACACTTTTAATTGTGGCCAAAACAGGCTATTGTTGGAGCACGTATGGTCCACACCAGAGATTCCTTGCCTCCGTCATACCATATTTTACGTAAACATTACATTCTTTCCGTCACCTTTGCCACCACTTTACTGTACAACTGTAACATGTCAGAACTCACCTCGTCTTTGTCTTCCGCCTGAATGTACAGCGGCAGTGCGAATCCAACCTGCGCCAGCTCCGTGATGGTGACCCTGTACTCCGAGCTGTTGAACTTTGGTGCGTTGTCATTTTCGTCAATGAGCAGAACAGTGAAGGTGGTGCGGACTGATGCGTCTGACAGGGTTCGCTCGTCCTGCCTCTCCGTGGCCTATAGGGGGCACCGTGGGGGGCACACAGACAGACAAAAGACAAGAAATGCATTTGATTGCTCTGGAAAATGTCATTTCACAGCAGCGCCAGTCACCAGGTAATCTCCTCCAGGTATTTACAGCTGTTCATTTATTGGATCAAAAGGTGGACGGACTCAAAGCAATCACAGAAATACACTCAAATATAGGGCCAAGAAAGGGCGCGGACACTTCTATCCAAACCCCACCTCTGCACAATGAGATTTAGAAGAAAGACACAATTACAGAGACTTTTCGACTTCTGTCCGCGGATTGAAGATGTGACGGAGAACGGTGGAGAAGATAGGAATGAGTGCAGTCTTTAATGATAGAGGACTGCCACTCGCTATATAGAATAATAGGTCGAAATGACGCAGTGAGTAATAATCAAGGTGCTGTTCTTGTCCCGTCATCGCCGAATCATTTGACCTCCACCTTCACACGCCGCGCCGCTATCTAAGCCGCCTGAAGTTGAGAAATTAGTTGTATTACTATGGCAAACCACAATCAATAGCGTAGCAGCACCTAGGAAAGCACAAGCAGCGACGAGGGGAGACAAAACGCACCAGAAAATCTATATCTTATAAATACATTTTGGGTGCCATTTTTCGTTTTTCAGCACTTGCACTTATTCAACTTTTCTGCTTTGCAATTATCGATTTCAATTAAAATGAGGTCAGAATATGTTATCAGTTTGCTGTAAACACAGTCAGACCTTGATAACATGGGCGTTTTTATGAGCTACAATTAAAGCAACAAGTGCAAATATCTATTCCTAAAAAGTTGGCGAATGAGCAGAAAGTAAACAGAATGCAAAGGTTCAAAATGGTAATAAAACTTGATTGCTTTTTAATAAAAAATATATTGGGCATAAAAACTGCATCATTGCATTTAATAACAGTGAATTTAGCAAATAGTACTACACCTCAAACAGATGGTACTGGCAACAAATGGATGGAAAAGTAAAAACAAATTCTGCTTAGGGGGAAAACATTAATTTATGAGGATGAAATGGCAGAGCAAAATTGTATTAATACATATTTAAACATATATATATATATATATATATATATATATATATATATATATATATATATATATATATATATATATATATATATAGATTTAGACAACAACAGCAAATTGTATGCAAGTAATTATTATTCTGTTTAAGTGCATATGACAGGTTAGAGGACAGATTTCCCTAAAACGTTGAACACAATTTTATGTATGATTTGACTAAAAAATAGGCCTTTATTATTTGCCAATTCTGGCATGTTTATAATTGCACTTCCTGATTGGACATGAGCAGCAGATGAGATAAAGGTAGAGGTTGTGATTCCTCAGTTTGAGTCAGTGTTGAACTTCATAATTAAATCTGCACACGCCCAGGTGCTGCTGCGCAAGTGCAGGCAACACAAGCGCAGACAAACTACATCTAACATGCTATATAACTTTAAACAATATGTTTTGAGTTAAATATGAGCTCAATGTTTGTGAAAACACAATATTTAACTGCTAATAAACCCAAGCAAACAGATCAGTGCAGAGAAACATTGAACATTGACTAACTGTAGTGTCATATTTAATGTTTATTGTGTCTGTGGCAGACTGTCAAAAATAAAACAGTATGAATCCTTCTTAACAAACTCTGTTGAACTTAAATAACTGTGAACTAGGGCTACAACATTTAATAACATTTTTAAACTTTTCTGGCTCAATAATGAAAATATATAACAACTAGCATTATTGACTCAAAGTCTGCAAATGGTTCAAATATGCACCATAGGCAATTCCATAACTGTTACCTAGCAACCACACTGTAAACAAGGGCCAAACAATCCATGTAAATTACACAATCGTTATGGTTTGACAAATAATACAGCAACACCTGTTAACACATTTATGTTGTTAAATTATTGTTTAAATGGTCAGAAAATTGTGTCCGTTGCATATAAATTGTCCCTTTATTTTGAGTGGAACGTGGCATAACATCACAGAAGGATTCTGTTTTAGAACTCAGCGCTACTTCCTGTAAAGTTATACTTTTATCTTTGTTTTTTTCTTGACAAACTGCAACTTGACGGAACTAAAACTATGACACATTTTACCAGAGGGACTATCCCATCAAAACATGAGAACCTGTCACATGCATTTTAAGTCACTTTTGTGTGAGTAAGATATCATCAAAGTCCAAAAATATATTATTTGGACTTAAACATTCATGGATATGAATGTCTGAAATGTTAAACTTGTCTGTAACCTTGTTTGAAAAAATTTTTTTCCAATAATATAATATGAGGGTGAGTGTACACTTCATACTTGACGTACCATCAGAATCCACAATGTTGCCCCACTGGCCTTACACCGAAAAACTGACTCTTTGATCGCAAATCTTTCCACTTTGAGTAGCTCTTAGAAATCCATTTCACGCACCCTGTCACACCCTGTGGGGACCACTGTGTGTACAATAGTTTGGAGAGCAGAAATACAGTGGCTGAGTGGACAGAGGTTTTGTGATGGGGCGAGAGACCAGGACTGACATGCTAAAAAGCAGCGGGACAGACACGGCCCAGAGGAGCGCCTGATGCACTGCCCACAGGAACAGTAAATCCTCCCTTTTATCTGGTGCTGCCTCCTCCAGGACTCTGACATATCTGTGATGGTCCCAACGCCATGACACTGCCTCACAAACAGAAAGGCTGTCTCTTAAATGGCCTGTAATAGTGAGGACCAGGTTTGTTCTACAGGTTTTCAACGTGTCATGGCCCTCTGCTGTAAAGACTCCTTCAACTATCAAGCAGAGTGCTGCCAAATAGAAAGAAAAGCTTAACTCTTGTATAAAATAATGGTTAAAGCTGCACTAGAGATCAATTAATATGGGTTTTTTCAAAGCTGACATTTCTTAATCTGGAGCAGCCGATGGCCGATAGGCTCTGCTGATATTTTGAGGCCGATTTCAGTAATTTCCCCTAAATTATATGATATATTATAACTATAAACTTTTACTAAATTTTGTTTTTATTTATTTACTTAAGAAGGAAAAGACTGACTGAAAGAGCATCCAGTCAAGAGGCCACAAATGCGTAAAGACAGGAGAATTGTAAAGCAGGTTTCAAGTACATTCTCGTATTGAGAAAATCTGCATCCATTTTCATACTATATTCACTTTATTACACTTCCTTATTTTCTATCTAACACATATTTGACATAACTTCTGTCATTTGGTCTGTATCCCTGACTGTTTCTGATATGATTCAGCAATGACAGGACAAGAAAAGCAAAAGCACCTTGATAACTACCCAGCGTTTGTGCTTTATTTAAGGCTAATATACTCCACAGCAAGTAATAATGAAGACCACACATTCCTTCTTCTCAACCATTTTTTGTCACATCTTCAACTGGCAGACAGAAGCTGAAAAGTCTCTGCAATAATGTTTGCTGCCATTGGCCCTCGACCACCTCTCCAACTACTGCATTTGCAGCAAATTATACACATCATAGAAGCGGCTCTACAGACTTTGGTATTATGCACTCTGTCAGAAAAATATTGTAAAAATGCATTTCTTATTTATGCGTGCAAATTTCCCTTTACTGTGAAGTATATTTTTTATGTGCTACAAAAAAGTCGGCCTGACAGGGCAATTAATCAAATTACCACACAGTTTAAAACTGTCCAACAGAGACATGGCTAATATTAACTATTTATGCATTGGGCTGGGCGATAGCATATAATGTTTCACTTTTTTCCACATATTGATATTTGATTCAATATAATTTTGTGTTTTCAAAAACAAAATGAAAATGGCTTTCAGAATTGATTTCATGAACATCAGGCTTTGGAGAAAGATATTTGGCTAATGGCACTGAATAAGTTGAAGAATGAAGTTTGTATTGTTGAACTCTCTGCTCTAAGCCACATGATTTCACTGACAGAGGATTGACTGTGGACCTCTCGGTTCAAAGACCACATCTGGCAATTGACTGAATATTGATCTTGATACAAATTTGATTACTTGCCCAACTCTAGTTATGCAAACTCTGGAAGACAGCCTGGAATATATTGCCGAACCCATACCAAATCTCCACAGAGTCTTTCCTCTCTCCTTTGTAAGTACTGCAGTACACAGCCTCTCACCTGCACAGTGAGAGTGAATCCGGCTGAATACAGCGGGTTTTCTCGGTCCAGCTGTCCATTCACTGTCAGGGCCCCGCTGAGGAAGTCCAGGGCAAAAACATGGTTGGTGTTCCCTGCATGGATGGGAAAGAGACACAGAGAGAAGACACAAACGTCAAAGGGACAAGCAAAATTGGCATTGTGGATAATTCAACATAAGCCCAGGGATGCAGAGTGGAGAAAAGGCGAGAGTCGGTGTGTGTGAGAAATGTGGTGTCTGGTTTCCATGTAATATTGATACAGTTTTGGATGCACAGGCTCCAGTCTCGCTGCACACCTGCCTTGGGCTCACCCACCACCTCCGACCCCTCCGCTGTGCTTTGTTTTATCTGCCACTGACGAGCCGCCCCTTCCAGAGACGGCTTTTCTGTCAGCTCACACTATTTTCTTCAATGTTTTCGCTGAATGAAAAGGGTTAGTGTTAGTTCAAACACATCAACAACTTACTATAACATAAAATAAGTAATAAATACATTCAAACGTTAAGTAAGGAGTAAAAATAAAAAACTTAAAGGACACATATGAATTAACTGTATTGTTAATGGTCTTTAAACATGCTCTTAAGAATTGTTGGTTTGGCATGTCATGTTTCATAACTTGAAATAATGTATCTACTGAAAACATACATTCCTTTATATCTGTAAGGTGTTCCTTCATCAGGTTTTGTGTGTATGAAACCTGCTTACGATGTACCTTAGATCTCTACAAAAAGAGTTCAGTTTTCAGTTTCCTCTCACATGTTGATGCTCCTTGACATGTTTAAAATGGGAACTTTGCACATAAACCGTAAATCGAATCACAATCACAATGTTTGTCAAAAAAAACAAAAAAAAAATTTCCCCAAAATCATTCAGCCTAATTATCATAAACTAAAGCTAGCTTGTCCCTTGAAATGCTGATGTAAGCGCGCAGTTGGAGGGAAGAGGACTTACAAAATATGATCCGTCTAACAGGCGTTAATGAAGCAAAATAAAACTCCAGGTATTTTATGAGGGAACAATGTTATAACATGGTTAAAAACTCAAAAAAATGTACATTTTGCATACTGTATATATTGTATTGTATTGTATAAGTAAAAGAAAAAAAAAGCCATTACTCAGTCACAGCTGGACCCTCACCAGCATCCTCTTTTTTCACCACATTTTAAGACAGACAGATTTTCCCTGCCAAACACAGCTCTTGTCCCTTGTGACTTGGTAGCTCACATGGTAAACAGCCCTGTTTACAATATGCAGTCCAGCACTTTTATGTAGAGCTGCAACAATCGATCGTTTAGGTACTCCAATAGTTCAGAAATTACGCTTTCAATTTATCCATTCGTTGTTTAGAACGCAATAGTCACATGATGAAAATGATTTTACAAAGTTTGACCCAGATGAAGCTAAAGTGAATCTGTTAGCGGATCCTGGTGGAGTAAATTTATGTTTTCATCAAATACACATAATTTACATTTCAATTTCATACAATTTTGGCTCGAGTCATAAAACTTCTTTTCTCAGCTCAAGACATGTTTTGGAGCCTATATTTAGACCAGTTAATGATTATTCGATTATTAAATCAGTTGACATTTCAATCATCGATTAGTTGTGATTAACCGATTAACTTGTTACAGCCCTACTTTTATGCATATCGAAAACACCAATGGACAGTCCCATAAAGCAAGCATTAAAGTATTGCGGCGTTGCAACATTTCCGACACTGAAAATGTCAGTAAATATGAAGTTCTTTTATATTTTATAGCCTGTTTTTTCATCTCTTGTTCTTTCTCTTTTTGACATCCCTTTTTGTACTGTGCTTTTGAGACACAGCACAGCAATACACAATGGCTGGATAAACCCTTAAATATTTTATCTTGTAGAAGGAACACTTTACAGTACACAACTGACAATTTGGTTCTGTGACATTTGTTCAAGCCTGAAACAGGGGAGCATCTCATGTATAAAAGTGAACCAGATTATTTCATGTGTCAGTCACAGAAATGAAACGTCTAAGGATATTTTCAATCACTTGTTGTTAATGGGTTATTGGTTCAGGAAGGCATCACAGCTACTTAGAATGTAAAGTGAGGGACACCCTGGATAATGGTCAATTAATTGCATGGCTAACGGTGACAGGCCAAACCAATCAATAGGACATAATCAGAGTTACCCTCCGTGATACATGCCCACGGTTACTGGTTGGGATCTGAACGTTGTGCCGTGTTAGTTCCATAATAATGAGTAATGTAATGAGTCTTAACAAAATTAGACCTTTCAATCACACTCAATAAAGGAAAATCAAAGTTAAATTGATAAGAAATTGAAGGTTGTTAAGTATCTCAGTAGTGAATTTTACATACTTAAGAATGTTTAGGAGAATTTTGGACATCACTATCATTAAAACAAGAAAATATAATAGTATTAGTTGGCAATATATACTACAGTAAACACATTTATTTGCCTAGTACGCAATTTAAGACAAAGGTTAAGGGGAATTCAAGACAAAAAGGTTGAGAAGCACTGGGCTAAAGCATTACAAGCAGTTAAGAATGATACTTGCATAAGATAAGATTGAATAATTTGTGGAACTACTCTTACAATACATACAATGGCTATAACACTATACGGTGAAATATTCTTAGTACACTTGACTTGACTGGTTTATTAAATTAAAACTGAAAGTGAATATTAGTGTCTCTATCATAAATAGGTTTTTAATAACACCTGGGTTAGCTCAGCGCACTCTTTACATGCACTGGTGAATCCCATTAACTTTACTACAGTCAATGATCTCGTTCAAAGAAGTGCATTTCAAATTATACCACTGCAGCGCGCTCATTAGCAGGTTCAAAAGCCTTGTGTTCTGTATTCACTTCAATTACGCAGGTTAAAATATTAGACCAAGAGACACTTAAGTCTTCAGCTCATAATATTTAATCCTACTCTTTGTCTTTGAATATACTCCCTCTGGTAATGCATTACGGTATTCCCTGTTTTGTGTGTGTGTGTGTGTTTTTTTGTTTTGTTTTTTTCTGGAACTGTTGGCGGCTAAATGAAGCTTGCATAAAAGACAACAACAAATTGCAGCTGTGAGAAATGGAAGTCCCTTTTCCACAAGAACTTAATAGTAGCTTTTGTCATTTCATTAATGGGCAATATATCTGCAAATATGTACAAATACATAGGGGTGCACGGTGGCAGAGCGGCTAGAGCTTCTGCCTCTCAATAAGGAGATCGTGGGATCGAATCCCTGACCACCCCATCATCGTGGGTTCGATCCCGGACCACCCTAACATCACACGATCTCTCTGGGTGGAGTCTGCATGTCCTCCCCGTGTTACCGTGGGTTCTCTCCGGGTTCTCCGGCTTCCTCCCACCGTCCAAAGACATGACTGTGTAGGTTAATTGACAACTCTAAATTGTCCCTAGTGAATGAACGTGAGAGTGAATGGTTGTCTGTCCTTGTCTCTGTCTCTGTGTCAGCCCTGCGATGAGTTGGCCACTGTCCAGGGTGTACCCCGCCTAAGGCCCAAAGTCACTGGGACAGGCTCCAGTCACCCGCGACCCCTAACGGGAATAAGCGGTAGAAAATGAATGAATGAATGGAATGGAACAGTCCGGCCCAGTTTGAAGTTTCCTGTGGTTCTGGAAGTAAATTTCTCATTAATTTTGCCATAGATTTTTAGAAAAAATCTAATATTTCGAGACAGAAGCCCCAAAGAAGGCTAGCCAGCTATATGGTAACTAGTGTCCATAAAAACGCATGTAGAACTTAAAATTATGCAAAATGTTTTAATAACTGAGCAGATTATAATGTTTCATAAACAAATTTAAAATAAAATTACAGGTTATATGCTTATTACTCTCCTCATAGCTGACAAGTCCCAAGCAATATTATAATTTATTTTGAAATTCCTGTGGCAAAAAGGAACGAAAAATTTACTTTTGGAACCAAGAGGTGAGCAGTCACTGTTGTTGTCGTTGTTACTAAAGTCTCGCAGGTACTAAGGCCCAAAGTCACTGGGATAGGCTTCAGTCACCCGCGACAGGAACAAGCGGTAGAAGAATGAATGTATGAATGAATACCTGCATCGCTAAATGCTCTTTTGTTGACATAGTGCTTATTCTATGCAGTTACAATTCAGGTGTCAGTTAGAGTAGGGTGTGTGATTGTGTGAAATTTGCAATACCACATTTTTTATTGAAATTAATTTGGGACACACCATCTGTTTATCGTAAGTTGATCTCATACTTTAAAATAAATGTTAATTATTATTAAGGCCCAGATTTACTAAGCTAAGATTTGCTAAACTGGGAATACAACTTAAAGTTTGCATGCGCTATTTTGTAGGAGTGTTTCATCATATTTACCATCAAAACCTGTGCGTATTGTCAGGGTGCAAATCTGATATGTAAATGAGTTTACTACGGGAAGAGGAAGTGCAAATGTGCATCTGCTGCTCCCTTTGGGAGAACAGAAGTTATGAGGATAAATGATGATATTCACTAACCTCATAGGCAAATAACTTTTAAAAATTACATACATTATTTTAATTATATAGCACATCAATGTTTTTTTAATGAAATCTTCATCTTAGGTTATAGGGAAAGTCTATGATTAGTGTCTGCGCAACGTGGTGTTTGTGAACGATTAGGCAGAAAAAGCAATTCTTCTGCGCGTTTATCCAAAGTTCAGATGCGCACTGCAGCGCACACAGACAAAGGGATGTGATGGAAAACCTGCAGGCATTTGCCTTTAACCAGCGCTGCTGAAAAGATGAATTTGGGACTGCGGATTTCACAGCCTCCTCAAAAGCAGAGTTTACAGGATAACAGGACAGTATGACTTTAGAGACGTGGAACAGGTGGACGAGTCACGTCTTCTCCTGTGTCATCACTACTCCATTCACAGAGCGCATGGTTTAAAGACATTAAAAGGATCTGTAACGAACTGACCATCTGAGCGACAGCTTGTATGAACTGCTCCAGTTCAAAACGACACAGACACACAATCAGGCCTGACACAGGTAAAGTGTGTTTTTAACCTCTCCCCTCTGTCAAACAACACTATTATTTTGTAGTAGGCCTATTTGTATTTGATAACAAGCCAAACACAACAATTTGTAATTTGAATTTTTAACAGCACATTGACGTGTAAACTGCAATAGTCTGTTCTGTGCAAAAATGTAACACGCTTTTTGGATGTACTAAATTTTCATGCAGTTTTGCTCCTCGCTGCTTTGATAAATCAAACAGCACCCGCAAAACATTATCATTTGCATTTTCTCTTGCTCTAATTTTGCATTTTGCATATTCATAAAGTCCCTGAATTTGCGCTGCGGACTGGGACAGACGCAAATCTCAACTGCACATGCTTTTTGCTCCAGTTTAGTGTGTGGAGCGCATTTTGCACATGTGCAAACGCTTAGTAAATCTGGACCTGAATGTATTTTCTGTTAAAAGTATTATAACTTCCACTTCATTTACTATGTATTGTATGGTCTCATTCGCTCTGTATGATCAGATAGGCCTCTCATACACCTGAATACCTGCAGTTTTTCATTGGGATTCTTTGTGATTACAACATGCTTTCTGAGACCTGCCGAGCCCCTGTAAAATCTCCAAAGAGGAAAAGTTCATACATATGTATTTTATCACAGAAATGTACTCCATTTACTGCTTGTTACTAAATAAAGCAGCTACAAGACTGAATGAGGCCACAAACTGAAAGACTTATGGTTTCCAGTTATTATCGATTACACCTTTCACATGTGACAGTCAATGTCTGTTCAAAGCCCATTAATAATAGCAAGTTGTGAAAATAACTGACGCTAGACATTGACAATTAATCTTATGACACAGAACTTTAACTCTCTTTTTAACTCTTCCCGACTTGTAACTTTCTGCTCAGACCTGTTCAACGCAGGGGGCAGGGCCTGTTTACACAGATATCTGTACAAGTGACACAGTCACACTGAGCAGAGACATGGCACAGAGAGCTGTAAACCAGGAAACCATAACTTGTGCGATCTGTTTGGATCTGCTGAAGGATCCAGTGACTCTCCCCTGTGGACACAGCTACTGCAGGGACTGTATTCAAACCAACTGGGAGCAAAGGTACAGCTGTCCTCAATGCAGAGAGATCTTTGTCCCCAGGCCTGTCCTCGTCAAGAGCACAGTGTTAGCCAATCTAGTGGAGGAGCTGAAGAAAATAGGGCTCACAGCGCCTCCTGCTGACCACTGCTATGCTGCTGCTGGAGATGTGGCCTGTGATGTGTGCACTGGGAGGAAGCTGAAGGCAGTCAGCTCCTGTCTGCAGTGTCTGGTCTCTTACTGTGAGAGCCACCTCCAGCCTCACCGTGATGTGGCAGTGCTACAGAAACACCAGCTGGTGGCGCCCTCTGACAAACTCCAGGAAAACCTCTGCTCTCAACACAACGAGATTAAGAAGTTGTTCTGCCGCACTGACCAGGTGCTCCTCTGCTACCTCTGTTCTGTGGACCAACACAAGGGTCACGACACAGTGTCCTCTGCAGCAGAGAGGGTTCAGAGGCAGGCGCAGCTGCAGACCAAGAAGACCCTGCTGCTCCAGAGTCTCCAGGACAAAGAGACAGACCTGAAGAAGCTCCAACAGGAGGCCCAGGACATCACCCACACTGCCCAAAAAGCACTGCAGCAAAGTGGTGACATGTTCACCCAGATGGTCCTTCTGCTGGAGGAAAGACGCTCTGAAGTGGAGCAACAGATCCAGTCTGAGCAGAAGACCAAACTGAGTCAAGTCCAAGAGCTCCAAGATCAACTGCAGCAAGACATCTGTGAGCTGAAGAGGACCATCACTGAGCTGGAGACACTGTCCCTCACTCCAGATCATAACCAGTTTATACTAAACTGTCCCCCTCTGTCAGCAGACATGAAGGGCACAGAGTCCAGGACAAAGATCCTGGATCTGAGGGGGGACTTTGATGATATGTCCAGAGCTTTGTTAGCGCTCGGGGACAAACTGCAGCTCACTCTGAGACCATTTAAACTGAGTGAATCTAAACCAAGCACCAGAGAGGACTTCATCAGATATGCACGTGACATTACACTGGACCCAAACACAGCCTATAAAAATCTATCTTTGTCTTGTGGAAACAGAAGGGTCAAATTTATGGAGAAAGAGCAGAGTTATCCTGATCATCCAGACAGATTTGTTGTTTGGTACGAGGTCATGAGCAGAGAAAGTCTGACAGGCCGCTGTTACTGGGAGGTGGAGTGGAGTGGGATTTTCGGAGTTCGTATAGCAGTGTCATACAGAGACATTAAGAGACAAGGGACCTGTACTGAATGTGGATTTGGGAATAATTGTAAATCTTGGGCTTTACGCTGTGAGGAAGACAGATACTCATTTTGGTTTAATGAGGTTCAGACACAGGTCTCAGGCCCATTTTCCTCCAGAATCGGGGTTTACCTGGACCACAGTGCAGGGGTTCTGTCCTTTTACAGTGTTAAGGGTCAGAGCATGAGCCTCCTCCACAGAGTCCAGACCACCTTCACTCAGCCTCTGTTTGCTGGAGTCTGGTTTAATCATTCTGGAGACACTGCCAATTTCCTTAAACTCAAATGAAATGTTTATGAGTTTTTCTTTCTCCTGAAGTTTTAGATATGTAGAAAATGGGATAATTTTCATTGAAAATTATGTGAAATATATTATTATATTATTAAGTTAGAGGTATTGTTTGATACATGTTTGTTTGTTTTTTTTTTTTTTTTTTTTTTATGGAGCTGCTGGCTGTTAAATGGAGCTTTCATAAAATACAACACATTACAATGGTGAGAAATGGGAGTCTTAAAGTCCAGAGTCCAAGATCAAGATCCAGGATCTAAGGGGGGCTTTGAGGACATGATCAGAGCTGTGTCAGCACTTAGGGACAAACGGCAGCAGAGAGTTTAAACTAAGGCTGAGCCGAGCATCAGGGAGGACTTCAACAGTTAATGGTTTTGGAGACTCTGTCAGTTTCCTCAAACTCAATTAAAATGTCCATGGGTTTTTGCTGGAGTTTAAAGTATTAGACAAGGGATTTTTTTTTTTTTAGATTTATTAGAAAAAATTTTGACTAGGTTTAAGTTTTGGGTGGATTTTAATAACTAGAGATAGAAACATAAATCTGTTTGAAAGTGCTGCTGTTTAAAAAAACAAACAAAAAAAAACTATTTTTTCTGTTTGTGATCTGTAATAATTTATCAGATAAAGTTAAGTCTAATTATTACTGTGTAAGTAATACATCATGAGTACACTGTAAACACTGCTTCTACTGCTAGCACAATACTAATATTACAACATTTTTTTAAAGAGAAATATCTATATTTGTTGTTTATATCTATGTGTTTTGACAACGTTCCTCTCATTTGGCTCACTGCATCAGACTTGAAAAAAATGCAGCTTCTCAGTCATAGGAATTCACAATCAAAACCAGACTGAATAAAGGTGAATGTTCAGTATTTTGGATCTGTCATTGCAGCTCTGATCACTTCTGTAAATCTGTGGCCAAAACAGAAGAAGGAGTCAAGGAGAAAAGTGTGTGGGCCTATTCACCTTATTCTGCCCCGGCCACTTTTGCCTCCTTTTGCCACAGGGCCACACTCCTCTGGTAAAGGCACTTCTAGTTAGATGAAAACCCTGTTCTCTCAAATGGCAAACGAGGGAAAAGTGTTGCAGCTAAAACATTATATAAAGTAGATTGATTTGTGTAAAATCTTTAATGTACACATGCAAGAACAGGTCAGCAAAGCAGTAATTTTCCTGGGCGGCCTGAAAAAGGCTTTTTAGTCTGTGTAGAAGTTATTTTCTGTTGAGCTCGTCTACCCCATGTAAACTAAAACAGCAGAAAAAAGACTGCGGCGCATGAATAATGAATAATAATATGAACAATCATATACTGTATCTTTGTATTTGTACCATGATTTATGTCTTTTCTTGATTCATATATGAAATAAGTTTAACCAGAGTGATATTTTGTATGCAGTTAAACATGGGTTCTTGTCAGTGTGTCTGGGTAAAGTCTCAAATAAGTTAATATTTATGTCACTGTTTAAAGAAATCATGTCCAAGATTCATATTTGTTTTTAGTTCATTTAGCTGCATTTCCATTTAATTTGATTTATTGTTCATTCTTCATTCATTGTTCATTCTCAAACAGAGGCTGAGCTCTAACCACTCTGCCATCGTGTGTCTATTTTCTTTTAATCTTGCATAGTTAATGACTATCTCTCTTACATATTCAAGAAGTGCATTTCTTCAGTTGTTTATTTCCTGATTCCAGAAGATAAGGATGTCAAACTCTCAGATTGGAGGCAGAAATCAGTTTTCCGTTATCAATTACAGTTTGTTTGTTTTAAAATAAAATATATCCTAAAGTAAACATCCTAAAGATTGAGCATAGTTATTTACATCTAACCACATCAAGCACAAAATAAGCATATCATTATATTCATTTTGCCACATCCAATCACCATTAAACCCAGAAGTTTAGAATCCTGTGATGCTATCAAAAACCAAACCATAAAAAGTACATTTTAATCCTTCTGCTCCTTGTAGGAATTAGATCAGTTCATGGAGTTTTTCCTCTTGTATAGGTGTCATTTGGCCAGCAATACAGAGAAATTAGACTATAAGCCAGGTAAAAATGACATCATCAAACATTAAATCTTCATTTAAAGGTTTTTTCATAGTGTATTTTAAAAATAACAGACAACACAAAAGAGAGAAATCTATGACACAGTAACACAGGTCTGAGCATCGTCATGCTTAGACCTGTTCAGAGCAGGGGGCGGGGCCTGTCTCCTCCTACTGTAGGCTAGACGCATGTCTGCAAAAGTGAAACTAACACAGTCCCTCTCACTAAACAGAGACATGGCGCAGAGAGCTGTAAACCAGGAAACCATAACTTGTGCGATCTGTTTGGATCTGCTGAAGGATCCAGTGACTCTCCCCTGTGGACACAGCTACTGCAGGGACTGTATTCAAACCCACTGGAACCAGGAGCAAAGGTACAGGTGTCCTCAATGCAGAGAGATCTTTGTCCCCAGGCCTGTCCTCGTCAAGAGCACAGTGTTAGCCAATTTAGTGGAGGAGCTGAAGAAAATAGGGCTCACAGCGCCTCCTGCTGACCACTGCTATGCTGCTGCTGGAGATGTGGCCTGTGATGTGTGCACTGGGAGGAAGCTGAAGGCAGTCAGCTCCTGTCTGCAGTGTCTGGTCTCTTACTGTGAGAGTCACCTCCAGCCTCACCGTGATGTGGCAGTGCTACAGAAACACCAGCTGGTGGCGCCCTCTGACAAACTCCAGGAAAACCGCTGCTCTAAACACGACAAACTGATGGAGTTGTTCTGCCGCACTGACCAGGTGCTCCTCTGCTCTACCTGTGTGGACCAACACAAGGGTCACGACACAGTGTCCTCTGCAGCAGAGAGGGTTCAGAGGCAGGCGCAGCTGCAGACCAAGAAGACCCTGCTGCTCCAGAGTCTCCAGGACAAAGAGACAGACCTGAAGAAGCTCCAACAGGAGGCCCAGGCCATCACCCACACTGCCCAAAAAGCACTGCAGCAAAGTGGGGACATGTTCACCCAGATGGTCCTTCTGCTGGAGGAAAGACGCTCTGAAGTGGAGCAACAGATCCATTCTGAGCAGGTGACCAAACTGAGTCAAGTACAAGAGCTCCAAGATCAACTGCAGCAAGACATCTGTGAGCTGAAGAGGACCATCTCTGAGCTGGACACACTGTCCCTCACTCCAGATCATAACCAGTTTATACTAAACTGTCCCCCTCTGTCAGCAGACATGAAGGGCACAGAATCCAGGATCAAAACGCAGAATCTAAGGGTGGACTTTGAGGACATGAACAGAGCTGTGTCAACACTCAAGGACAGACTGCAGCTCACTCTGAGACAGTTTAAACTCCCTGAACCTGAGCTGAGGACCAGGGAGGACTTCATCAGATATGCACATGACATTACACTGGACCCAAACACAGCATGTAAAAAACTGTCTTTGTCTGACGGAAACAGAAGAGTCAGAGTTATGGATAAAGCACAAAGTTATCCTGATCATCCAGACAGATTTATTGTTTGGAACGAGGTCATGAGCAAAGAAAGTCTGACAAGCCGCTGTTACTGGGAGGTGGAGTGGAGTGGGATTTTCGGAGTTCGTATAGCAGTGTCATACAGAGACATTAAGAGACAAGGGACGATGAATGAATGCGGATTTGGGAATAATTGTAAATCTTGGGCCTTATTCTGTGATGGAAGCAAATACATATTTTGGTTTAATGGGGTTGAGAATGAGATACAAGTCCCGGGTCCATTTTCCTCCAGAATCGGGGTTTACCTGGACCACAGTGCAGGGGTTCTGTCCTTTTACAGTGTTAAGGGTCAGAGCATGAGCCTCCTCCACAAAGTCCAGACCACCTTCACTCAGCCTCTGTTTGCTGGAGTCTGGTTTTATCATTCTGGAGACACTGCCAATATCCTTAAACTCAAATGATTTTTTTTTTTTCCATGAAGTTTGAGGTATGTAGAGAATGGGATTATTTTGGAGAGAATATTGTTATGTGTATTATGTAGATTTTAAGACACATAGATAGTAACTCAATGTCAAACTGCAGTATGATTAATACATTGTTATCAATAATATTTGGTTAAACAAATCAATTTGTCTATTTCATCATGATTTTACATTTAATTACTAATAGACTAATTGCCAGTTGTTGTTGTTGTATGTGGATCTGTGTGTGGTGTAAAAGTGTGGTCAAACACCAGCAGGAGTCAGGTTCAGAGGAAAGGGGCTATAATTACACACAAATCCAGAAGAGCAGGGCGATGGTAGAAGCTGTTGATTAGTTACTATTGTTGTTACTTTTTTATTCTTTGTATCATAGTTAATACTTTTATGACATTATTGTCGTGATTACATATTCCATAACATTTCATACCATGTGTTCAGGTTAAAAAATAAATAAATGAATAAACCATTATCAGTACGGAGTCACATTTTAATGATTTGTATTATATGTAAGACTACCAGTGTTCATTTTGCACGTATAAAGATAGTATATACATTTACTTTTATTTACTGTTCTTTCTTGTATATGTGATCTTAAGTCTTGGGTAGATTTTAAGAGATAGATATCGTTACATAATCTCAGAGTGAAAGTGCGGTTGTTTTAAAATAAATTAAAAATCTTATTTTATCTGTTTGTGATCTATAATGCTTTATAGAATAAAGTTAATTATTACTATGTAAGTAAAACATCATGCTTATACTGTGAACACTGCTTCTACTGTGAGCACAATACTAATAGAGTATTACTAAATAAACTAATGAGAAATATCTAAATTAGTTCATTATACTGTGCATCTATGTTTTGACAACGTTCCTCTCATTTGGCTCACTGCATCAGACTTTCAAAAAATGAGGATTCTCAGTCATAGGAATTCACAATCAAAGCAGAGTGAATAAAGGTGAATGTTCAGTTTTTTGGATCTGTCGTTGCAGCTCTGTTGCCAAAACAGAAGTAGGAGTCAAGTTAAGGAGAAAAGCATGTGGGCCTATTCCTCTTATTCCACTCCGCCCACTTTTGATGATGATGATTATGATTTTTATTTATAGAGCGCTTTTCCACCTAACAGGCACTCTAGGCACTTAACAAACCTTTTGCCTCCTTTTGCCACAGAGCCACACTCCTGTAGTAAAAGCACTTCCGGTTTGATGATAACTCCGTTCATGCATGTGGCCAACGAGGGAAAAGTTTTGCCACTAAAACATTATATAAAGTAGATTGATTTATGTAAAATGTTCAGTGTACACATGTAACAACAAGTCAACAATGCACCGATTTTCCTGGACAGCGTGAAATGGCTTTGTAGTCTGTGTAGACTATATTTTCTGTTGAGCTCGTCTGCCCCATGTAAACTAATACAGCAGAAAATAGATGGTGGCGCCCATGCACGGCAACGTCCAGAAAAACATGAATAATCATATATCTTTTTATTTGTACCATGATTTTAAGTCTTTTGTTGATCCATATCTGAAATCTGTTTAACCAGAGTGATATTTTGTAAGCAGTTAAATGTGGATTCTGGTCAGTGTGTCTGGGTAAAAATACATTTTAAGTCTCAAATAACTTAATATTTATGTCACTGTTTAAAGAAATCATGTCCAAGAGTCATATAAGAAGGCAATTGATACAGTAAATTATCAACTCCTTTCAAAATTATGCTCTTTTAATTTTTTCAGAGCAGGTACTTCTATGGTTTGAAACTTATTTGGTCGAGAGAAATGTGTGATGATAGAAAATGTAAAATCTGCCCCATGTGAAATTAAAACGGGGATCTCCCAAGGAACAATCCTCGGGCCAGTTCTTTTCTGTTTCTATGTGAACAATCTACCTGAAGCATGTCCTGAGGTGGGCCTTCAGATGTACGCCGATGACAAAGTAATTCATGTGGCACATTCAAAAAGCAGACCAAACTCTGGCTCATACAAAAACAACAATGTGATCATGTGTAAACTGTGTGTGGTTGAGAGGAGAGTGCGGATGTGTGAATGTATATGTTGTTCTATTTATTTTATTTTTTTATTTTTTCTGACATATCACTGCATTTATTGCTTTTATTGCTGTTAAACTCATTCAACATTGTAAATAGTTTCAATCTGATGTGCTAAAAGCCCCCCCCCCCGGGACTGGTGTTGCGAATTAGCCTACGACTATAAACACTGTGATACCAGCATCAGATTGCTACGTGTTAATCTAAGTTTGTTGTCAAATATGCAATAAATAAATACATATTTTTATTTATTTAATTTAGCTGCATTTTCATTAAATTTGATGTATTGTTCATTCTTGTATATGTTTTTGTTTGTTTGTTTGTTTGTTTTTTACATTCGAACCCACACTCTCTCATTGGGAGGCAGGAGGTCTAACCACTCTGCCACAGTGCACCCCATTTATTTTGTTTTAATCTTGCATAATTAATGACTATCTCTCTTACATATTCAACAAGTGCATTTCTTCAGTTGTTTATTTCCTGATTCCAGAAGATAAGGATGTCAAACTCTCAGGTTGGAGGCAGAAATCTGTTTTCCATTATCAATTACAGTTTGTTTGTTTTAAAATAAGATATATCCTAAAGTAAACATCCTAAAGATTGAGCATAGTTATTTACATCTAACCACATCAAGCACAAAATAAGCATCTCATTATATTCATTTTGCATTAAACCCAGAGATTTAGCATACTGTGATGACATCTAAAACCAAACAATAATAAACAATCTTTTCATCCGGCTGATTCTTAACTATCCTTCTTGTTTCTTCATTTTAGGCCCTTTATGGTGTTGACAAGGTATCTCACCAACCTCTTAACAACATTTGCTGTTTTGCTGAGTTTTCGACAGAGGGTTTAAAGTATAATCAAGAACACTTCTTACATGACGATCAAAGTCTGCTCAATGACCCTTGATACATGATACTCTTGTTAGGAAGCAACAGACAACAGAAAGGAGAGAAATTTATGACACAGTAGTCTCTGTAACTTCCACATGCTTAAACCTGTTCAGAGCAGGGGACGGGGCCTGTCTCCTCCTACTGCAGGCAAGACGCATGTCTGCAAAAGTGAAACTAACACAGTCCCTCTCACTAAACAGAGACATGGCGCAGAGAGCTCTAAACCAGGAAACCATAACTTGTGCGATCTGTTTGGATCTGCTGAAGGATCCAGTGACTCTCCCCTGTGGACACAGCTACTGCAGGGACTGTATTCAAACCAACTGGGACCAGGAGCAAAGGTACAGCTGTCCTCAATGCAGAGAGAGCTTTGTCCCCAGGCCTGTCCTCGTCAAGAGCACAGTGTTAGCCAATCTAGTGGAGGAGCTGAAGAAAATAGGGCTCACAGCGCCTCCTGCTGACCACTGCTATGCTGCTGCGGGAGATGTGGCCTGTGATGTGTGCACTGGGAGGAAGCTGAAGGCAGTCAGCTCCTGTCTGCAGTGTCTGGTCTCTTACTGTGAGAGTCACCTCCAGCCTCACCGTGATGTGGCAGTGCTACAGAAACACCAGCTGGTGGCGCCCTCTGACAAACTCCAGGAAAACCTCTGCTCTCAACACAACGAGATTAAGAAGTTGTTCTGCCGCACTGACCAGGTGCTCCTCTGCTACCTCTGTTCTGTGGACCAACACAAGGGTCACGACACAGTGTCCTCTGCAGCAGAGAGGGTTCAGAGGCAGGCGCAGCTGCAGACCAAGAAGACCCTGCTGCTCCAGAGTCTCCAGGACAAAGAGACAGACCTGAAGAAGCTCCAACAGGAGGCCCAGGACATCACCCACACTGCCCAAAAAGCACTGCAGCAAAGTGGGGACATGTTCACCCAGATGGTCCTTCTGCTGGAGGAAAGACGCTCTGAAGTGGAGCAACAGATCCAGTCTGAGCAGAAGACCAAACTGAGTCAAGTCCAAGAGCTCCAAGATCAACTGCAGCAAGACATCTGTGAGCTGAAGAGGACCATCACTGAGCTGGAGACACTGTGCCTCACTCCAGATCATAACCAGTTTATACTAAACTGTCCCCCTCTGTCAGCAGACATGAAGGGCACAGAATCCAGGATCAAAATGCAGAATCTAAAGGTGGACTTTGAGGACATGAACAGAGCTGTGTCAACACTCAAGGACAGACTGCAGCTCACTCTGACACAGTTTAAACTCTCTGAACCTGAGCTGAGGACCAGGGAGGACTTCATCAGATATGCACATGACATTACACTGGACCCAAACACAGCATGTAAAAAACTGTCTTTGTCTGATGGAAACAGAAGAGTCAGAGTTATGGATAAAGCACAAAGTTATCCTGATCATCCAGACAGATTTGTTTTTTGGAACGAGGTCATGAGCATTGAAAGTCTGACAGGCCGCTGTTACTGGGAGGTGGAGTGGAGTGCAGTGACTTTCGGAGTTAGTATAGCAGTGTCATACAGAGACATTAAGAGACAAGGGACGATGAATGAATGTGGATTTGGGAATAATGATAAATCCTGGGCCTTATACTGTGATGGAAGCAAATACATATTTTGGTTTGATGGGGTTAAGATACAAGTCCCGGGTCCATTTTCCTCCAGAATCGGGGTTTACCTGGACCACAGTGCAGGGGTTCTGTCCTTTTACAGTGTTAAGGGTCAGAGCATGAGCCTCCTCCACAGCGTCCAGACCACCTTCACTCAGCCTCTGTTTGCTGGAGTCTGGTTTAATGATTTTGGAGACACTGCCAATTTCCTTAAACTCAAATGATTTTTTTTTTTTTCATGAAGTTTGAAGTATGTAAAGAATGAGATTATTTTGGAGAGACTATTGTTATGTGTATTATGAAGTTTTAGGTAGATTTTAAGACACATGGATTGTAACTCAAGTGTCAAACTGCAGTATGATTAATACATGATCTGTTATCAGTAATATTTTGTGAATAATTCTGTTTAAATATGCAAGTTTATTTCATTATGATTCCACATATAATTACTAATAGACTAAGTGCAATTGTTGTTGTATGTGGATCTGCCATTGGTGTAAATGTGTGGTCAAACACCAGCAGGAGGAGTCAGGTTCAAAAGCAGGGCTTTGGTAGAAGCTGTTGATTACTATTATAGTTGCTTTTTTTTTTTTTTTATTATTGTTTGTAATACTTTTATGACACATGCATCTTACATAACATACTTTTTTCCCTCATGTGTAAAACTTAAGAATTAAATACATTAATAAACCATTATAATTACAGAGTCTATTTTATATATTTTAATGGTAGATTATTGAAAGAGAGCACACAGACAAACACAACAAAAACAAAAGGTATAAAGGTATATCACTGGCTACAAGTTTAACTTTCTCCATTTTATTTCTTTGTTCACACATTTGATCTGAGACAGGAGACAGTTTTCCTTGATCAATCTTGTGGTTTTTTTTTTGTTTTTTTGTAAACTTAAATGTTGAGCCTGCCCATAGTGGTGACACGTGCCAAAATATATCAATAACATTCATTCTGCCGCCCTTATCTCAAATAAACACAGACATTACATACTTTTAAGTCATTTGAACCCAAAAAAAATAATCAAACATCTTGTCTAGGGTAGATCCTGCTGCTCCGTGTGAGAATTAGACTCTCCTTCATACAGTTTATAGAAAAAGCTGGGGTCTGGACTCTGTAGAGAAACAGGTTCAGTTGGAAGTCTACAGTGGAAAACCTCAGGGTCAACAGATTAACCTGCAGCGCGTGTTCTCGCTCCCCGCTCACGGCTCTATTATGGACCGGACCGCGGCTGGAATGAAGAGGAGGGAAAGTGCGGTCCAGAGATCACAGCGGGGGCATCGGGGGGAGCAGGCGGCCCACAGAGAGGCACCAGCCCGGGGTAATTAGCCTGGACCGGGGCCAAGAGGTGGGAGAACGAATACTGCTGATCATAACTGTCTCAAATATGATAAAATATTCAGGGAAGTTAAGTTCAAAGTAGGAGACGGGATATAACACCACGCGTTGTTCCTGTGGCTTGCGTTAAGAAATGGAATAAAAATATATATATCACTTGAAACTAGACTCTGCCCTGACACTAAACAACTGTGCATGTCAGTTTTAAATAAATAAATACAAATAAATTCAACGTTTAAGCGATGTTAAAGTTTAGCCCTGCTGTGAAATGAGACAAATAAATAAATAAATACACGAATGAATGAATAAATACCAGTACATTTTCTGTAATAAATCCTTATGGATCTAATATAGTGTTGCTCGAGGTTTGTTTGTGTAATTAGTTTCTGTATTTACAAACCAATCATATCGGATTTCCTGTCAGGCAAAAATAAATAAATAAATAACAAACCCAAACTTGATGGGTCTTGTATTTGACTAAGGAGTAGTTGTATATAATAAAGCGCTGAAGACAATTAAGTTTCATTATCATTATGGTTTATTTTAAATCCAACGCTGGGGTGTGTGAGAGAAATATGTGTGCTTCTTTGGTAAATCATTTCTGTGTTAGATTATAAAACTTGTGAAATGTGTGTAAAGTCCTTGTCTCCATGGAGATGTGATTGCTTTGCCTATAATGGTCCATAGCATGGCATTAAACTAATTTACATTGCTTTTATTCGACTGTGTTTTAGTTTTCAAAAAATGCATTCAAAAACATATGCTGGTCTCCATGGAAATCTATACATTTAATGCCATACTGTGGAACATTCCAGGCACAGCAATAAGATCTACATGAAGACAAGCAAGTGCAGAAAAGTTAGACGTGGTACCTTTAACTTTGTCTTCTTTTTACATAATTACAAAGTTATATTTTTAAGACAATCTCCTGAATTATTGTTTGTGAAATGTGGGATTCCGCTTTCAAACTATTGCACACAAGGGGGGGGGGGGATACAAATACTCAGCAGCGATGTAAGGTTACAATCTGCAAACGTGAGTGATTTATTGGACACATATATTTAGTATTTGGCATAACACAGCTCTGCATTGTCACGGTGCAGCTCTAATAGTCTCAATTGTCTCATTACGGCTGATATTGACGCGTGGTGGCAGTGGGCAGAGACGCCGCGGGGCTCAGACGCCTCACTCTGGGCATCTTGTCTCATAATTGGTTTGTCAGCTTCAGTGGCCTGACCAGAGCAGAGCCGAGCATCCATCTCCACAGCAGCTGCCTGTGAGACGCACGGCCGGGGAGTCACCTGGTCCAGCAGCCGTGCTATTTGTTTAAACTGTAATCTGAAGATACTGGGGTTCTTAAATGTCAGGATTATACAACTAAATTAACTGTTGTGCTCGAGGAGACATAAAAAACGCACAAAAGCAGGATAATAAGATTAGTACGTAATTCTCACTAATACTATAATCAGTTAAAAAAAAAAAAGGTTTTGTAGGACTGAGGCAGTGTTTCCCAAGTGGTACAGAGAATTTATGGAAAAGGAATACCAAAACTTTTAAAATAGGAACATGCTGTATTTATATATTGTCTTAATTATGTTAAGGCAATACAGGCAAACATATATGATTTATTTCTTCTTTTTTTTTTTTTTTTTTTTTTTTTTTGTCAGTTTGCTCTTCCAAGTTTTCACCTGGAAACACCAAAATCATCCAATCTGAAACCCAATCTAAAAATGTGACATTATTTAATTTATTCAACTCAAGATTCTTTAGGCAAAATCTGAATTTTTACACCCATTTTCAATATTATTTGACTCAAATACTAAATAATATCCTAAAAAAAATCGGATTCATATGTTCCAAATAGGTGCGATTTTGGTCATGTTTAAAAATAAATTAAATATTCACTTTTCTTGTGCAATATCAAGTACAATTGTTTGAACTGTACATAAGTAAATAGGTTGTGAGGGAGATTTTAATTCAAGCTAAGTTAAAATATCACCGATAATTGTTTGTTAATACCAGGGGTTTAGTTGATAAAACAAATCTATTTTATTTAATTCTTTATTCTATAGAGAATGAATGTCTGTAACAAAAATAACTTCCCCTTGTGGCTGAATAAAAGTAATTCTGGTTCTGATTTTATTCTAAACTTCCTTATGTTTAAATGAAAGCATTACATGATGAAAACTACATTTAGATAAGTAAACTGCAGAAAAGTTTCCAATCGATATCTGTAAATTTAAGATTTTCCAGTAAACCTGCACTATCTCATCTTAATACCTTGATTTCTTTTAGGCAGACCTGGCTCTACAGATCGCTCCCAGCTAGCAGCTGAAGGATGTCAAGGTAAATGCATCTCAATAATGACACTGTCTGCCTAAAATCAAGTTAACTGTAGTTACATTAATTAAACAATGTATAAACTCAAACAAGAGTCTTAATGCTGAAAAATGTGAAGCTTGAGACCTCATAAAACTTTAAAAGAATAGAACGTTTTGCATATTTTAAATATAAAATACACAACTGAATTCATGTCAATATATTTTCCTTTTATATCATATATAAGTCTAAGTACGTGAAAAGCATAACAATTACTTTGTGTGCCAACAGCCACTTTAAATTATACAAAATAATCAGTTGTCATATGTGTCCAGGACTTTTATTTTGAAGAATCATGAACACACTTGAGTGAGGGGGCGAGTATGACCCAGAAGCCCAGGGGGTCCACAAAATCTAAAGGCTTGTGACACGCAGCTCCATGGCTCCCTGGACAGCCCTCTCTATCAGCCCCGGCTTCTCCTGACATGACAGAGTGAGTGGGCGTCCCGCTGAGACGAGCATAATCATATTCTAATGTCTGATAAAGACTCCCTAGAGCTCGGCCCGGACAGTGATGAGATCCCAGGGGTCAGAGGGGCTTTCTCATGCAACAAATTATTATAAAAACGCACCAGTTATTCACCAAGATGCCACGCTGTTTGTTTGTGGTCCTGCTAATGTGAAGGCGTTTATAATTGGCCTGAGCAGAGACAGTCAGAGCCGTGTGTGGCTAACTGAGGTTAATTCTGTGATGTGGGACTCCGGGGCATTATACACAGCCTGACATTAGCGCCTGTACTGAACTGGAAAATGAGAAACCACAACATGTTTTTCTAGTGAATGGACACAAGTGCACCTACAAATACTGCTATGACTTATGGAGGGAGTCTAGAGGCTCCACGAGGTAATAGTGGAATATTAAAACAGTCATTTGATGGGACAGACAAACATAATAATTCAGGCTTCATGAAGAATGAAGTGAGGGCTCATTAGAAGGATAATCTTCTTAAATGCTCTTCACAGAGTCTGAAGCCAAATAGAGAGTGAGAAACATAACTGTGTGGTTATTATGCAGAGCGGCCCAAACACGGGGCATTTATCTGATGAAGCCAATCGAGTGTGCGACAAGTGGCTGACAATGACTTTGTGCGCGCCGAGTCTGAGGACACCACCAGGAGTTGTCTAAGTGTAATGGGCATGACTAAGCCGTGACAACTGTTTCTGTTAGTGACAACACCAGGGGGCCGCTGGAACACAGTAATGTGATATGGCGCTGTGCCAGGCCGCAGTCTCCAGGCTAAGATCTGTGGACTTTACTAAATGTACACAAATGAGTGTCACTTTTAAGGCGCCCGCCCACAGGCTTCACATTAATGATGAGGTTTAGTTATACTCGCTCTCACATCTGTGCATTAACACACACCTCTGTGAGACAGGCTCACTGCACTCATGTGTTTCTGTTTGTGATGCGCTGATAATGGCCCTGTGGGTGTCTTGCCATTGGCAGACAAGCTGCATTTCATGAATACTCAATGAATGAACCAGTTTTATCAAAAGTTTTCTTTCAAAAAGCTTCAAGGACAAAATTCAAGACAATTTTCTGGCAAATAAGGGAGCCTAACTTTTGTTCTTAAAATCATGATGCTTCACAAGTAATAGCCTAAATAACAAATGCATCACTATTACTATGCAAAACAAGGCATTTATGTCATGCTGAAGACTAAGGTGATTTATTATGCAGCCCTTTCTCATTTGAGGTAGATACATATTTGGGCACTATATTGGTTAAAACTGAGAGAAGGGCAGCACATTTTAAGACTCCACACATACCATGTAGGCAATGTTTGCTGTTACATTTCTTTGACCTGATTTGTTCTCAGTTTGTGCGACTAAACGGAAAGTGCTGTTTCTGCAGGTTCTGTACCAAACAACAGCTGTCTGTGAGACGCAGGCAAAAGAGGAAATCCATTCTGACATCTGGCAACATGCGGCTTCACAGCTGAGCGGGACAATATACAAAAGCAACACAATTCGCCAGCGCAGGTGATTTGGTTTACAGTCGACATTATTTTAAACTGCTGTGAGAATGAAAACAACCGTGCCTTCAGTCATTCAAATCCGCTGTATAACATGACTAAGTTGGGCCTAAACCTCAGTAAACCAGCTCCTCAGACTCCTCAGACTTCGGGATTGTGTTGTGCTCAGCGTGCCGAGAACTATCTGCTTTTGGCGGAGAGATTACACAGACTGAGCTGGAGGAGAGCTTCAGAGCGTCTAATTGAAAATCTACAGAAATCCCGTCGTCACAATAAGAGTCCCCCGCAGAATAACAGGTATTAGACTTGTCCATATTACAGCAGCTGATCTGAGCACACAGGGACCAGAGGGAAGGAACTCGGGGACAGAGAGATAGGGGAATTTCAGACTAAAGAAATAATCGCCTTTTCTTATCAGTCAGTCCAGGCGAGAAATAGTGGCGGCACCTGTCCGACCTGCGCACCCTGGACCGCTCCGAGACAGGGGTATCGGTCTTGTACGGGACCTATGAACCTACAGGACAGGGCCAGTAAGAAAGATATTTACATTCTGTCCCACACACATAGAAAATACACTGTGTGGAAGTCTACAGCGGAATGGAGTAAGATTTCTATAATAAAGCTGTATTAAAGTTATCATCTTTTATCAATTTGGGCAATTATTCTGCTTTGGTTGTTTCAAATTACCATCCAATATAGTAATTTGTTCTTTTAGTTTAATTTTTGAAAGTGCACTGAAAAAGAAAACTCCCACAGAAGAGAAAACAGAGCAGGAAAAGGCGTAACAGGGATTAGTTGAGCTGGTGTGAAACAAAGGATAAAAGCAAGAACATAGATAAACAATGGGAAGATAGTAGAATCTGAAGGACTTCTATTTTAGTCATGACAGGTTGAAAGGACAAAACAAATACTTAAAACAATCACATTTTGAACAGAAGAGCAGATTTATTGTTCTTTAATTGATCAGAAACATATATTACTTAGATACCATTTATTTCCATTAAGCTCTATGTCAAAAACATTTTAAATGGAGTTTGTATTAATGAGAGTTCTAAAGACCACTGTTTTTGTGAATATCTACAATTGTTTTAATGTTTTAAATGTGTGTTTCTCTGTTAATGTTGTACCTCACTGTGTTTTGTTTTTCATTGTGTTCATTTATTTGTTTGATGTAAAATAAAATAACTATTTAAAGTATATATATGTGTGTGTGTGTGTGTGTGTGTGTGCGTGCGTGCGTGTGCGTGTGTGTGTGTGTGCGTGCGTGTGCGTGCGTGTGCGTGATACTTGTGACTTATTTGTATTAATATGTTACACTCTTGTCAGAAATGTGCATTATAATGATGAGAGTAATATTTGAATGAATCTAATGAATCTGAATGTAAATAATTTTCTGTCGGCCCTCTTGACTCTTAACAAAAGAAACAAAGTTCACATTGCTGCGTCACTCAATGAAAATGTGAACATTCAAGCTCCAACAGCGACATCTGTCTCTGTCATCACTGAGTGTAATACTTCAGGGTAATACTTACAGTAACTTACATTTAAGTTCTATTCATTCAAGAAAGAAATAACATCATAAATGCACATGACTTGTTTTGATACTGTCTCTTATGTGGAGTGTAGGCAAAGGTAAAAGTAGCACTTAAGTAAAAATGTTGAAGTACCTGTTTAAAAATGTTGTCAAAGAGTAAAAAAAGTAAAGTAAAAAAGTATTTCTCACAGATTTTGAGAATTGTTAAAAAGTTAAATGTAGTGTTTTGAAACAGATGAGGTTAGATGGATGTATTGGACAATAAGTCATAGTTTTGGATACAATTATCTATTAATACTTTGAATGTAAATGTATCCATAAAGTCTGCCAACTTAATTTAGAACATCGAATAGTGTAATGTCCAATGTCCATTGAGTAATTTTCTCATCTTTTTGTTTGCTTATGCCATTATTTATGCAGGGCAGCGTTTTGAAACGAGGTATGCAACACCAGAATATAAAGTGTACGACTAAAAATGACCTCAAAAAGAGACAGAAACGTCTAATGTCCAAAACGAAGCTATAAAGTGATATTTCTGGCCTATTGTGGTAAATTTCTTTGGTGCATTCATGTTTTTAGCGATACCTGAACCTCAACCACGACATTTAGGGGTACGTTTGAACGAAATCCTGATGCACTGTGAAAATATTGTCTGAATAGTATATTAATATATGATGAACTGAACTTGAAACTTTTGTCCAGTTGAGAGAATTTATATTTCTTTTGCCATGGAACCCACCTGGATGACTGAGGGTCTACACAGACAAATAATTACATACATAATTTCAATATAAGATAAGGGCAAAGAGAGACTGAACAAGATTATGACCCGGATTTATATTTAAAAATAAAATCATGCAATAACTCTTACCATTGTTAAATGAAGCTGGCAGACCAGTAAAAAGTTTAAGCAAAACTTAAACTGTCGCTGAGGAAGTTACAGGTCACTGGACATATCAGATTTAAACTACTTCTATGTTTTCCTGCTGCCCTGAACAACAACCACAACAAAATTATCAACACGTCTACTCCGCTTTGTACACAGCAATCCCAGATCTGCGCTGTGATTGGACGGGGGAAAGGAAATCCTCATCTCAAGTCCCACAATCATTAGCATAAATCACAGTTGCAATTAAAAGCTCGTTTATCTTAATTACTGAACTAATGAGACGCGTCCCGCAGGAGTGAGTGTGGATCTCCGAGGACAGAGGAAGAGGAGCGGAGTCGCACTTAAAACACGCACAAGCCGCGCTCATCTGCCTCCTGCTGTGGACAGACGGAGGGGAGACAGAGGCCAGGAAACAGAAACACATGGGAGGTTCCTGTTAACTATGTGTGCCATTGACAACCGACAAGAGCAAAACTGTATTTACAAGCGACACACTGCTGCACAATGCTCTAATATTGTCTTAGGAGGTAATTTGTGTGAAAAGTTTGAGAATCACTGGCCTAGAGAGTTTGGCTGCAGCACAGTTGAGGTGGAGGTTTAATTATCTGTAAAAATGAATCACAAAAGTGCAGAAATGTCAGCTTATTTGTAGCTCACGACATAACTTTTTCATTTTTTATAAATTTTTCACTATAGACATTATACGTGACAAAACAACATTCACAATATTATCTAAATTCTGATATATTTCTCTTCTCTACGTCAGTGTCATGAGATTGATTTCCATTTCTGACAATTTGCTTGCAATATGGTAAAAAAAAAAAAATCTTCTGTATTGACTAAGTTTTCAGATCTAATTTATTATTATTTTGTTTTTCAGTTTTTCAGTTATTCAGACTTTCAAAACAGATAAATATGGCTCTCAACAAATAAAAGACAATAAAAAAGACAAGACAAATATAGTCCAATTTATACAATAAAAAATCTCGCGAGCGAAAACTATATCCTCCTAGTTTATCATTAACAAAATAACTAGATCTAGTCAATTATGTGGGTCAAACAATTGTATTAAATTATAGTATTGTTGTAAGTCTTTATTTTCCCAGAGGGGCAGGTTGGTTTGCACCTGAATGTCTCTCCCCTTTGTCACAATTTTCCATGATTTCACTTTCACTTTCACTGACCTTTGGGTTAACAACAAACACAGTACAACAAACACAGTACACCAGTCAGAATGACATATTGTGAAGTCACAGTAATACGGAGAATATTTATTTTAGGTCAGCTGATTGTTGACCTAATCATTTTATTTACTCATTATGTATATTATTCATTAAATAAACATTTTAAAAATATAGATACGATTAAGACAATCCATCAGAAATGTTCAGACAGTTCAAATACCACACAAAAGGTGAATGGACAATAGAGTTACCCCTAAATGATCAGACTACAGGTGACACTACAAGCTGTATGTTTAGTCAGCTCTTTTTTCAGCTTTACTTTATTATAGACTTGATCTCCTGTTTTGCATACAGTATCTCCAAAATAAAAATCGTGTTAGTATACATTTTTCGATACCTCCCACCTCTGCCCACAGAGGCTTGTCTGAAACACGCAGCAGCCTCGCACTAGCAGCGCCTCCTCCCACCTCTGGGTGCTGGCTCGGCTGCACCCTTCAGCTCCCATTATCTGTCAAACTTATAATGATTGTATCAGGCTACGGGCTCATCTCCACGAGGGCTTAGTGCAGTGCTATAACTCCTGATATTGCACTGACTGGGAATACATCGCACCACCTAATTAATGTCTTTTTAATGCTCTTCTCCTCTAGAGCCTAACTCAGCCCTTCAACTCTGCAACAAACGGCGCGCACAACAACAGCACATGTGGCAGACGGTAAGTAAGACGGAGTGTGGAGTCATGAACAGGACCACGGACCTGTGAAGACGCATGTCCTCCACAAAGTGAGGGGGTAACACACGGATGCTCCGCTGCACGTTTAAAATGCACAGTGTGTCGGGTCAGCCTCCTCCGCTCGGCTCAGGGGTCAGCAGATGGCACAACAATGAATATCTTCATCACTAAAATTCCCACACTGGCCAGGCTTTCTGGGCCACGCCAGCCTGTACGGGCCAGCTGGCAGCTTCAGAGCCTGGTGTCCTTCCATCGCGGCCGGGGCAGTCCAGACAGGAGCGCTCAGAGTTTAAAGAAGCGTAATCCTCCTGACGAGCTTTATTTGACTGATAAGCGTAGGCTGCAGGATCTGTCAGGAGGAGTGTGTGTCCCGCGGGACGTGAGCGATAATTGTGCAACAAATAAACAGCCCAGGGGGGTATTAGCGCAGCATTCCAGCGACTTGGACCGCACACTGTTTATGAGCTTTATCTGAATCGAAATATACTCAAACGTGAGCCAAACTTTAATTAGAGGAGTTCAGGAATTGTTGTTGGCACTTTAGATCTATCTGAGTCACTTAAAGTTGTATTAGGTAAAACTGAAACTTAGGGACTTCTTTTTTTTTTGTTTTTTTCCTTTTGACTTGTGGTAAAAAGATCTCGATGTTGCTGAGAAGACTGTGCTGACGGTTTGTTAAAAATGTGCTCTGTAGATTTTCTAGTTGAGGTGCTTGTCTCCATGGAGATTGCTGCTTTACATGGAATGTCTCAGGAATTAAACGATCATGCATTTATTCAATTACAGGTGTTCTACTTCAAAAACAAGCATTCTCTTACTGTGATTGGGCTCGCCTCTCCACAGATCTGACCTGTAACCTGACCTGGTGACATCACTTGCTTGTCTCCAGTAAGATGGATCATTTTAATGCCACAAAGCATAGCACTAACATCTACGTAGTGGAAAGTAGGAGACAGACCACACACCAGAGAAGTTATTAAAGTGCATCTTCAAATCAAACCTAAAACAAGTTCTGCAATTGTTGGCTCTAGTCTGAGGTTTTACGAGAAGTTTTGGTTTCTCTCTGGCATCACTCAACAACAGTAAGCAAGCAATATTTTTTGGCAAACAATACAACTAGAGTCTTAACTTGACAAACACCAAGTTGAGCAGCCTTTCCACTTTTCTAATGGAAAATCAACTTTAAATTATGTTGATCTTGTCTATCTTTTAAGTGGGGCTGCCAACTCATTAGCGATTAATATTTCGATCTGTCGACTAGTCAAACAACTATTCCTAAGTACACTGATACTTTTTAAATACACGATCAACCAAATAAAGATGAAATACGGAGACTTCTCGATAGAGAATATGTTCACATGTAAGTGTATTATTGATTCTTTGTTGACATTTTGATTTAATAGTGCCAGTGTTTTTGTTATAACAGGGTATTTTGGCCTGTGCTTAATGTCTGTATAGTCAGATAACAATTATGATGACTACAATTATTTTTTATAGTCTAGTCACAAATAATCGATTGATTCTTGCAGCCCTACTTTTATTCTTACAATTTTATATCCGGATGTCTTAAATAAAAATAATATTGGGAAACAATAAACGACTTAGACACACTTCCATAATTCAAAAACATGATATAATTTAAGCATTTGCCACTGTAAACCTTCTCCCTCTTATGTTGACGGTAGAAGCCACACGGTGAAAAATAGCGGTGAAAATAAGCTGACTTTGGCATAACTGCACCAAACAGTGATTAATAGCTTATGGGCAGAGCTCCTCTTCCATTCAGAGTGAGTGTCTGTATTGACCGTAGTGATGAAGATGAAGCCTGTCTATTATTGCTGTGGGATTATGATAAGCAGCGGTCGATAGCACTCTGTGTGTGGAGAGAATGTCGGATTGATTTGATGACGCACCTGAGATGATCTGGTAGGCGATGGGTCTCGGACGGCCAAGATCCTGGTCAATGGCCGTTATCTTCCGAACCAGGTAACCCTGCGCACAAGAAACACACAACATTACAGGTATTAGCTCTTTGTCACCTTTCGTCCTCCATTCTGAACGGCAGTGATGGTTCAAGTGGGTTATTGTGTGTCATCTGTAAAAGAACACACTTTACTGCTATTGAAGATTTTCAGTAGACTAAAGGACGACCCTCATTTTTAATCAAAAATCCATTCAAATTATATAAATGTCTATTTATTTCAGTTTTCAACATCAGTACAAGGCTCGAAGTTGTGTTGATGTAGGAAACTTAACGCAGTAATCTCAGTTTGTCTTCTTTGAGATTGCTATTTTTACATTTAACTTAAACTAAATAAAAGTATTATAGTAAATCAGCAAGTTTGAAATTCCCATATGGTTTGATGTTTTAGTAATGTGATTTAGCTCATTTATCATTTTTGGAGACATCTGGTGGCAATATGGAAAATAGCGACACTACCACAAATCTTATCGCTTTTTTTCCAGAAGCTACATCGATTAATACCTTGATTTTCAACCAGTGTGCCGGGGAAGACTAGTGTGCCTTGAGATATTGCCAGGTGTGCCTTGAAAAAATGTCCAATTTGGATTCACAATTTGATTTAATTGAAAAATAAACAATTTTGCTGTGTCCTGAACATACTTCTAAACCAAAAAAGAATACAAAACGTTGGCATATAGTGGCACAGACATTATTTGCCACATTATATACCACTTTTGTTTTACTAAAAGGCTGATTTGATCAGGTTTAAATGGGTTGTGTGTCGTGGTATCGTGGTAAGTGTGCCAGAACTGAAAAATGAAATGAAAAACACTGGACTAATACATCATATACATACATATTCATTTGCACTGTAAATGATTGTTGTTGTATTTGTATATTACCCAAATTCATTCAAGAGAACAACAACAACAACGCATTCTATAACAGAAAACCCAAAAACCTGGACCATAATTGAAGCACATTATCCATGAACTGAAGACCTGGAGAAAGGGTTTGTTCATTGTTTTTGCCAGACCAACACCAAATATTTTTTTTCACATCAGCTTAAAATCACACATTTTCAAACTTTCCATTCTATAATTTTCTGTGTTTTTTATTTTTTCAAGTATCAGTCTTTTCCCCAGTTTTGTTGTTGTTTTTCTTTGCCGCAAAGGAGGATCTGAGCAGGGGATGCACTGGGACAATGTCGATTAATGTGCTCGTCTTTTATTGACCAGTGACTGTCTGTTAGTTATGTAGGAAAATTGTAAACCCCGACAAGGTGCCTGCTGTTGTGATTCTGGGCTTAAAAAAAAAAAAGAAAAATTTAAAGAACTTTGTTTCTTTGTCTGATTTTGTCAAGTTAACTTTATTTTGTCATTAGGAAAGTTTGATTGCATAAAGCTAGTAACAAACTCGAGGAATAGTAACGTGTTTGCCAATGGGAATAAAAGAAAATGAAAGATTTTACTATTGAATGGTCATGATCTCAGTCAGTGCCGGCCCGTGGAATAAACAATCTAAGCAAATGTTTAGGGCCACTATTAATAGGGGCCTCATGCTCTGGGAAGAGAAATAAACAAACATGCAAAATTAGAATCTATGTTAGTAACTATGCTCCACTCTAAAACTCTAGCTGGTACATACATCTAAAATGCACTTAAATACAGGACATGACGTGATTTATTCAAATTTTCTTGGGTGAGGACCTTCAAATCCCACTTTACAGATGCCTCTCTAGCTAAAAGAAAAATGTAAATGCTGACGAATGTGGCCTACTCCATAGAGATCACTTTTTCACCCCAGCCCTCTCCTGATTTCTTATCTTTATTTCTATATTCCATTGCCTAATTATTTAAACAGTGTGCGTTTGGTGAGCCACAAACAAAGTCTTGTTTAGGGCCTCCGAATGCCTAGAACCGGCCCCGATCTCAGTAATCATGTAATGTGTTTGTTTGCTCACATTAAGAATACCATCGTCCGCATCCGTAATCGTGAGCCCCGACGAATTGCTGAATGAGCTCCCTTCTCTCACCCCACACTGTCCCGTCCAATAAATCCTTAAACTTCTTAACATCCCATGCAAACCGATTCAGTGCCGAGCTTTGAGTCTAAAGCGCTGACACACCACAGTAACAGACATGTGTCACCTCGCCGAGTCCATGAGGAGCTGAAGGCGTGCAGTGACGGAGCGAGTGTCAACTGTTCTCAAGGCTCACGACATTTACATGGAAAACCAGCCCCGGCTCTGGTCCTGTCATAGGTCATCCCTCTGAGGTGTGAATCTCAGCCCTCTGCTCCTCTGTGCTCGCCCGGTCAACTGTGAGGAACTAAAGGCTTTTCTCGTCTAGTTTGTATTTTTAAATGAGTAATTGTCAAACTTTCTTTAACACACCACCAAAAATGAATGAGTGTCAAAGAAAACTGTATTATTTCTAACCGAAAAGGGATTCAAATAGAAAATGTATCACTTAAAGCATAGGATACACCAGGAGCTTAAACAGGACTTTTCCAAACTAAACCTTTACAGAATTGAGATTAAGCAAGGAAAAAAAGGAGTAAAAATAAAATGAAAAGAAAAACATGACCAAACAAAAACAAACACAGAATGTAGACAGAATTATTTAGGCCAAAGCCGGTTAAACACACAATAGAAAATGTTTAGCCTAAATAAATACATTATGTTACCCTTTTCCATTCAAGTATTTCATGTACAAAATAAAAATAAACATAAAATAATTAAATGATAATGATAAAATAAGCAAATTCAACATTTTTGCCAGAGTAACGGAGCTTATTAAACCAGGTTACGCCGGAAATAAACAGGTCAAATTCAGGACAAAATCAGAAAACAAATTAAGCTAAACGTAACCAGATCTCAAACCAATATAACAGGTTTGAAGTGATGAAAAATCTCCACCATTTAACAATTCTAAACAAAATATTCTAGACAGGACTACAACTACAATTTACAAACAGTGTTAATTATGAGAAGAATATATTATTTAATTAGTTTTAGTCTAGATTTATTCAGCAACAAAAAATGCTATATCCATTAAGTTTCAGAAAATACTGTTTGTTATTTTTAAGTACAGAAGTGTTTTGTGAATGTAGAGTGCTAGTTTGGATAGAGTATCTACTCATTCATTCCTTCCTTCTTTTACGTTTTTGGTTATTTTTCCAACAAAAAATATAAATTCTTTTAGTATGTATGTATGTAATTTTACTTTTAGTTTTAGTCATTATGATTACTTTAATAGTTATATTTAATGTTGGTCTGCAAAACTATGACCTTGACAACGATGAATATATTTAGTTTAAGAGATAAACACTGCGTAAAAAGGACTAAATCGCAATCTTTATGTACCACTTTCCCCACTGGAAATAAACTACACCATAGCTTGAGAACCGCTGCTTTAGATGAAATCTCTGAGTCTGTTTTTTTAGCTGTTTTTAGCATGGATTCAGGCTGCTCTCTCTGACGTTTAAGCTCCTTCTAGGACAAACACAATTTGGCTGTCATATGAAATGAGGAGAAATGGTTTGGGGGTGGAGGTAAGGATGTAGTGCTGTGCCATGTGTGTTTTCTCGAGGGTGGATTGTATCTTTAGTGCCTGATTGGACATATGGACAGCTCCACAATATTGCACACATTACTTCAGCATCACTGCCTCCTCTTTCTCTTTATTTCGTTCGCTAAATCTTTCCCGCCTCCTCGAATACTCGGGTAAGTGTTTTTTGCGATGGTGTGAATTGGTGTCTCTAAAAGGCTCGTAATTGATTTTTGCTGTAATTGGTCAGTGACAGGAGATGCAGGGGCAGAAATGGAGCAACATGGCATAGGCGCAATTTGCAGAATCAATAGTAGGCGGTGCCAGCAGTAAAAGTGTATATAGGCAGATGGAATTAAAGTTGTCAAAAAAATCCACACTAACACACTAATCAATACAAAAACTATACTCCTTTGAGAAGATATTGGTATGGTAAAAAAAAATCACCAAAGCTTTCAATATTCATTTCCTGAACAAAAGCAATGCAGACTATTAATCACTGTCATATACTGAACAAAAATTAAATATGAATGCAACACTCCCATTTTTCATGAGCTGAAGTCAAATATATAAAGACCATTTTCTCTCAAATATTGTTACCAAATCTGTCTAAATCTGTTAGTCAGCACTTCCCCTTTGCCGAGATAATCCCTCCCACCACACAGATGTGATATATCAAGATGGTGATTAGACAGCATGAATACTGCACAGATGTGCCTTTGGCTGGCCACAATTAACAGACTCTGAAAGGTTCAGTTTTGAGGGAGCGTGCACTTGGCGTGCTGGCTGCAGGAACATCCACCAGAGCTGTTGAATGTTAATTTCTCATCATCCGTCTCCAAAGGCATTTCAGAGAATTTGGCAGTACATCCAACCGACCACAGATAACATGTAACCAGGCCAGGCCAGGACCTCCACATCCAGCACGTTCATCTCCAGGTCATCTGAGACCAGTCACCCGGACAGCTGCTGCAACAATCACATTGCATAACCAAAGAATTTCTGCACAAAATGTCAGCCACCATCTCAGGGAAGCGTATCTGCATTTCCGTTGATCTCATTGGGGTCTCGACCTGACTGCAGCTCATGGTCGTAACCAACCTGAGTGGACAAAAGCTCACATTTTAAGGAATCTGGGAACATTAGAGAGTTTTCTTCATGGATGAATCCCGGTTTTCACTGTTCAGGGCAGATGGGAGAAAAATGGGAGCAAAAATATGTGTTGCATTTTTCAGAGTAACTCTAAAAATAGTCAAATTTCTTCCTCCAAAGTTTGAAATCAGCTCCAAACACATGCTTTGACTGAGATTTGGCTGTTGACTTCGCGAATCTGGATCAAAATGAATTTGATTGGACAGGTCTATGTAAGGACAAGAGGTTCATGGAAGCACTTGTGCATCAATATTCCTTGTGTTCATAATTCATTTCTTGCTTTCAAAATTGATATCAAGTTGCAAGCTTTTTCCTCAGAGTTTGAATTTTTTGTGGCAACACTAGATGGAATAGGACTATTGGATATAAAAAGAGAGGGTTTTAATATGGCCACCGTGTCGGATTGAAAATTCTCAGTGGATCAGAGAAATCTCACAAAGCACAAAGCACTTTTTTTCATTTCATTTTTTTCAGCTGTCATTCTGCGGTCGTGTTGAAATGTAGACTGACTGGCACAGCGGGACAGCCCTGAAACAAAACGAAAATACTAAAGAAATATAAAAGCGCAAAGGATGTACTAACAACTCCCAGTCCAAACAGTAAGACAGACTTGACGGTGTGATTATTCTGCAGGTTTATACTCTACAGTATATTAGATGATTATTTTTGTTGGTTGTTTTCTGCTGGAATGTGAATTACTTATTGATTTGAAAGCTTTGTCTTCCAGTTTTAACATACATTTATCCAGGCTTGGGTAAGGCTCAAAGAGTGAATTAGGATGAATTATCAGTGAGTCATTCAAGAAAGCAATTTAGACTTTAAAATTGTAACTTTTCTGGTGGAGAGTCCGCCACCTGCTTGTCGTTACTGCTTTGCTTAAAATATCATATCTAACTCCATGGAGACCACAAGGTTCACTTAACTTAAACTTATAGGTCAGATCTGTGGAGAGGTGACTCTGCTCACAGCAAGAATGCAAGTTTTCCATGATAGATACATATTTTTCAAGATAGACAGCCTATATATTTTTAGCACTTTAATTGTATTAATTATGAATAAGATCAATGCTAGCTATAGCGCTGCAGATAAATTGTCATAGTGCTTAAGTTTTCGATCTCGCGAGAATCTTACTGCTTCTGGTGGATCCATTTGAGTCCACAGAACTTTTGGTGCAGAGCAGAAATAGTATATTTACAACCAAAACGTTTTATTAACAATTGCTAACATAATACAGTAGCAAGGGTAAAAACAGTTATGATGCTACACATTCATTTAGCCAACAATGGTCTTATTGTCGAAGCATGTATTGGTGTGATTGGTTAAAACTCCTCCTCAATTCAATCTGACTTTTGCCAGGTCAGATCAAAGTCATTCTGTGGAACAAACCTACATAAAAAGCAATAACAACAACAGGTGGTGGACCCTAAACCAGAAAAGTCGCATAGCGCACCTTTAACCTTGAAAAATCAAACATTCCTTTGTTCAAGATTACTTACATTTTTTAATGTAGTAATTATTGATAAATATAAATGAAGTCACAAACAAAACCTATAGTTGCATAATTTCATTTAAATGTCCAGATATTTAATTCTTCCACGTGAAAAAGGAAAACAAACGCAAACGTTTTAATCCTCCACTGCACAAAACAAGAACAATGTCAGTGAGTACAGCCTCACTACAGCTTTTAGCTCAATGTTTACCGCTGCCTCAGTCCAGCAAATGTGTCAAATCCTCCATTGATTTGTTTGTTTCTGCATTTAGGGCTTTAGTTCCAACACTTGCTATTTCAATATACCAATTGAATGACTACATCTCTGAGTGCACATCTCTTTCCTGTCGTTCTGTTCATTTGGCGTGCGCCTGTTTCCTCTTTCCGTGTTGTGACCTTCCCGGTGACAGCTGATGAATCAGAGAGTCAGGGAGACACTCGGCGCGGGCTTCGTCACGGCCCGTTAATATGCATGCAAATGTAGCACTTGACATTTCTACTATGGCGCTCGCGGTCCGGGACGTGGGGCGCAGAGTGGGTGGGGAGGTTGGAACACAATGTAAACGAATGAAGGGAAGAGAGAGAGAGCAGGGGAGAGAAGAGGACGGACAGGATTAAGCCCCAGTGAGTAATTGACATGGTATATGAGAGAAAACATCAATAGCTGGACCATTAGCCACCTGGGACAGAGTAAAGGAGCGTAGTGTGAACAAACCGAGGATGTGCAAACTGAACTGACTGAGCTAAGGTCATAGAGCTCCACTACTAAAGCACTTCAGTGGATTAGAGATGTCAGAGGAGGGTAAAGCCTGTGTCTGACTGGCCCCAAACACAATCACTATGTTATAATGCACTGTCTATAGGCTGAGTACAAAATGAGGAAACCAACTGTAAAGACGTTTGGCTGGCATATACGCACAATGAAGTAAATTAAAGTCATTGTTTATAGTCCATATGACCAGAGAGCTGCAACATGAATAAAGTTGTTTGATTTATTGATTGAGATATTGACAATCTGTGGTAATTTATGATATAATATGTATGTACTACTAAATATCATATAATTGAATAATAAAACTACTAAAACATGTTTTGTGATATATTATGTGTCATGTATTACATTTTTAAATTTAATCAAAGTCTTTATCCTCAATTGTTTTTCCTCAATTGTTTTTGCTTCCTTGTTTTAGTAGTTTATAGTAATATTAATTGTTTTTGTTGCTCCATATCACCAAAGTAAATTTCTAGTTTGTAAACTTGTGCACTGACAATGGCATTAAAACTTTTACTCTTCTATTCTATTTAGATTTTTTTACTTTAACCACGGTAAAATGTTTCTTCATCAAAAACATACAATGAACAGTATTGGTTTGTTTCATTTATTCAGATTTCAGTAATTCTGTGTAGTTAGACTGACAGCATCTCAAGAGCTGTTTCACCTTGTGACATCATTAGCGGTCAATCCAGGAAGTGCTCGACTAAGTAAAGTCGGTACACCACATTATGTCAGACATATCTCAAGTTAACCTTTAGCAGAAACATGTTGCTTACTAGGGCTGACACTAATAACTATTTTAGTAGTCGACAAGTCAGCGATTATTATTTTATTGATTAGTCAAACGATTATTTTTGTACAAACATTTTAAACAAAATAAAGCAATATGGTGTATGAAGAATGTAGATTAAGAATATTTATTAATAATGTGCTTTATTGATGAAAATTTCCCTTTGGGGACAATAAAGATTCTGATTCTGATATGATTCTGAATAATGCTGCTGTCTTTGTTCTAAAATGCCTTCTTGAATGGGAATCTGTATAGTCCTGGTAACAATTGCTATTATAAAAATATGATTATGATTATTTTATTAGTAAAACAATCACTATTATTTAGATTAATCACTGCAGCCCTATTACTTTTGGAATAATTTTAGTCTTGATCCTCACTTTACAGTAATAATTAAATGAGTGTGGTATTTTCTGAAGCAAATTAACCTCAATTGTCATTTTTATTCCGTGCGATCTCCATCCTCTAAATGAAAACACTGGTACAGCTGTCTTTTATAACCCTGTTGTTGTTGTTGTTGTTGTTTCTATTGACCCTGAGACTGGAAATAAATTATGATATTCCTCGTTTTAATACTATGGCGCTCAGACCATTTAAACATGTATGAACCACAGATGTCACGCTCTAATCACAGTGTATTAAATGTATCTGTTTCCAGGCATCTCTACACGCGGAACACAGATACATACTTCCATGCATTCTTATGGGGCTGGTATAAATCCTAAACCCCTTGTGACCTTTGCTGGAGGCCTCTTATCGTCGCTGTAGGACTGTAAATCTTACACAGTAATTACAGACTCGCAACCTACTGAGATGTGAGCGGGGGAGACGAAGAAGGCTTGCAGAGGGGATCCAACAGGGAGCGAGATCTGAGCGCGGGATGAGAGGTGAGGAATCCTGGCCTGATAATAACTCAAGCATCATTTTAACCAGATTTTACCTGCACCTGCTCCAAAACAGCCCCTGAATAATCAAAGAGGCGGATGTAGGTTGGACAGATGGAGCGGGAGATGAGAAATGGGAGGAAAGATAAGGAGAATATGTTGGCAAACGTGAGAGATGGAGCGGGGGAAAGAAAACTGACAGAACGCGCTGGTTTTCACATGAAAGTTACATGAGGAGTACACAAGCTGTCGTAATGTTCTGGCAGGTGAGTGCGCTGGTCACACGGGTCAGAAACACCACAAGTCAAGTGTGTATGTCGATGTTTTGATAGGTACACACATGAACCTGGCTTTAAACAAATGATCTACAAGTATTTTCTCAAAGACGTTTTAGAGAATATCAACTTTTCAACATGAGGTAACAGTGGAATCCTTAAATCATTCACATTGTCCAGTCAATGTCTTCTAGTATGTGACCAGCTTTATGAAATCACACTTGAATTGAATGTTAATCTGACATAAACAGCCAGATAATAAAGCACATCACATTTGCTGTACTTTTTGCAGCATAGATTGAACTGAAATGATTTAAATTTGCCTCAAAATTCTCACAATCATTATTTCTAGTTCTTACAAGTATATTGAGGCTTGTATAAAGATGTTGATTAACTGAGTAATCTTGACATCGCTGCTACATTTAGAAAGACTTCTTACCAGCTAAATGACCCATTCATTGCCTAGGATCTCACACTTCTCCAATACTTTACATCTGGTCACCTCGCCATCCATCCCACCTCGAGTCAAACTCAAACAGAAATGTGCAATCAGATGTGTTCATTTTCATGACACATTTTAAACAAATTAACTTACAGGTCATCTGTTATTTGAGTTGGAACAATTTCAATCCTCTCTCAAGTCAGATTAACCGTTGCTTCACTCAATGATTCTGAAGAAATCTGCGGGCTTTTCAGTCCCTGTGATTTCTTTCCCTTTTGCTCTTTTCTTTTTATCTTGTAAGAAGTCCTATTTGCTTGTACAGATGGACCATGCGTGCCATTGATTGGCTAATCCACTTGTCGATCACGCCCATCTGAACTCGCAGATATGAAAACGGAGTGACAGGACCTGTATAAAAATACTGAGAGATATCATTCTGGATTCTCCAAGCAAACTGACCAGACGACCCAGAAGAAAACACATTTGTTTTTGTTTTTCTTTTTTTTTTAAATCCAGATAACAATAAATCAGATTATAGTCATTACAATTCATCAGATCTATGGTTCATTCCCCACGTTCTTCTCAACTAGGTACAATTATGTTAATGGACTGTAAAATTACTACATGCAGAACACTTTTTGAAATACGACAATACTGTACGTTTTCTTTTTGAAGCTATTTGCATTGTTATGGTAGAAAATGTAGGCTAATTTAAATTAAAATGTGCATATTATGTTACATACATACACCGCTTTCCTCAACCATAAACCCACGCTTCTTGGACACTAACTTAACTGCAGACACTACAGTTAGTTTGCTGTGGTAATCTTTGTAATGGAATGTAATGGAAGGCCGAAGGAAACAGAAAAGAAGAAGTGCTTTTAGCTAATAAAAAGTTCCACATTATAGTTGCTTCACTGAATATACTGTAGGCGACAAGCTTTATACTTTGTGCAATATCTTTATTCATTTCCAGTATTTTCAAAGTTTAAACTAGCACCAGGTTGAACTCAAAATGTAATAACAACTTTTGAGATCTCCCTTAGGTGCTATTGTCTGTTCTCAAGGAGATTTCAGGTTTAAAGTCCCCTCAGGCACATTTATGGTGGTATAAAGGCTGACCTGTGGTACGTTCTCGCGGATGTTGGTGCTGTAGGGCAGGTTGGTGAAGATTGGGTCCATGTCCTGAATGTCTGTGATGGAGATGGCCAAGTTTGCGAGGCGCGAGAGTGGCTTTCTTTTGTCTTGGTCCTGGTGAGAAAGACAGAAAAAAATATTTATTGTTACCACAGAGAGAAGTGGAATTAGCATTATTTCTAAGAGTAGAAGTAGTTGTAGGTAAAGTTTGAAAAGTCTGACAGACAGTTTTATGCCAGAATATTGCGTTAGATCTGAGAGTGTAAGAAAAATACGAGCTTTTGTTGCTTTAGTTTTGAAAGGGATAATATTACTCTTACCTCCATCTTTTGTTCACTGACAAATGGTGGACCTTGTAACTTGTGTTTTTGTTTACCATTATTTTACTTTTTCAAGTGATTTATTTATGTTCAAATAGAATTAAAGCTATCTGTTCTAAGAATAGTATTTCTGTTTTGTTCAAGGTGTGCGGAAGATATCCTTGTTTATCTACTGTGATTTTGAAATCCAAAAAGTTACTTCATTGTTGTACAGTTTAATGTTTGGATTTGTCCTGTAAAGCAGATTAAGGAAGTCCAAGGTATGTATCCAACCCTCTTGAGCAGAAAAAGTTACTAAATAATTTGAAGTTTGAAGAAATATGGTGAGAACATTTAAAAAGGTTTGTATGTAAAAACCTACTTGTCTCCAGGCAGATATTATTCTTCTGACTAAAATGTTCCATTAAATGTATTTATCTTCATAGAGACAAGCAGGTGGAACCATCAGATCAAGTTACAGGTCAGATTTGTGGAGAAGGAGGCCGCTCACACTAAGGATGCACATTTTTAAAGGCATTTTTTGAGAAATGTAGACACCTGTAATGGTATAAATGCTAGATATATATGTTTAAGGCAGTACTGTGGAAGATTCCAGGCGAAGTAATGATCTTTATGCTAAATTGTTTCTAAAAGTATAGAAAATCAAATACCAATCAATACTAAAACAAATCAAGCATTAATCTTATTTGAGCAAGTATTGATCACATAAACAGGACAATATTGGATTTTTCCTGAACAGTTTTAGAATGATCTTTATGAGCTTTATCAGAACTAGCATAACACAACATGGTAACATAAAGAAAGTAGTATTATTTTGGGTTGATAATTACTATTGTATAATTAAAACACAAAGAAAACTGTATTCTCATTGTAGTATTGAGTATCAAGCCTGGAGTTTGAAGGTTTAGTATCTTGACAACACTAGTTACTCAGACATTTGTAAGTATTGTTAGGCCATAATATATTGTTAGGCCATAATATATAATAGATAATTACTGTATCGACTTATCGTTCAATAGATCATACTTGGAACAATAAGGTTGGAACAATTGTAGGCCATGTCTTTGAATGGTATACATTTAAAAGAAGGGTTTAATGGGATTGTCCTGCTTGAGTTATTGTGTCAGTGGCAAAAAAGTTTCAGTATGACTGTTATATCGTGCTTCAAAATGCGTTCTTGTGCATCGTAGGTATACTCTGCCCTGCGCACTAACCGTAGCGTTGATGGTCAGCTGGTAGGAGGCTGTTCTCTCGTAGTCCAGGGGCTTGATGACTGTGACGATGCCTCGAGCTCCGTCGATGGCGAAAACGTCCGAAGGCGGCTGGAAGGAGAAGAGCACGCTGCCCCCGGTGCCCTGGTCCGGATCTGTGGCATTCACTGTAAACACGGGCCTCCCCACCGCCGTGTCCTGGAAAACATACGAGAGGTGAACGCTTTAGAGAGAGAAACAGCTGAGGAAAGATTCAAGAGGACTGTAGGAACTGAATGTCTGCTTCTAATACACCAGGGAATCATAAAGCAGGGGTACTTTTACATCTTTTTAAAGTAGAGTTCTTGACATCATCATTTTAAAACTATAAACACTTCCGTAGATATGTGAAAATGCTGTGAGTTGGAGCAGCTGTTTGAGTTATCTTGGTAGATGCTATTTATGTAATTGAAATGAAGTAGTAGTAGTAGTTTAGGTACCAGAAAGTATGAGTAAATTATAGATAGTAACAGGACAAAATACACATCAAATCACATGTTTGCAAAATATTTTATCCTATTTCTTGCTTCTAAGCCATTGTTACAGTCATAGTCACCTTGAAACACAACAGAAAGTCACATTGTCCTCGTCACGCTGGTGCTGAAATACTCATTATTAAGAATTTATTTCAGAAGAATGACATACAGCGCACATGGAAGAAACTATAGAATCTTTAGACCAAGCGCTATTGACCTGCTCCTGACTGATCACAGATTTACAGAGTACATTTTATCTTTTGTTCCTCTTCTGTCCTCTAACAAAGGCTAAACCAGCAATAAGCACTTTACTTTTTCCTGAAATGTCCCTTTCTCTTCTGTTTTTTTTTTTTTTTATTAAGATTTCATACTTTGGTGATAAAAATGTGGAGCCACTGAAATGTTTCTGACCAAGGACACTGTAAATGTTGCAGCTTTGCATAGAAGACATGAGACATGATTCTGTGCATACCACTTACAAGCAGCTCTGGGTATCCTTCAGCAGAATACACTACGACTACTATACGGTGTAAATCTTCTATCATGTAAACATTTAAAAGAACTGTGCATTATTTTTTTTCAGGTACAGCACCTTTAACTTTCTGATACTGGAATAAAAAAAAAAACATTCAACTACTGTATTGTACACCAGGTATTATTGTAAGTGGTACCAAAAATGTAAATGTTACCCAACAAACAAGCCAGAATACTTTAGTACTTTATGGTACTTTCATCAAGGACCACATTTTGAAACATTCACAGAGCAGAGAGCCACAGATGACATGACGTGAATCTTTCAAAATGTTGCATTTAATGTAGTTTTGATGAGCCAACATACTTTTAATAAGGTTTAAAGCAGTAATGTTAGGTTTGTATCACATTAAAATGTTTGTAATTTAGGTTATGGTTGCAGCCTTTCTCCAAATTTGCTGTTAAAAGTACTACTTTAAGTTATTTTTGAGTTATTTTGACCAATTCAGCAGGAAGCCAGAGGGACAAAAAAAAAATTGGTCTGAGGGCCGCATAAGTTTGAACATGCCTGCCTTAAGAGGGTTTGAGCAAAGAAGGGCATGTAGTGTAAATCGATCTAAAACTAAAACTACTTTCAAAGAAGTAGTCAATTTGATGTGGCTTCCCCGATTTGAAAAGCCAAAAAAGAAGATCTACTAGTTGAAGAGACATTAAAGTAAGACTGTTTTTATATTTACTAATGATCGTGATTATTACAACAAACATGTAAATCTGCTTAATTGCACTTTGCAGTATGAACCCTCTAATCCAGTCCCAAACAACAATTTGTCATTTGAATAAATCGACACTGCTTCTGTCTGATATAATTATCATGCTCGACAGGCCGCGCTTGTGAGCAAAGTGGAAACACCTGTAAAAGGTAAGCTACAGCCGGCAGCTACATATCACAAATTAACTGGGGGAAAACATGTTAAAATCTGAATTAATTAAATAGCTGCGGCTGCATGTTTGTTGCTTGTTGATGCGCACACCTGCATATCTGACTTGGCTGTCTGCTTTATCTGCCGCTTTGAAGTGAAGGAGGCAGTTTAGCTTGAGTATTAAGCAGATATGTGTTCAACTTATTGGAAAGCGAAGCATGTTGAAAGTGTACGATTTCCAGAGAGTGTTTCGTACCCTGAAGCGAGCGCCATCTATCTCGCTCCACACAGCAGCACCAGAGACAATGACTCATTAAGATTGCCTGGTGTCAAATGCCCAAAGGTGCGTAAATAACATCACAGGCGCCGGTTCAAGTGTTCACACAAACTGGGATTTTGATCTACAGGATCTGACGGAGCCCAGCGTTCAAAGGAGTTCAAAGCCTGAGCGAAGGAGCGCGGATGACCACAGCGTAATGTGCTGTGGGTGAGAGGAGAGCCGCTGTGGAGCCGTGTGCGAGGAAGGGAAATGGGAACAATGAAAAGAAATCAACTTCTTCACCAATCACGGAATGACCCAAACTGTTGTCATTGTTGTTTTCCTGCCACTTTTGTTACTTTCTGTGTGTGTTTATCAAAACGAATTTCTGTCTCAAAAAAAAAAAAACACTTGATAGATCAGTTTAATGCCTTTCTGTGGAACATTTAAAGCAGAGCAAGAACATCTCCACGAGACAAGCCGCTGCCGGACATTTCACAAAACTTAGAAAGTGCTCCTTTAAGAGTTTCAGACACAGACAATTATTTGTGCATTTATAACATGACAGAAAATAAAAAGGTTTAATAAATTAAAGATTAATCACATTTTTGTGTCTCAATATTTATTTAGCTTACAGTTGAGCTGTTGAGGATCGAATAATTAACAGGTTGTTATAGGCAATAAATAACGCCCAAAGTGTGCACTATTTATGTATAGCAGCTCAAGCTTTATGAGTAAGTTAATTTACAAAAGGTGTTACATTCAGTGGCCTCAGTATTATCGTTTATTGCAATATTTAATGAAACATTATCATACTTTAAAATTTGTTATAGTGACAGGCCAATTAAGGTCACAAATTAAATTGACATAAAACTGACATATTTCTTAAATATAGCTAACCTATTTTTTGAAATGTGTTTTTATGTATAGACAGAAGATGTGTATTGTGATAATTTTCTTTTCTTTTTCTTCTTACTTAAATATTCTGATTCTTATATTTCATATTTTAATACCTTAAGAAAAAGGCTTGTTCAAAAAGTATTTTCTACCTTCTTTTACAAAATAAAGGTGCAGTCTTTGATGCATGAAAAGAAAAAAAAAAACGTCAAGTATCCTCCAAGTGTCTAGATTAAGTGTCGCTTCAAAAACAGCGTGCACGTTTACCTCCAAAAAAAATCAAAGCACTTTAAAATGTGCAAAGGTGTGGACATATTAAAACAAACATCCCAGTCAATTTGCAGGATATCCTTCGTTTCTTTAAATGTTTTCATCAAACCCAACTTTAACACTGGCAGTCATTTATATACAGAGATGCATTTCACTTTCCATATTTCTCCAGCTCAACTATCTGTAAAATTTCAATGATAAATGGTGTGTGAAGTTGTCTTTGAAAGTGCGACTCATCCCATATTCAAAAGACGACATCCCAGACTGCCTTACTCTTAGGGATTTTTTCCAATGTTTACGACTAACATAAGGTGACTGCTGAACCCAATAAGACTTGTAAATAAACGACAAATAGCCAGCATTAATTTTGACACATTTTGATTTAGTTATTTTGCAAAATAATGTTGAGTAAATACATTTTTTCAATTTTTTTTTTCTCTGAACCAATCAAATAAATCTACAATACATTCCGTTGAGCAAAATATAACATCTTTTTCGGTGCTTCAGTTCTATTAGGTTTAAATGGACCTCATCTCTACGTTTTGTTTATTTCCTTAATTTTTGCTCATCTTTTATAAGTCATTATCATCAAACCATAGTTAAAGTCATCAACATTTATTTTGTTTTTTTATAGTTGTCAGCCAGATTTTTACATTGCCAAAACTTCCGATGAAATATGACTAAACACATTTACAAAAAGAACACTGCAAATAATCAAATACGAGAAGTGCGACTACATAATTTACACAATATTATTGAAATTGCTGTTTTGAAGGTTTGCAAATTAAACTAACATTGTCCAGGGCTGTGACTAACCATTATTTTAGTAGTCGACGTCAATTATTTTTTAAATTAGTCGACTAGTCAAGCAGTTATCAAGAAAATAAAGGTTGAAATATGATGACAGAAGGCTTCTAGACAATATGTATAAATTAGGGGAATCATTAATCAAATCTGACATTGTTTATTAATCTGTGACATTTTGATTTAATCATGCCGATGGCTTTTTCATGTGTCAAGGACTGCAACGATTATTTTGGTAATTGACCAGTCTAGCGATTATTACGTCAATTAATCGATTAGTTTAGAATGCAAAAGACTATTGAATATGAGAATTTTACTCAGTTTTACCGAAGTGAAGGTGTGAGATGACATCCTAGTGGAAAGTATTTATAGTTGAACAAGCATTTTAATTAATTGACATGTTTTGTATCATTTCTGCTCTGTCTGAAACCTTTCTTTCAGCACATACAATGTTTTGGACTCTGTGTTTAGACCAGTTAACAATTACTTGATTATTTAATTAGTTGACAACCATTTCTATAATTGATTAGTTGTGATTAATGGATTAACTTGTTGCAGCCCTACATGTGTTTAAAAGTTTGTAAAGTCCAGATAACGATTATCAAAATACAATTATTTTAGTCGATTAATTGTCAGAACACAGAAAAACAAATAAATAATAATAAATACATATTTTTTGTTTCACTGATACAGTTAAAGAACAAATACAAACAAAAAAACAAGACAAAAGAGGGGGAATAATCATGAAAATGTTAGGATTATGTCTTTTCACGAGTGATTTGTAAATACTGCGAAGAAAATTAATAATTAAGAATAATTTGAATTTTACAAAAACATAAATGACAAAAAATGTTCTTATTGTTCTGTTAGGGTTTGGAATAAAAAGTCTCTTCTGTAGTACGTGCCATTATTGGTCCGCAGTAAAAGCCCATTGATTAGTCATGGCCCATATTCTTGCGTATAGGCTGTAAGTGTATGTGAGAGTGGGGGCTATTTCCTTTGGGGAGCTGCATGTTAAGTGGCGAGACAGTTGGCGAGGGATGAAGAGACTTCCCCGCTGCGCCTTATCTGAAGTGAACCGCAGGAACGGCCCTCCTCCTCCTCCTCTGAGAAACACTGCTTATATGAGAGAAGAAAATATAGAAGACGGAGATTTAGAAAGGAGGCGGCCCACATTATTTTGTGCTTTTTGAGAGCCTTCAAAACAGGAGGAAAAAGGATGTATTGTTCGCAAATCTGAGGAGTGATTTTCCCATAACAATTCTGTGTCCAGTAGAGCTGAACAATTCTAGAAAAAAAAAAAGAGAGATTTTTTTAATAGTTACAATTCGAAGCATTAACATTTGAGAGAATTCCTGAAATAAACAGTTTATCATGTTTGTGGACTCTAAACTACAGGGTTATCTTTTTTTTTTTTTTTTGGTACATAATAAGAAATTATATTTTGTTGCTTGCAGATAATATCATGACATTTAATTTCAGTCTTTGTGATTTGCTGATTGTGACTATTCAATATGATTGGGATTATAATTGATTTTACAGCCCTAGTGTCCAGGATTGTCCTCTTCAAATGTGATAAATAATGTAGCTGAATGCACTTTTCTAAAGTCTATATAATCCCTCATTTGGCCAAGTGGTGTGTAAATAGTTTGAGCAGCAGTATTTGTTCTCTCTTGAGGGTCAATTGGCACAGTGCAAAGGGAGGAGCTATAACTGGAGCTTGCCCCGCCTTTTTTCACAACTTTGACAAATTAAGGCCTGTTGAAGTCAGGCCACCTCCACCTCAGCACTGTCAAGTATCTCATTAAGATTTGACTGGTTTGATTAATGCAGAGGTTTTATAAGTCTATTGTAGACTGAAGGGATGTATCACAGAATATCTTTAAAGAAGGGTTTTCTGCCTTAACAAAAATTGCCTCCTTCACTCCTAAACTTTTTGCCTCACTGTCTTCAAACATGTCCTCAAAAGTGTGGTTTTTAGATGAAGATGCACGGCTGATTGTAAACCTGAATTTGAGAGCCTTCTGTGTTAATACAGCCTTTCAAATGGAAGTCAAAACGTCTTGATTTCTAAAAGCAGCTTACAGTTGACTACATTTAGTCAGGATCTCAGCTGTTTCCATAACAGTAACTATAACATAATATTGCAGCTTCTATGTCATTTATATCCTGTAGCCATGCTATTACACTGTAAGTTCATTTATGGCTTATGACTAATTGCATGATATAAAATGTGTACAAGTGGCCAGGAACAAAAGTTGAATAACACATACTATAGCGTGTGCTTGTGTGAAATGTATATGTTTTTGGGTATCCAAAACAACACAAATTTAGGCAACGGCGCATAATTGTGCAGGAATTTGCATATGAAAGAAATAAACACATTTAGACCTTCATAAATGCCAAAGAAAAGAGTTTCTGTTGTGTCTAGAGGAAACAAAATAGAAAGACTTGAAGAGAAAAGCATTCTTTTGTACTTTAAACACACAATTCTGAATGACATGTTTCAATTTATGTATACAAATACATATTCTTTTCAATGTAAATGATGCTTTGAATGTATAGGCATAGATTATACATTGTTGTTGGAGGCAATGTTTATCAGTATGCTTGAACGTTTTTTCCTTAAATGACAAGTTTGATGCCCAGCGACTAAACCGGGGTTTAACTATGACTAAACCAGCAATAACCCAGAATTAAAACATAATTAATAATAATTTAGAAGATGGGGGGCCTTAAGTTGAATAGGCCTGACAATTTGTGTATATAGAAAAGCATTATGAATTACCAAATGAACATCTTAAATGTCCCACAGGCATTGAGATCAAAAGTCTTGGATGGACATTTGTTTCTACTATCGGTATTTAAACATCCACAATAGTCTGTCTAAACTGCGTTAGTGTCTGTGTGCCCATGTGTAATTCCCAGTATAAGGGGATAAGTATAAGTGAGGTAAAACAGAAACAGAAAAACAATTAAGTCAAAGATGTGACTCAGTAGGTTTGTATAATCAACATAAAAGCAAACAAATTATATTATATCCCAGAGAAACACATTTTGCAAATTACAAACACAAAAACCTATTTTGAAACTATACCACAACTTTGCTTCAATTTATGAGCATAGATAGAGTCGGCATCCGAGGAACGCCCACTGACGGAGCTGTGGGAAATGATGTATGCATTTTAGTGGAGAACAGCAGCTCTTTCACCCACTGTTCAACAACTACAAGAGCAAACACTGGGTTTAGAATACATATTGTGCCAAATACATACACGAAGACATGGGAAAGAGTAAAGTGGTTGAATGGTCCAAATTTGTCTAGTTATCCAAGAATGCCATAACAGCAGCTGCGGGCGACATAATACCTGCTGTATTTTAACATCTAGAACAATCCGTTTACTTTTCTTTTTCTGAGGTAACGCCAGGTCAACAACGTCTTTTAAGACTCAGTTGGGGCTCGACTTGAATTGGCTGTGCTTAAAATACACATAATTCACCAGGACACACAATGGAAGGGAGAAAAAGTTGAGTTTTCTATTGAATCAACAAAGAGTTTCCCCCATGGTTTCCCTCACACTAGACCACGCCCCCGAATATGATGAGTTGCTGACTGTATCAATTGTAATCGATTTTAAAATCATGTGGGCAAATATTGGTTACAGCAAGGTAAATAATGTAATATGGATTTTTTTCCTGATATACAATTCATTTTTAAAATCATGCAAGACATCATAATTTATACAGAACAAAATAAACCATAACCTTTTCCTTACTGAACATCTATAAAGTATTGACTTATTGAACTACGACAGAGGCTCCTTGAACTGTGATGATGAATACATTAGTGCAGAAAATGAAATCAAATGTATGCAAGTGTAGAGTGAGCAGAGCTTGGCAGAGCAGCAGGAGCAGATCTGGGTCCATAAAGCTGAAAGCCTGTCACTAACAGCCATAGCACGGCTCTAATAAAGGCGGGACTCCCTCTTCTCTTTTAACTGGAATGGATAATGTGCTCGTGTTGCTCTTGGTGGGATAAAGTGTTTGTCTCCTCTGGGCTTGGTTCAACTTGACAGAGGCTGGTGGGACGTCCTGGGCTTACTCTGGGACCACAGGGAGGACAGAAGAGAGACTGAGAGTTTTGGGATGTTAGATGGGCATCTTTAGGGAGGCTGCGTATTAGATTCTATGGCCAATCCACAAGTAGTTCACTTATGTGTCAGTGGGTTAGGAAGCCAAATACGTTTAGTAAAAAGGCCAATTATCCTCTTCAAAAACTAAAATGTAGTCTCAAAATGTGTTTCTGGTTAAAAAAAAAGTATATATATATATATTTTTTTTTCCCAGTAGTTTTTACTTGATTGACCTGGAATATTTTACTTTACACCAATTTATATTTCAAACCAAACTATAAAAATGCAAATCAAATCAAGGCTATATATAAATCATATAACTGTGATAAATGCAACAGTCCATTCCCCTGGGAACATGAGATTTACTGGTTTGAGTTCAGCCTGAGCACATCGTGTGTGTATGTATGTTTTTTCTTTTTTTTTTTTTTTTTATTTGTTCTACAATGAGAACATTTTACCGTTGCAAGTGTTATAAAAATCATGTTTTCTTTGGGCCTGTAGGCTTTCTTTGACTAGATAATATATGGTGAAAAGCAGAGAGGACATTCAGTAAATCGTCAGAGTCGGGAATAGATCTCCCAGTGCTGCTGTCGTCAGAGCCTGGCATATGCACCGCAGCTTAGTCCACTTCACTACCAGACAGACTATTCAGAATTAATGAGGTATTGGCTGGAGCAATGCTAATTTGTGTCTTTGCTATGTAAACATGTCACAGTGTGTATGAGTCAGTGTAGCAATATTATTTTTTTGTGAACATTCTCAAAACATTACATTTATTATGTATGTATTATGTAATATTATTTTTATATTGGTAACAACACTGTTATTATTCAGCACTATGGTTCCACCTTGCACTTGTTCTGCAGGGACCATAACATGTGCGCGGCTGCCTCTGTCCCTCAGAACAGAGCAGCCTCCGTGCTGGTAAGTTGGGCTCCACATGTCTCCACAAAGTTTAAGCTAACCCTGGTTCAAGTCGCGCTAATTCTCAATTAATGCAAGAAATATATAGTTTGAGTGATAAATGTGCTGCCAAAATGTAGGAAAATACAATGTTTAGCATTTAAAATGTCAGTGCTTATTTTATTTATATTTTGTCTTTGTAGAGAGCCAATGTGGAGCTGCACACTAATTCCTGCCCCTTGCATTTATGTTTTAAAGGTTTGTCAGCTAGACAGTATTACTTTATTCTGGTTTTATTTTGTTTTTATTTGTAAAATGCACTCAGAACAGAGCAGCCTGCGTTCTGAGAGCCAATGTGGAGCTGCACACCAATTCCTGCCCCCTGCACTTGCGTTTTAAAGGGCATTAAACTGCAAAAAAAAAAAAAAAAACTCTATTCCTGTCTCCCGTGACTTTGTTCCGACCAGTGGTGACCCGTTGATCCATGCTACATCAGCAGTGTGGCATTGATAAAACTTTACCTCTGTTTTAATGCTATCATGCAGCCAGGAAAGCCCAGCCTCAAACCCACACCGACGCTGGATTTAGTTTAATGAAGACATGTGCATTTGCTGTAATTAGAGGCTGAACGCACAAAACATTTTCTAAAACAAAAGAGGAAAATTCTTTTTAAATCTGTGTAGGATTCACTCTTTAGTTTAGCCATGAAATGTATGAATCTGAATTGCACTGATGAAAATCATTGATATTGAAACGGTGCATAGTTTCTTTGCCTCCTGACTGAAAAAGGCATCTCTGTCCTGTGAATCTGACATAAAATAAAGCAAGGCTTTTATATCTTCAAATAGTGTGTTTGATGTCTAAAATGCAGTGTCAAACAGTGGGGAGCCCCGTTAATATCAGTCTGAGTCGTGTTCTTATGTGTTAATAATCCAGAATCTCCAGTACGGTGCTTGTATGGTTGTGTGTGCGTGGTGTGTGCGCTGTGTGTGCACTGTGTGTGTTGTGCGCTGTGTGTGTGTTGTGTGTGATTTGTGTGTTGTTTGTGCGTTGTGTGTGCTTTGTGTGTGTGTTGTGTGTGCGCTGTGTGTGCTTTGTGTTTGTGTGTGATTTGTGTGTTGTTTGTGCGCTGTGTGTGCTTTGTGTGTGCGTTGTGTGTGCGTGGTGTGTGCTTTGTGTGTGTGTGTTGTGTGTGCGTTGTGTGTGCGTTGTGTGTGCGTGTTGTTTGTGTGTTGTGTGTGCTGTGTGTGTGTGTGTGTGTGTTGTGTGTGTGTTGTGTGTGCGTTGTGTGTGTGCTGTGTGTCCGTTGTTGTCCATGTCTTTGTGCCCGTGATGCAAAGATGGAGCAGCTGTGCTTCCTCAATGTGTATTTGTGCATAAGGTTTCACCATAAATCTTAACTCTTTTTAAAGTCACAATTTTACACATTTACTCAGTTCTGTGTAGTTTAAAAGGGTAAATAAAACAGAGCGAGGAGGCAGTGGGCTGGAGCCGACAGGTGAGTGAGAGCAGCCTTCAGCACATTATGTCATAAGTTGGTGATTCTTATATATTTTTCCTTCGACGAGGACTTACTCCAAGGATTCAGGAGGAGCTTGTCTGTATTGATTTTGTGCTTGGAAAATGCCATGTTCTCAGGATGAAGCATTTCCTAAACGCCTCACAGACTGTTGTAATGAGCAAAAGATGATCTCCCTCTAAATGCTGGGGTTTTTCTGCTGTTGTGTATTTAAAGATAAATATACAGAGGTTTTTAGCAAATATTAAAACTGAGTGCAATGTTATGGTATACACAGGGAAATTACTGCATTTGTCCTTGTCCTTTATGCTTGATTTATTTTAAACTTTCTAATAAAAAGCATAATAAGCCTTGTTAACTAAATAACAACTGCCAACTAATTGAAACGTATTAAAAATATATTTAAAATTTAGGACATTGCAGTTGCAGCTTTATCCCATACAGGTTGAATAAATGGCCAACATGTTTCAATGATGTGTCTGTCGGTGCTTATAACTGACAGAACACACCGTGATCACGTAACTTTGATGTGCAGATTACACGTTACAGCGCGTACATGCCACATGACTCGTGCACGGCTCCTTGCTGACGGCTTTCGTCCCGTTCACGCGACCTGCCGGCCTTGTCCCTGCTCTCCACATGTGTCCATGAGATGCAGAGGGGGAAATGGTTAGACGCCGTCTGTAGCACACGGAGCAGCGGCTCCAGTACGTGCATATTCTGCGGCTCATATTCGACCACGCGTGATATTTGTGTGACTCCTCAGCACCTTTAAGAGCACCAGTAGCACTACAGTTTATTGATCCGGTGGACTGTTTAGACGAGGCACCGGTGCTGTTATGAAACCGGGTCTCGGTACCCATCCCCAGTTGGCGCAAACCAAGGTGAAACTACAATCCCCAACAGTTTAAAGTGTCTACAGTAATAAATTATGCTATTTCTATTACCTGTCATCAACAACCTGGACAATATTATCCGTGCAGTGATTTCATGGTTACAGCATGGAAAACAGCAGTCAACATGTTCCTTGTGCCAGTTTAACATCAAGCTTAAAGTTTTTTTCTCAAAGCTGGTAAAGACCATTCTCCAAGTGGTAGATTTGAGCACAATGCAGCGCTCTTATTTTGTCAGAAATGTTAAAGACAGTGTAATTTGCAGGGGCAGTGGCCGGCCTGAGGCTCCCTGCGGCTGGGCTCCGGCTGTTCGCCACAATAGAGTCGTGATTACACCTACACGAGTGGCGCGGTATGCTGTTCGGCCCTGGCTGACGGCTCGGCAGGCATGTGATTGTGCCGGCCCCGATCACCCTTTCTACTTCCTGCCTCTCGCTGTGCTGTCCCTCCATCACCGCCTCCCACATCAGGGCCTTGTCACTGGGCACGCGGAACCCAAAATTATTCTGACCTATGATCTGCTGAAAATGAGACGCAGACAAGCCAAATAATTAACTTGGAAGAAAGAAAGAAATAAAGAAAGAAAGAAAAGTGAAGGGTGTTAACTAAAAACTCTTCAAGTAAGTACCTATAGACTTTGAGTATAATATGAAGAGTACTGTCAAGATTCAGCCAGTTAAAACAGTTGGGATGAAGACTGAACTCTGGTATTATAACACCAGTGCCACATCTCAACAGTCCACTGCAAGGATATGCTTCAGCACTATGAGAACTCTTAACATTAATTGTGCAAATATTAGTTTATCTTTAGAGTTACTTATCTCGTGTTTTCTTATTGCATGTACTATTTTTCTGCTGTTCTTGATTTGTGCGTTGCAACACTAGAATTTCCCCATGGTTGGACAAAACAGGCTCTCTTATCTTCAATGCCATGTTGTCAAATATGAACATAAGACAAGTCCGGCCTCACGATCTGTTGGCCCCGCTTTAATTACTCGATGTGCACAGTAGATGTACACATAATTTCCGTGTTTACTTCTCTCCGCCTGTGTCTGTGTGTGCAGCGCCGCGGCTCTGAGCGGCACACACAGATGCACAGACGCAGACGGCGAGAAGCGCAGCACTGAAATGGTCCGACACTGTGCACCGGGTAATCAAATCCAAGTGGAGTTGCAGAGAAGAGGCTGCAGGGATGACTACAACAGCGCGCAGACGTGACGCACGGAACATGCGCTGCCTGCACCGCGTAATCTGGTTCATAATTTCACTAAAATTTGCAGAATACAGATTGTAGACTTCTCCGTGATCACCCGAGAAATACGAAAGAAAGAAATCCGGCAACTGCAATGTCCTGAATTGTAATCTTTATTATTATTATTATTAGTAGTAGTAGTAGTAGTAGTATTAGTATTAGTATCTAGTTAAAACTTTTGTCCAGTTTACAGCATTCTTATACTATTTTCTTCCGCTGTTGTTTGTGGGATTTGTACTGCTGCTTGAAAATCAATAAAAGAAAACTTCAATTAGTAAGTTTATTTTAGTTTGAAATAATACCCGTTTCAGAGAAGAGAAATTCATTATTGTAAATTTGTATTATTTATCTTTTCAAGCACTATGAATAGACCAATACTAAATTAGACCTAAAATATAACCCTAACCCCTTAAAAAAAACAACAACAATGTGCCTTAACCCTGATAATTGTCCCTAAATTGGGAAAAACCAGATTTAATTTAATAAAATGTCCGTTAGTTGAAACAGGACTAAAGCATTAATAAAATTGTATGGGCGATATGGCGCTCTAGACCTCGCTCAAGTTTTTACAACTCTGCTTTTGCATCTCAGTCACATTTGGTTTAAGGCTAAATAATAGTGCATAATTTACAGGAGAAGCTGGGGAAGAACAATGCTAGAAGTGTGAATTGAACCAAGTAAAATGGTGCAAATAATCTTCTTTGGCACAACAAATAATCAAACATTGACTTTTCTAACTACAACACCAGTGAAACCATAAATTCAACACATCAGAGTCTAACTTTTGCGTATTAGAGTAGAAGCAGGGGAGAGCTGGGACGCTGCATGGTTTGGCATTGGGCAGCAAGTGCAGAGATGCTGAGGCAGGTGAATCATGAACAGACTTAAATTAATCATTGAGGTGACACATAAGACCATATTTCACTGGTGAAATGAGCTTATCAATAATTCACAGATATTGAAACAAGACTAAGTGTCCTTCATCTGGTCAACGCTTCAACTAAATGAGCTAAAAAATTACACCCTGTTAGAACGTCTGAGTGTGCAGGCTTTATGTAAGAACAAATCCCCAAATAAACAGGGAAATACAAGGTTCGGAGTAAAGCTTGTTTGTGCACAAAGTGCGGATTATGAGACAAAACAATATCTTTTACAACCTGAACTTTATGGAAACTCCATGTTGCAATCATGTTTCTGGTGCAATAGGTCCCAAGGCTCCCGGATCAGGCCGCTATAACTCAACATAAAGTCATATTTCACTGCAATAGGCTTCAAAAACCTATAAGACAGTCGTCATAAAACAGGAGGTTTCCATCAACATTCCTCTCAGGCACAAAACTGGGCTGGTATTTGGGCTAACGCAGAGGAAAAAGACTGCTTCATTTCTGAGAATACCTGGTCTGGATCGCCTAGTTTGAAGAATGGCCTAGTTTGTATGTCGTAGGGTAGGTTTGTAGGTTGTACCAGTCATTAAATGTTTACATGCAGGCCATTCAAAACTAGTCACATGGATGCTGCATGTAACAGTTCAGTCCGATAAAGACAGAAGCAGGCTAAGAAAGGCTAGCAACAATAAAATCGTGATCTAATTTAGCAACCGAATAATAGTTAACTTGTATACATAGGTTCCAAAATACCTCATAAGTTGAAAGAAGACGTTTTATGACTCAAATTGAGCCACAATTGCATGAAAAGTGCAATTGTATTTGATGAAAACACTCTTCTGTCCAAAATTGTACTACTTCACTTCAGCTTTTTCAGCGATTAGCACTCATTAAAGATCAGTGGAGAGGACAAACTATGGCCCCACCACTGCAGACTAGCATGTTTGTTGTTTTGATTTGGCCTGCTGCTGTTAAAGTGAAAGTAAAAACTACCGGAGCTTTTGCGCTGCAGAAGCAACTAAAGTAATGCCTAATGTAAATGAGTTGACCCTTATCTATGCAAAAATCTGGTTTTATTAGCAATTATAGCCACAAACTTCTGTTGCAAATGCTAAAATAATCCTAGTTATCCCTGAATGTCCCTCAGTCTCCGCCCACACCAAATCTAACGTTGTCGTATCAATGCTGTCAACACTTGATGGAATGAAATGAGGGGTAGGAGTTCATAAGTTCACACTTCTTCCTACTCCTTTTTGAACATGAACGCACCACAGCAGTAAATGTGGCAGAACTTGTATGTTGCTCAAATAAATAAATAAAATGAAATGAAATGAATCTGTTTTTGACCTGCATGTAGCCTGGGACAAGAGACAGGTTTGGGTTCAAAGACGAATTGATTTTGGTTGTTTACGTTCTCTGTAAACGTAGCGATAGTCATCCAAATTACTATTTACTATAACTTCTTTCTCAATTACCATTTTCATCACAAAAGTCGCAATGTTTGTACAGCCACATGCACTGCAATCCTCCAGCGCACCAACGTTTTGTCTAACCGTGTTTGTATGGAGGCTAAAGAGTTAATTTACCCGTGCTTAGGTGGGCCTCACACAGCACACAGACTGTTATCCACTAATTATATTTATCAAAGTGTGTTCTGTTTGGTGATGCAGAGTTCATTATGATAAACATGAGACGCACAGGGAGTCTGCTTTATTTGTATTGATTATGTTTTACAAGATGTTATTAAATGTAATACCTCCTGGAAAGCCATTTTACAGAAATTTAGCGCTCGGTTCCGCTGTGGCCAAACCCGCCAACCTGAATCTGCTTGTTCCACCAGTGAAAATTGAAGGCACTTTTTCAGTTTTTGATTGCTATATTGAGTTTTTGTTATGACATCCCGGTTTCCCTGACAGCTCCTGTAAAACACACAACAACGGAAAAGTCACACAAAGACATTTTTTCTTCTTGTTACTGAGGGTTGTATCATTTTTCATTTGTATCATTTTTCTACTGTCCAAAACACATCCACATGTCAACTTCAAGTGCAAAGATGTTGTGAACTTTGAATTGAAACCCAAAACAATGGAGTCTATAACTGGTCATTATTATTTACGAGTATTTTTTACCTGTCTATCACCATGGAGATGTTATCGATTTGCCAAGAATGTCCCACAGTATGGCAATAAATGTATTAAATATGGAAGAAAGCAAATGACACCACCCGGTCAAGTTACAGGTCAGATCTGTGGACAGGCGTTTGCGCTTACAGTTCGAAAACACAAAAGGATTCAAAGTCTGGTATACTGAATGATGAACTGTCATCTGCACATTTTATTTTATTATTTTGTGTTAATCATACAAATCAATCTATATTTATATTGCTTTGTAAATAGACAATACCATTTATATTGTTTTTAAGACATGTCTATATTAAATAAAAAAGTATAAAGAATTTTTAAAAGAACCCCTAATGGGCATCCTACAAAATAAACAAATAAACACCTTTGTCAACACCCATAAGGAAATAAATGCTAGATAGATATGTTAAATGCCATACGGTGGAACATTTCATGCAGAGAAATGACGTCTCTGTGAAAAAAAGATTGCATAACCAGAGAAGTTATGCAGTGACTCTTTACAAACTACTGAACTAAAAATAGGGTTGTTGTTGACATAATAAATTATTGGTCCACTAAAGGCATTCCCTGTGCATTGCTTAATCAACTAAATAATTAGGATGTTTACAGAGAAGTACTAGTAAACTGCATCTTCATAAGGAAAAAAGAAGATAAAACTGTCCAGACACTCTCAAAACTCCAGCAAACTCACTCCAGGATTTCTCCTTTCTGCTGTGGTCCATATACAGTATGTGGTACTTGTAATCCATATTTATGATCAAACTTTGGTCGACAAACGCAACATTGACTGATTAAAATACTTTACAATAGTGAAGGGATATAGTCATTGTTCACTTCATCTGTAAATTTTATGACCAGTTGCTTGTGCTTCAAGTAGATGTAGATTCCAACTACAAATCAAAACCCAAATAGAAATAAATCAAATCCAATCATCTGTTACGCAAAATATGTAAAAAGGTAAAATATGAAGAAATGGCAAAACAAGACGACTAAATAACAATATTGACAATATTATGTCAATCCATCAGAAATGTGTTGAAACATGTCTTTAAACTTATTAGTTGAAGTTTAATTATCAGAGAAATGTAAAATGGCTGTAATATTAACCACAAAACTGCAGAAATATCACCCTAGAGTAGAGTAGTAACATATTTTAACATATGTGTTGTGTATATATATGAATATATATTTATATATATAGTTTTACTATAAACAATCCAATATTGCCCTGCAAAGGATTTTTGTGAAGAAAATGTGTTATTAATAAAATTGATGAGAGGAAAGTGAAGGAATTTAATGGAAGGATGAGAGACAACAGTCTGATGGCACTGAGAAACAAATAATTTTGAATGTTTAGAAATGTGGTAAAAAGCAGCTGCAGAAAGGAAAGAAAAAGAACGTGAAAATTTAGAAAGAAATCTGAAAAATGTAGACAAGGACCATTTCAAGACACACAACTTGATTTATCTGCACTCTTCTCTTTTAAAATATTAATCTGTTTTGTGATTTGAATGTAATTTTATTCTGTTCTGTAAAGCCCTGAATTGCCTTGTGTACGAATTGCGCTCTACAAATAAACGTATATAAAAAAAATAAACATATTCAAAATTTGCATATCTTCAAAACAACATTCACAATAAATTGGATATATTCTTATACAATCTAAACTTTTGTCTATTGTGGTGTACTTGTCTGTTAAGAAGAACAAGCTTAATTGTATTGGTCAGAACAGCATTGTGTCCACTATCAAACCCTTATATAGCATGACACCGCTGCTTCAAACTGGACTTATTCTTCTTCTGGAAACTCATTTGACCTGACATGCTCAGTGACTTTCTGTCCAAAGAGCTCCATTAGGGCGACACACAACACACAACATAAATCCTTATTGTACAGTACAGAGAGCGGTGCTGAAAGTGTCTAACATTATAACCTCTTTTCATTCGATCTGTGCTCCAGCTCTGCTCTCCAGTCTCGAATGAGCGATGGGCGATTTTGTGGAGAGGCACTCAGCCGAACAATATGATTCTCCTATGGCAAAAGCAGCAGACAGAGAGACAAGCCACAACAGTGAGAAGAGGACAGCCCAAGAATGTTCCTGTCTATTTGAGCAAGCAATCTGCCCAATGTAAACTTTTAAAAGGGTGCTTAGATCGTCAAATAGTCTCAAATAGCCGTGATTTGGATAATTTGAGGACACTTGTTTTATCAACGCTGACAGTTTAGCATTTTGACCACACAGAACACACATTTAACTTGGATTGCTTTTGTCTGAAGGAGATTTCAATTTACAAATCTTCTGTATACTATTAAGGCTGCTTTCAGAATTCTGTCCTGGTTTGATCCTGGTTTGGTCCTGGTTTGAACCCCGGGTTAGTCCTGTGTAGACTTTTAAGTCTTGTTTTCAGTTCCAAGTACAGTCCCACATTTGACGTGGTGCAATAATAGGCCAGTACCTCTAAATGTCATTGTAACGATTCGTTCATCAAAGTTTCAAAAGTCTTCTGGACAGTGTTTGTGTAATAGAGACGTTTCGACTGTCATCCAGAGGCCATTATCATATTATTAATGCATTAAATGATGGCAGCCAAAACGTCTAGAGTTCGAAATCAAATCAAAATAGATTTCAAATATCAAACATCTTCTATCAATATTTTGTTTATGCACTAAATTGATTACATTTGAGCATTTTGATTAAGAAAAGTAACCAAATGAATAAATAAAATATCTGTTACACTAGAAATAATACGATCTTAAATATTACAAAGTTTAAAAAGTGAAGTGAAGTATTATTTATTTCTTCACTTTAGTATATTTAGCCTTTTTTGCCATAGAACAAGTACGTTTTGTTCTTATTTAAAGTGCAGTTAGTTTTTTTTTTTCTAATTTCAAGTTAGAGGATGCCTGCCTATTTTTTAGTTTAAGTATTCACCTTATTCCGGAAGTTGCCGTACGCATCGCCGTCTTGTTTCTGTTGTTTTAGTTTACATGGAGCAGACGAGCTCAACAGAAAATAAGTTCCACATGGACTAAAAAGCCGTTTTCAGACTGACCAGGAAATCGGTGCGTTGTTGACTTGTTGTTGCTCGTGTTCATTAAACAACATTAAAAAGTGCAAAAAATGGCAAAAGTGGGCGGGGCAGAATAAGGTCAATAAGAAGATGTTTTATGTTCGTTCTAATGGAATCTTATTTTAAGTCAAAATATACTCAAAACAAGATAAATACTACTTTATTCAATCACTTTTTATCTTCAAATCCAGATCACCATTAAAAACTCAATGGGTTCTCAACCGTTAATAAAATAAAATAATTTCTTGTCAAAGATTGTCATTTTTTCGGACAGAAAAGTAAAATGTCGTTTACTTCATAAAATGTTGTTGTTAAGGTTGGAAGAAACTTTTCGGGTCTATACCAGAGGTCCGTCTCCAGAACCCTTAAGCTTTTTCTCACACTCTGAGCACCCTCTAACTCGAACATATATTTTCTTTTGTGTAACATCAATATCCAAAATAATTCTACAAAGCCGTCTTATTGATTTAAAGTTCAAATATGATCCAATTTCTTCTGAAGTCTGAAATCATTCCTTGTACTCCTGGTTAATAAAAACTGGTCAATACAATTATCACAGAGCCAATCTGAATTAACAAAAAGTCTCTATATAATGTTTTAGCGTTTAGCTGTTGAACTGGAAACAGATGACTTTTCTACATATGCCGTTTCATTATCACGGCTGGAGTAATTGATGACTGCTGAAGTTAAACGCTGCAAAATAAAGCAGTAAAACTCCAAAAGGACAAGTTCCAAATATAGACGGACAGGTAGTTTTAGTGGTGCAGACACTAATAGGTTTTATAGCTTGCCCTAAACCAGAAGTTCCTCCCTGTCTGAGTTTATGGCAGAGCCCCTCTAAAGAGCAGCACCTGTTTGTCTGAATGTAACAGTAATCAGACATGGACTGCCGCTGGGGTTCAGGGAGCGGGAGGGGAGCCAGATGGACTTGTCCCAGGAGAGGTGCACAAGGACGGGCCACTCTGAGTCCGGCAGTCTCCCCTACCGGGCGCTGGAAACTTATTTATCTCAATTCAGAATAAAGTGGAAGTGTTTTTTTAGGTATAGACTGACCTGTAACAAACAAAACAGCAAAAGAAACTTGTAAAAAGAGAATGAGAAAGTAAACAGAATGCCTAATGCAGGTAGAGGCCGCCAAGGGCCAGCAGTCCTCGCCGCGATTTCTACAAACCCAGATTACACCCAAGGAGAGAGACAGATGGGTCTGAGACAGTAGCAAGAGAAAGAGCAACTTATGTACATGATATCAGAATACAGTTGAGTCACTAAATAAATCTGATATGTATTCTGTTCATTTAGAACTGAGCACAAGCAAAGTCAGAGCCACTTATAGTACATACAAGTGTTTTAGCCTTATATTTTGCTGAATGTGCGCAGCAACAAAATATCCGGTTTTATTCTGTATCAAATCTGCTAACTCCTGCAGTTTAGATTACTTATAACATGTTCTGAAATCAATGACGAAAAGAAGACTAAAAGTGACAAAAACGTGACTTAAACGTGACAAAAATGCTTCTAAAATCACCAAAAATGTGTCTATAAGTGACACAAATGACACTAAAAGCTTCAAAACACTACTAAAAATGACAAAAACATTACTAAACGGAAACATGACAAACATGATTCTTTCATTCATTTTTCAGTTCATATTTCAATCTTTTTGTCTATTCTCCTGGTTTTGTTTAAAATGTGAACAGAATCCTATTATTAAAACATAAATGGCAAGTTGCAATACTAGTCAGAAAATCACACATAGGCATTTTTCCAAATCGTGCGGCTCTAATTATAATACTTATTTATCTTGTTTTTATTGCATTGTTTCTGTTCTGTTGCTGTTCTTGAACTGCACATTGCAACAATGGAATTTAATTTCCATTTATGGGACAAACAAAGGTCCACATTTTATCCTATGATGTTACCTATGATGCATGAAAAAAAATGTAAATACAGTTATTATAAATGTTGAGGTCAAGTCTTAACGCCTCTACCTGCCCTTTGACTGTAAATGGGTCGAATGCTTTTGATGTTTAGGAATGGGACGAGACAGATCCTACAAGACACAAGATTGGGTTCACGAGGACGAGACAAGACAAGAATTTAACGTACTTCACACAATTTCGACCTCACCTTTCATTTATTTCCTTTCATTTTTTGTTGTCATTGGATTGGGCTGGATCCTCAAGAGGTGTATCTCAGCAAAGTTAACCTTTTATTGGATTTATTATTAGTAATGGAAACTCAGTAAACGGGGAAAAAAATCTCACCTGTGTACACAATCTGGTGAGATCCTGACCCAGGTATAAAGTATACAACTTTTCTGGTGACAGGTCCTGTTTTTGTTTTTAATGTATTGGTACTTGTTCAAATGACTAGTTTTGATAATAATTTTGATATCGATGAGTATCCGTGTTTCAATATTTTGACAACCCTATCAATACAATGTATCTTAACTTATATTTCTTTGTGCGCAGTAAAATAATTAAATAAATTCATCATCATTGTGTTGATGTTCCCAAATTGTTACACTGGCATTCATACACTAGTCCAAGAAGTAAGTAAGAAACTACTCTACTGTCTTGACAGCCTTCAATATATATAATATCCTACTCAGAACTAAATCCTCAGAGTAAAGCTGCATTTTCGCACCAAACAAGAGACGACAGACACGTGTTTGTCTGTGTCTGTGGCTTCAACTCCCAGAGAAATCCAAGCGTTTGAACATGTTTTTTTGTTTCTTTTCCCTTCTTTTTTAAACAACATTAAATGCAAATTATAGCCAGGCTGATTATCATATAAACGGATGTAGCCTGAGGGGGCAAGACGTTCACATTTATTTATTTATTTTGTCATATTTTTTCACTGTCGCCCATAAAACTCAAGCTTTAATCAGTCCGCACTTTTCTTTTAAAGACATAAGGGACTTGGGGAGCGCTGGACTGGAGCTGTGTGGCGTTACGAGAGGAGTTGTATTTACAAGGAGACTGCTACCTCTACAATGGTGAGCATAGTTCAACTTCAGCTCCTATCAATCCTATTTCATTACCAGCACAATTTAAGGCACTACAGGTGACGGGAGAATAGAGCCGTGTAACTGACAAACATCAGTGTGGTTTTGTAGGTTTTCAGTGAATTACAAATGCAAGTTATGATTCATGAGCAAATGAACACGGAGAATTTTAAGGCGCCGTATTTAACTCTTCTGGTTTAGGTTGTGGCACCTGGTTGTGTTCGTAGATATGTTATTTATTTGAATGGAACTCTCCACAGCATAAACTGATTTAAGGTGAGGCAATACAGGTAAATAGGAAAAAATCTTAAATTTAAATATGTCAATTTGAAACTTCCCCTGTAATTTACACACATGAATGTAAGACAAAAAATATTATAAGTTTTACATCATGTCATGTTTTCATGTAGAAATAAGGCACTTTATGTGTAAAAACTGTCCAATCTGAAAACTGGACACAACCAGGTTTAAGTTTTTTAGTTAATTTTGTACACATATTAGTTACAAAAAACTTTACAGACCAGATTTTGGATAACTTATTTAGATTTTTGAGTAAACTAGTTTTAGTTTTAGAGTTCAGTACGTTTGGTCAAAATCAGTCCCAGATTGTACAGTTTGGTGTTGAAGCTACTTTGAGGCTGATCTTTATGTCCCGAGGGGAGAAAAATGCATTTTAAGAAAACAGTCTTTGAAGTTACAATTTCCCAGAGAAATCTATGGATGAAGTGGATTCAATGAAATAATAAAACATCTTTAGGAGCAGTTTAGACAAGTTTGTTGTTTCCACATGAAAGCTGATATGTTGAGAGAGCAAACTGAGCAAAAAAAAAAAAAAAAAAAGCCTGAAGTGTCTCACCTTAACTTAACGTTATTCAACTGAAGGAGAGCGGAGTCGTCTCTCCACAGATCTGACCAGTAACCTGCAAGTCTACATGAGGATCTACTCGTTTTCAGGCCATTGTGTGAAACAATAAAGGAATTGGTTTCTGGCTGAAGCGCCACCAGAACAGTACATCTTTAAAGCAACAGTATGCAACTTTCTGGAGGTGACATGTCTCCCTATATATCTGGATATAGAAAGTTAAAACTATACTTCCGAATATTCTCCATGGAGATAGATATGTTTTGTGCCATACAGTGGAATATGACAACATCTCCATGGACAGCAGCAGGTTTCTGCTCAGATTAATGACAAATGTTTTTAGGTTTTTCAGTGCAAGAGAAATACATAAATTAAAGAAGAAGGAAAAAAGTAGCTAAAAAGGTACAGCTTTAAATTATTGGTGTAATTTGTTAAGACTTGATATTTGGGTTTTTTCCCAAGAGAGATGAGCAGGAATTATTTTTAATTTTGGGCAGATTGCCAATGGACCTAAATTTCAATATCGTAATTGCTTAGTTTCAAAATGTCTTCTTGTTGTTATATTGACTTGTGTTTTTCTTCTAATAAGACCAATGTAAGGTGAATGAGCTTCTTATTTAGAAGAAAAACAAAAGTGCTTCCCTGTTTAAATGTTCAAATTAAGTAAAGTAGAACTCTGACGTAAAAGCAATAGTCTCAATAAAGATAAATAATTAGAAATATCAGATTGCAAAATAGAAAATAGAAGTTAACTTAATAGTTGACAAAATGTATGAAATTAAACTAAACAAGCTAATGTGAATATTGTGCATTTTACTGAAAAACGTATTGAGATATTTATATTTTTTATCATTTTACCTCTGCCTCCACTTAGCAAAAGTATTAATTTGAGGAGAAATACATTCACATGGAAAAGCACATCAAAAGCCCAGTTCAAACCCCACGTGGACTTCTTGTGCCGCTCGGAGGAGACATTTTGGAGCCGGATCATGTTTGCAGTCGCTCAGCAGTTACAAGTGTCTCATTTGAATTCACTGGGAGCGCGGGGAGCATTGTCGGCTAAATTACCCAGAACTAACATGGTCGGGGGAGATAGAGCCGAGTGGTGGCAAGAGAAAACGATAAAACTCAGAGTCTGTGCCACAAACAAATCAACACTAAATAAATGAAAAATTGTGTCTCGGAAAAGTTGTTGTCATTTAAAGATTAATTATCCTCTTGTTATTTGGGAAAAGATGGAAAGTCATCGAGCCCAAAGTCACATATTCAAATAACTCCACAGGACGCTAGATTGATTTGCAATTTGACAATGAAATTATTTCCTTTCTGCTGGAAACATGGAGTTGTTTTTAACGCGGGTTAGCAACACGGACGTGACGCTGACATCGGCCAATGAATTTATTCTTTCGTAAGTTATTATGCGGTTGGTCAGTTCAGAAATTATTATAATTACACGATTTAACAGTACATTTAAAACCCAAATTTGAAAAAGGGTTAAAGAATATGAAGAATGAAAAAGACGTGCACTATGTAATGTTTCACCTTTCCCTTGAAGATTTTATTGCTTTGCCATTAATTATATATATCTCCATGGAGACAAGAAGGCGATACCACTGCGCCAAGTTACAGGGCAGATCTGTGGACAGGCAAGGTCACTTATAGGGCTTTTTTTCTCAAGTAAAACACGTTCAATTGAATAAAGTAAAAGAGTTTTTTTATATTATATTGTGAAACATTCCAGAAAAGCAATACTGTGGGCCTTTACATAGCTAAATATTTTACTCTTTTTTGATTATTGACAGAGTAACCATCGACCTGTCATGACAATTGCTATATCGATTTATAGATAGATGGAAAGTTGTATTTTAGGGCTCAGTATTTATTGCATGAACTTTTTCCATTTTCTTTTGGTATTTCTTTGTATGTTGATAAGATTTGATCTGTAGAGGGTGGAATAAATAACTCTTATACCGTAACAAATTATACACAATAAGTAACTACATTTTTATTGCAGCTCATGTTGTTAATGATAGTGTGCATTTAAGGGTTTATATGGGATCATTACGACTTTAAGGTTAAAGTGTCAGCGGCATAAAGTATTTTCCATATTGTCGTTTATCATATTTTCTGCACAGATTTATGTCTTACAGTGACAGGTCTAGTAACTAAATCTAGTAGCTGATCAGTAATACAGGAAATCTTTAAATATGCATTAAACATAAATCTGCGACATTTCCTTTTTCCTTTTTGCGTCTGTGAGTCTAAACCGTCCTAAAAACCATTCCTTACGAACACTGACATTGAGGCAGTTTGCACAAGCTTCATAAATCAATTCACCACAATCTAAAATACAGCGTGCTCTCTTCAGCTGTGTGGAGTTTCAGGTTTTTCCAACACGTCAGTTGTTTCTCCTCTCCTCACGTTAAATATTATGAAAACTCCCCACGACCCTTCATTACTGTTAACTATTGCTCCAAGTGTTTTAACCCATTCACCCGAGGGAGGCAGACTCTATAACACACTGCCAATGAACCCAGACAAATCTCCCATTGAGGCCGGCTCCTATCAGGCACAATCACATGGGACCGCAGACCTGGGCAGTGCATTTTCTCTTCTCGCTCTCTTTCCGTGCACTTGTTTTTCAGTTTCAATCGGCCGTCTGCTCCTGTAGCTCCACTGGCTCGATGGACTCCTCGTCTGAAGTGTAGCCTCCAGCAGTGAGCAGAGGACAGATCCAGGTCCTGCACTGTCCTGTTTGTCATGGCGTTGACTCGTGAACCGAAACACAAACGCATACACAAATTCTGATGTTTACTTTACAATGGAAAATTCCTGCACTGTGCCTGCCGGTATTTGCAGTCTTGTTGATTATGCCAAAGTTGAATGAAAAGTCAAAGGTTTGTCATAACACGTAAGGTAGTAGTCGACTGAAGACATGTCCTATGCATCAATTAATCAAATTCGAAGTGGCAAAAGCTTTCAAAATCAAAACAAAAACAGCATCAAAACTATGTATTCTCTTCGGTGTAGTCCGTATATCCCTGTTGACTGAAAAAGTGGTTGACAAAGACCCAATCGACCAAAGCGCTAAGAACCACAGCCCAAAACATCATATCTTTAAACTATCCACATAAAGAATGGCTGTATACACTACATAAGAAACTGTGGGAGAAAAAAAAAAATACACAAAAAAATATATGCACATACTGGGAAACATGGAACTAATACATTCAGAAATGCAAAATAAGCCTCCACAGAACTTCAGTAGAGTACAATTGTTAATGTTTCTTACAGTGTGCAATTAATAAAATTTTAATTGAGATTGAGATTCAGTCATGTCTAATCGTCAATGATGATCTGCGTGTCGTATTGTTGTGTGTATTGTTTACGTTCAGGGAAGAAATGTTAAAAGTCAGTTTTCAAAGACACAATGAAATCCAAAAATGTGATCCATCAGTATGAGGAAACATACAGTGAATATGTTATATGTAGCCCAGATGGTTTGCAATTACTTTAAATCAAAATGTGGCTTTATGGCACTACTTGCTTATGTGAATGGTTAGAATAACAAAAGTATGTCGGTCAAAAGAGCCTGATATTGTAATTCAATGGACGGCTTCTGAAAATTCAATGAAGACACTCTTAATTAGGATGTTACAAAATCATTGAATAGTGCCTTCAATGGTTCAACAAAGCATTTGATTTCAGTTACAGAAAGAGAGCTCCGTGCCAGTGTGTATTCAGTGACAACACCTACAAGCATCCAAACGGTTACTGCCTGGTGAAAATCTATAATGCTTAACGCTGCATTTGACCAAAATCTGCACTCTTTTCTTTTTAAATTATGATAATTTATGTTTTAATTTGTTTGTATTGTATTACTTGTTCTGTAAATCAATTTGAATTACTCTGTGTACACGTTTTTTAAATTTATCTAGCACTGTTTTACACAAGTGAACCAGAGATTTGTAATTCCTAATGAGACACACACAATTATTCTCCTTCTCACATAGTGCACGTATGAGCAGCGTCCAGAGTGACTGCTGCATTGGTGAGTTTGCACTCCCTCCATGTAGCGCTGCAGCAGAAACAGTGACAGGCCGATAAGCACAGACAAGCCCTGCATGAGAACGCCACAAAGCCACTCTGAGATCCACGACTTATATGATCTGAACTGAGAGCGCGCTAATCCAGAGGCCAGTTTGTTCTTTGAGCCGGTCCCAAGTGTGGATAAATAGAGTGAGTGGGCTGAGCATGACAATGACAAAACTAATATGGAAATCACTGTATGAGCTAGGTGTATTTGCTGCAACTCCTGAAATAAAATCTGTCAATAAAGACTGACAGTGCTGGATAATACTGGGGAGGTTACCGGATCAATTTCAACTCCAACCACTGAATATTGTTGTTTTGTTCATGAGCAAACACTTCAATCTCCTCAAATGAATGTGCCGGGTATAAGATGGGTAATAAACAAAATAGAATGGAAGCACAAATGTAATCTCCTATACGAAATACCCTGCATGCCTTGCAATGAAATGTGAATCAGGGCAACGTGGAGGGCGTTCAGCCCAAAAAAATTCACATAGGACAAAATGTGAGATGGAAACAAGAGATGGATAGCAACGAAACACAAAGCAAAACAGGAACAACTCAAATTGACCTTTTCTGATCATTGTAAAAAAAAAAAAAGAGAGAACCACATCATGGACTGGGACGAAGCAAACATCATTGGGATCAAGGCCAATAAACATCATCGCTGGATTAAGATGTCAATTGAAATACGGAAACGTGCTGTTGGGACTATAAACCGTGACGAGGGGGTCTTTTACCTCTCCCACACCTAGGATACTGTCCTGAAGACGTCGGACTGCAGATGGCGCTGTTGTCCTGCCTAAAGCTGTGTAAATCAGCTGACAAGACACATACACTCACAGCAGCATCACGTGACAACTCAGAGGAAAACAAACTCAGGTCAGATATGGAAAATAAACAAACTGGCCTGAAAAAAAGAACCATTGAAAATATATACTGAACAAATTGGACCAGCCAACCCATCCACACATACCAACACGGCCCATCATGTGAAAAGTGGGCATGACTAAGTGCAAATAGCCTCACACTCCACATCTGAGCAGGCAGTCCAGAGTGACATGTGGATTTGACAAATGCACCACAAAGCTTGATAAAAAACAAAAACACACTATATACACTAAGATTGCTTACATAAATATGAAATTGAAATTGCGATCTAGGCTACAAGAATTTTTTGAGCATATTGCAAATCCCAGTAGGCCTGTCACGATAAGAAATGTTGATGTACGATATATTGTTACAGAAAAATATCACGATTAACAATAATACTGAAACTACTTTATGCCACTGACACAATACCCTACCTTAAGGATTATCCCCTTTTCTAAACCTAAATTATAGTCAGACAACATAAACTGCAACAAATAAATAGCAGAATTAAACATTTAAGCACTTGCAGCTCAAATATTATCATATTACAGGAAAATAACTATGATCTACCCACAATAGCAAAGAAAATGTACACACAATAAATATCGATGCCCAAGATAATAGCTCTGTCTATCACATATTGAATGATAAGTCGATACAGTAATAACCGTGACAGGCCTACATCCCATGAGTAAATCCGATGCCAAACTTTGTAATATTCACTATACACTAACTAATTGGATGAATGTAGTATGCATTTGAACCTTTCAGGTATAGCATCGGTGTTAAAACCTTTGCTAAATTCAAATGCAAATCACTGCTTTTATGAGGCAGATGTTTTGCTGAGGCGACCCCAGAAGGGAAAAGCCAATTGTGAATATATTGTTTGATGACTCCTTAATAAGAAATCACTGACAGCACTAATTACCCTAATGGAGAATAGATCTGTGTAGACCGTAATCATAAGCCTTATAAAGTCATCATTACTTTACAATTTCCCATAGCCAAGCAGATTCACCATACTGCTCCTCCATCTCAGTCCCTTCATCTCAATTAGTGCTTAGTGACATTGTCAAATTAAATTACTTCTTGCTGATGAAACATGACACTTGGTATAGAGAGCTCAGCGCGCAGTGTCAAAGACTATCTGTGTCCAAGCACTTCTCTCCGGCTACACACCAGCATCAAGTAACAGCGTTTTATTGATTTATTTGTCATGAAAAGTTTGTAAAGTAGCAGCTCCTTTTCCTTACAGGTGAAGAGCATTACAATCTAATAACCTCTTGTCGCCATTTCCTATTCGCTGTAATTTTAACACTCCTTCGACAAGTGTGGTCCTGGGGTCACGCAGGAAGAGAGAGAGGGGAGCAGCGAGTGCACACCTCAATTATACATCAAAGCTCTCAGGCAGGAGCGCCATACAATAGGGTTAGAAAGGGTGTCAAAAAGATAGGACTAAATAAGTAGAAGGCAAACCCCTCCAAAAGTGATGAGCTAAAATATGTGGTGGTTTTCAGACTCCATCAAGTTGTGCCCGGAGTTGGTATTCCTGTTATAATTGTAAAGGATACAAGCTCTATGACGGCCTCAATGTGGGGAGACAATTGTGCTGAACTTCTCGACTAAAGATATATCTACTCAGTTACATGTGCTGAAATTTGGATGTTTCTTCATCGTTCTTGGAGACTAAACTAAAATAATCTTGTTGGCTTGGTCCCCACCTGAGTGCTAGTGTAGTGACAGCAACTAAAAGAGGAAAAGTGGTGCAACATAACTGTGATTCCCCAATTTCAGTCAATACTGAATTTGTGTCCGAATTCAATCTGTGCTTGCCCAGATAGTTCTGTGCAACTACACAAACGTTTGCCTCTTTCCACAGCAACATGTACGTGGACAAATTATATCTAATATGCCAATCAATTACTTTTACTCTTTAAACATGTTCATTTTAGGTTAATAATGAACTCAACAGTCAAGAAAACACATTATTTAATTGTGTTTTCATGACTGTTATTATTATTTAATTGCTAATAAACTGGGGCAAACAGATCAGGGTAGAGAAACACTGAAATATAGTCATGCTAATTAGCAAGGGAATGACAAAGGACAAAGCCCTTGATGAGCCTGGATTGTCCAACTAAACAAGGCTTTGCTTTAATCTTCATAGGACTTCATAGGACCCTCTATAAGTGACAACTGTAGTGTACATGTTGTCAGTATTGCATAATTTAAACATGTTTTTTGCACCGCTCCTTCAGATATTTTTTTTGTTTTTCTTTTTGGTGGCTTATTCTTCCAGAATATTTGTATTATTTGGTGTTATATTGTATTGTTTGGTGTTTCATTTGTAGAATTTAAATTTAAAGGTCATGTTTGCATCTAATTATTCACCTTATTCCGCCCTGCCCGCTTTTACTTAAGTCTCTTGTAGTAAACGGACGTCCAGTTTGACGTTAACGGTTAACGTAAATGGCGAACAGGGGAAAAATCTCTCGCTAAAACATTATATAAAGTACATTGAAATGTTTAATGTACATGTGCAAAAACATGTCAGCAACGCACCGATTCCCTGGGTGGCTTGAAAACGGCTTTTTAGTCCACGTAGAACTTATTTTCAGTCGGAAAAAGATGGCGGCGCCCATGGTAACTGCCAGAATAGGGTGAACAGAGCGTTTTATTCTCGGAAAAGTAGGAAGTGTGCTATTAGCGTGCTAGTTATTGTTAGCAAAACACGTTTGGTCCCTGAGAAAGTTGTGAAAAGAACATACAACTCATCACAGTCAATAATTAGGATGTCAGGAATGTGTCAGGTAAGTGAGCCAAACATGTGAAGTTTAACATGAACTAATCAGGTACAGTGATCTCTTACAATAACTCTTACTTGAGTAGTATTTTCCACAAATGGAAGTTATTTCTTGGACCACTACTTTGTACTTCTACTTAGTATTATTAGTAAAGATAGTAAAATATTCCTGTCAAATAAATTCTTCAGACAAAGAATATACAAAAGGAAAACCCTTGGCAAAATGTATATACTGTAATTGTCATGGACAGTGCCTGGTGTTTAAACTTTCTGCTTTCAAAATATTCAACTCAGAGTAACCCTTTTAAATTTAGCAAATAACATGGCAGTTGCACATGTAAATTTAGATTTTTGCTGTGAGAGAGTTGAAAATGAAGAAAAGTCATATTGGTCCCAATTGTCAGATTTACCATGTTTCTGTACAGTTTGTGATTTCTCTGTCTAATGCCGCTTCATCCACTGAAAATCTAACGCAGTCTGCTTAACTCCGGAGCCAAAATGCACACACAAAAGACAGGACAAATATCATTGCATAAGTATTTCACAGCAGGTTGAAGCTGGAGGTGTGTAATCTGGGAACAGTGTCAGTAAACAGAATGAATGCATTTTCTATTACATCATGTAATTGCAGTTTTCCAAATTGTGTCACAAGTGGCCACAAAATTACCATTGACTCAGTCTTCAGTTTACTTTCTTTAGAAATTATGTTTGGCTGCATGGATCCAGACACTCACTTACACCACAAAACATTCTACTCTAATTTAGGACTAAAATCAGGACCAAGAAAGCGTAAATGAAAGGGTAAAGATAAACTTGTAAGCTACAGTATGTACAGCACGGGTTTTCAATTAGATTTTCCAGGGGGCCAGATTTATCAGGGGGCTATTGTCTGAGGGTCAGACTGCAAAACTACACAAACAACTCGCAGTGGTACGTATCAACAGGAATCTATTTCACTGAAAAACATAAAAAAAAAATAGAACTCTGCCCGCATAAAACAGGATTAAAGCTGGACCAAAGCAAAGACAAACCTAGTACCGATCAACAACCAGATCATAGCAATAGATCCTGGACTTGACCAGGTTTAACCTAGGGATGGACCAATACCAATCCCAGTATTGGATCTCTGCTTTGTACCGGGTGTTGTACTCATATTCATCAATGTGGTGGTGATACAAAAGCTGACACCACGTCGTGATGCACAGGGCTCGCCTCTCAGCTGAGCTCTGAGCCTGAGCAGAGAGAGAAACATAGAGAGACACGTTAAGCTCAGCTTTCTGACAGAGAGAACAGCCTAAATCAGACCATCATATAAACTAAAAAACAGTTAGAAGTCCTAAATGTTTCATACTTGTGCTGGTGCTTCTTTGCGTGTGCGCACGTTGTGACTTACCGCAATTGCAAAATAATCTAGCGACTGAACAGTGGATCTACTGTAAGCTTTTAAAAGAGGTATAACATTCAAAGTAAAAGTCAGTGTTGTGCTAAATGAATGAATGAATGAATGAATGTTTTTGTTTAAGTGTCATGCACTCAGGTGCCCAGCCCACATGGGCTTAGATGACACTATCAACATTTGTCAAAGGAAGCTGTCCGCCATTGACAAAACAGTGTCCAACATAACCACAACTTATCCACAACCACAACAACAAATTATCTCATGATACAAAGTATTTTGTCTTAATGTCCAGGCCTTCTCTACAAAGGTTGCCACACAAAACATTTCATTTTCAAATAATCGATACATAATTTCACCTTCAGGTCACCGAAACAAGACAGGATTCTTCAAAGCCCAAAATTCCAGCAGAATAAAACAGCACAGATCCAACCATTGAGTCGTACAGTTTAGTAAATGTATCAAAACTTAACTCAGGACAGACCTTTAGCTTATTATTACAGCTCCAAGTGCTCTCCCAGCAGAATCTGAAAACACTCGTCTACCTTCTGAAAAATACATGTTCTCATGAAAAACCAAGCCAAGACACTTATAAGCAACAGAATACATGAGTAATGTTTGTCCAAAATAACATTCATAATCATAATGGCTTTCTAAAATGAACTACTTGTGTTTTATCACCATTTATGGCAAGTCTCCACGTTGTACACCAATTATACATAATATCCAGCATATTCTGTAGTTTAATTTCTTCCTCTGCCATGAGAACAATGTCATCAGCGTACAACAATATGCTGAGATTAAAATCATCAGTGCCTATGCCCAAGTTGGCTCTCTTTATTTCCAGAGCTAAATCATTCACATGAAGAGCAAATAAAGTAGGTGGGAGAACATCTCCTTGTTTCACTCCAAAGGGAGTAGGAAACCAGCCTGTCCTCTGCTCATTCACCAGCACACAGGCCAATGGAATCTTGTACGGGGCTTTGATAGATTTATAAAAAACGGCCATCAATGCCACACATAACTTATATTTGAGAAGGTCTGTTTATCCAATCGAAAGGTTTTTTAAAATCAACAAAACAAACAAAAGTACTTTTGCCTTCCTGTAGTCTTGCTCTAACAACTGTGGAAAGAACATAGATGTGGTCAATGCATGCTCTGTTTTTCCTGTATCCATTCTGCTCATCCACCATGATTTTGTTAATTTCAACCAATTTGCAGATGCAGGATGCCAGAGAATACTTTGTAAACTGTACTCAGCAGACTGATGCCTCTGTGATTCAGGGGAACTCTTGGGTCAGCTTGAGAGGACTTGGGAATAGGCTTGATAATAGACTTATACCACACTGATTATACCTCACACTGTATTAGACCTGTGTGAAAACAATATCCAAACAAACAATGCATAAACTTTTTATGCATAACAATTGTCCTAAATTGCATAAACAATTTAGGACATTTACAGACCTCATTAGACAGTTCATCCACAACGGCTTTATATGGTTTAGTCTTTTCAGTGACAGTCTGCACCTCCTCCACAGTAATATCTTGATTTAAAAAGTCATTTGTGCAGGGTAGAGATGTGTCTTCAAGCAACATTTTAGCTATATGAATGTCAGTTAAGAACTGCTCATCAAACTGACGATTGCTGTTACAAACAGGTTACTATAAAAGTATAAAAAGTGGCTACAATTTTTGAACATTTGCATATCAATGAAATCAAGTAAATGCAACTCAAACATGCATCAACCAATTAAATACTGAATAAGCCAGTGATGGTGAAAGTATGCAGAATATGTCCACTTTGAATTATGTCCATAGGCTCACAGCAGGCATGGTCGAAACTGTACCAACTACAAACTACAGCCACACTGAAAGCTGCAGTCTTTCATTACCCCTCGTGCCCTCTTTATAAAAACAGCGCACATGACAACCTGAAAACATAAGTGACATGACAAACATGTAAATTGGAGCTTGTGAAGAAGAGTCTAAACATCTGTTTGGTCCTATAATTAGTTCAAATGTGATTTCTGTACTTTACACATCTTATTTAAAACCTGTAAATGAAGCTTGAAAATGTCTCTTCTTCATTGTTCATTTGTCAAATTATTGACAAAGTACCTCGACTGGAGACATTGTGCAAAAATGGCCAAGTTTAGGTGGCAATATCTTCAACTTACAGCATCTTTTATCATAGCTGTCATAAGAAACGGGATGGCTAAACAGGATCTGAAGTCTAAAAAGATGCATCTGAGAAAAACTAAAAATCTTGCTCTAGTTGGAAAAATAGATTTTGGGGGAAGGTGCATAAAGAGGGAAAAAACATCATAGAGGGATTTGCATAATCTCAAGTGGAGCAAGAACCGAAGAGACACAACCTGTAACTGTCCTTCACTTACACTATCATAATATTAGTTCAGTGGAGAAAGTATAGACAAAAAGACGCTTTCTAAAAAACAACCATAAGGGTGGATTGTGTTTTCATCACTTACATCCAAATTGTTCTTATTTTATTCTGCACACAATACAGACACTATTTCTATGCCATTTCCACATTCAAACCCTTTGAGACCAGCTACGTGAAGAAAAAAAAAAAAAAAAAGACAGAACTTGAGAAAATGATTCTGTTTATTATAAGTTTATGGTTAACCAAAGACTTTTATTAACAAAAAGTCCAGATATTTCACTATTGAGCTGCACAATTTTGCAATATTTCTGATCAGTATTGCGATTGTGATTAAATTTGCAAGTTTTGTTTTATTAATTTTAATTAGGAGAATTGACAAAAAACTGAAATATGAACTGACAAACTGATAAAAGAGTCACATCTGTCGCTTTTTGTTACTTTTGTGTCACTTTTAATTGCCTATTTGTCACGTTTACTGTCGACGTGTGTCATTTTCAGTCGTGTTTGTGTTGCTTTTAGATGTGTTTTTGTTGTATTTTTTCGACTGTAGTCTTATTTTTGTCACTTATACCTGTATTTCGTTGCATTTTTGACACTTTTAGATGCATTTTTGTCACTTTTAGAAGTGTTTCTATCGCATACATATTCCAACAAGCCTAAACTACAGACTTAGCAGTTTTTATGCAAAATAAAAGACATTTTGTTGTTTGTGAAGTAAATTATTGCACTTCAGAAATTGCAGCCTATGCAATAATTATGTCCATCCAAATTCAATTTGATTTTGATTATTTGTGCAGCCCTACTTCACTTCATGTTAAAAGTAGTACACTTTGAAGACTTTGAACTTGAAGACCAACAACTTTGAAGACCAACAAAATCAACTTCTAATCTAAATAGTAGAGCTAAGTAAGCAATAGAATCTTAATTGTGGTAATGTACAAAAAGTATGAATAAATAAAAACAACAACAACATTATTGCAATTCAATTTGATTTGGGTCTCGTTCTGCTCCTAAAAATCTGGTGTAATATCAATTATGACCCAAATACCCTTTATTTTTTGTCCCTAATTGAGCCGTCTTGTGCAGTACGTATATAATGGACGTGCGTGTTCCAGTGTGCCAAATCCAAAGTTGTCTTGAATATGAGCATTAGAAAGCCAAAGGCAGACTGTCGGCTGTGGGGACGAGGGGAGGGTCGCACTCTTCAGAGAAAGGAGAGAGAGAACGACAGGTTGATTTATTCAAACAGTGAGGAGTGGGCGAATCAAACTTTAATGGCTTTTGGGAGAGCAAGCCGTTTTCTCTCCCCTTTCAATCTTGGTGCTTTCAACTCTAAACCTCTCTTTTTTTCTGCACATTTTTACCCGCGATCTATCCAACACTTTGTTTGGGAAATGTTGATAGTCAATCACAAACATTGGCTTTAGCATTTTGTCTTATTTTTCCCTGACAGGCGAATCTGTGGCCATCCCTGCAGCACGCAAATCAAGGTGCTCTTCATGCTCAGTGGGATAAAGTAAATGACAGAAAGATAAAGAGGGAGAGGAGGTGATTTACCTTCACGAGTGGCAGCCTACACGATGCCCAGCCACTATTTGTTGTGTTAACCCCTCGACTGGAAAGGATGCAGGGAATAAAGTGTTCCCCACCGCTGACACGCTGGCTGACAGCTCACTCACGGCCATTTGGCTTGAAATACTCCTAAAAGTGCACAAATGTGGGGCAACTAGAGGAAAAGGAAAGCTACAGAAGATGGTGAAAACAACTCAACTAAATGCTAATGAGTTCAGAAGATAAGTTTGTGCTATTAAGTCAAGCCGACCAGTGAGATGAGAACCAATGTTTTCTGAATATTGTCGATTGCTGTTTCTTCCTTCCTTTTAGTATGTTCTTTCTTGGTAAATCCAGACTGAAATCCTCACCACTTGCTCTTCTGTCACGCGCCAAACTCAAACAGAGCCATGAAATCCAGTTTATTTATTTAAGTGAAGCATGGGAAACTCACTGGTGATCAATCATTTATAACAAAATCAAATCTTCTCTCACTACAGTAAGTGCGACACTAATTGACTCAACAGAAGTCTGTGATGTTTTTTTTCTTTTTCTTTTCTTAAACCACCATTTTCCCACTGGATCAGTCTTGTACAAGTGTTTGTCTTTTTCCAGACACGTGATGATGCCATCTGCCGCCACGTTGGTTCTAGCTGTTAAAATAAACAAATGTAAACTCCAAAGGAAACAATTATCAATATTAAACCAGAGATGATATTGAGCTTTCAGTTCTTAGATTAATAACTCTCTGCAGGTTATAAGTCTGTGACAAGCTGTTCGATAGATCCAGTACAGCGCTGACTGTTAGTTGGCCAAAAAAAACCCGATAACACCTCTATCATGCATACACTATTTTAAAGAGTGTGAAAAGCCTATAGACTTGGCTATCCAGGCAGCACATTTTCCATGGTTGTTGTGTCCTGATGCAAGACACTTGGATTGTGACCTTTTCTATTAGTCTGCCCCAGGGCTACTCAAAATAGGTTAGGGCAACAAAACAAATTCAGTCTTATACATTATTCACACTAATATTTCAATAACTGTTTCAAATTTGTATCTGGAAATTTTAAAACAAAATACTGGGAGAGATTCTTCTGAAGGTTTGTCCCCAAAAACTCCAATGGTCTGCAGACTGCACTTAAATGAACTGGTGCCAGAAAATTTAAGCTGTTATAGGAAAACAAATATTTTCACCGTAAGATACACTTTCCATAAACTATTTAAACTTTCAACCTTTTAATCATGACAAATTAATTATTCTCAATTACTAGCGATGTATCTGATTTTATTCAATTGTTTGCAGTCTAGCTGCTTTTGGTGAATATAAATGTATGCTGGAGCCTCTGGCCAGACTTTACAATGGGGAATTTAAAATACATTGTAGACTTCTGAAACCTTACGGCTAGACACTGTCTATAGATTGTCAGTGTCTGTTGAATGTAACAGGAACCTTAACTACGTCAGGTTTGATTCTTTTAATCTTAGTCAGTTTTAAATACATTTATATAATAAAAACAAATAAATAACTCAAATATGAAAAAAAAAATATATATATATATATATATATATATATATATATATAAAATTGAATATGGTGCAAAGACCGCAAAATAGGCCAAACCAACCAACAAAAAATCGTCTGAGGTGACTGTTTTCTATTTAACCTTCTCACTTGATCCATTCCTCACTCATTGGGCTAAATCTCTCCATTCCTGTGGGGTTTAGGGTCTTAGTGTCTCTTTGAGGCCTGTGCCTGTCAACCATCCAGCCCTGCAGCACCACATTCAATTACACAACAGGAGCAGCCCGAAAATATGTCAGCATAACCCAGCTTTGAGTGTCCACGTGCACCTGTAGGTCTGTTACTGACTCACATGGAAGGACCCTCACATTATTACACAAAGAATCGAACAGACTCTTGTAGTTAAATGTTTTTGGTTTGTTTTTTCTCACTAGTGCTTTCATGTTGATGCTGTGATGAATGAGCTTTTTCATGTTTCTATTAATGTTAACACACAAATTGTATTTACTTTAATGATCACTTTGTGGACAACTGTACACTGATCTTCAGTCAATTAAGCATTTTTTGTGTGCCTGGGTTGCAAGAATTAATCGAAAAATGGTGAATAGTCAATAAAAATAATCATAGTGGTATTTTGATTATTAAATATAATTATAATCGTTATCTAGACAAGGAGTTCCCAAACTTTTCAGGCAATGACCCCCCAAAATAACCCTGCAAACAATCTGGGCCCACTCCTAATGTGTTTATTTGAGTAATTTGACACAATTTCACAAAAATATACTGGTTTCAATTTAAAATGCTGTAAATACAGAGTTGAGTGTTTCAACGTTTTTTGTGTTGTGCCACGGTTTTTGGCCAAAGACATATCATGGCACATCACCTACTAAAATATTACCAGATCACATCTTTTATTTAAAAATAAATAAATAAATAATAATAATACATACAAAATATATATTATATATACATATATACAATCTGTCAAATATTGTCTGTGCCATTGTTTGAGTCTTTGAGTAAATTTGGCAATGGTAATTGTTTTGCTCTATTTTCTGGTACAGAAATATGTTCAGGACACTCCAGAAAGACATTCAATTAAATCCTTGTGTGATTCCGTTAACTCAGACTGAACTTTTTTTTCAGGGCTCACCAGGCAATACCTCAAGGCAGAGTAGTGTTCCTGGCACACTGGTTGAAAATCGAGGATCTGGACCATACAGACACACACAAAAATATCTTTTTAAAACAAAGACAGTGGCATTATTGAATCAAAATGTCAAAAATACATGTCATTTGTAAATATTCTCTATCTTGAAGCCTTCAGTCAGAATATTTCAACCATTATTTGACTGATAATGAAACAGTTGTAAGTTGCAGCCTTATTTGTGTCTATTCAATTTTTATGTTCTACCTAAATAACAGGATTGCAAACTAGCTTATCCACTTTCCCGCCCTCATGAATTTCAGATTTACCAACCTTGAATTTGGCTGCAAGGGGACAATTGATAAAAGGTATATTGACAAAGAAGACAAAGGCTTTAATTTGTGCCATTGGACTCTGAACAAAGTAACAGAAGAAACATTGTAAGGCACTCATTTGTGATACCTGACCGTGAACAGCGTGTATCAGAAACAGCTCGTCTGATTCTCTGCCAGAACACACATCAAGCACTAAACAGCTCATTCGCAGCCATAACAGGGGCTCTCCAACACCTCGGACCATTTTAGTCTCCAATATGAGTGCATTTGTGCGTGTGTGTCATTAGTGCAGGAAAAGCTCTCACATTTTCTGATCAAAATTGTTCAGAAACAGCAGTGGAGTAGAGGGTTTGGAAGATGAAACGATGATGGGTTGATTCCATTCTCTCAAAATGTCCCAGTAAATCCCAATATGCAATTATTCACAGTGTACATCAAACAACATGAGAGACCATAGTGCTCTTGTTGGTAAATACCTGATTTGTTCATTCACTCTTGTTTATTCCAGGGCTTTTCTCTGTTACTATGAGCCTTGGACGAGCTTCAACAAAGGCAATGCCAAGTTATTCCCTGGGCTAACACCATCACTCTACACTCATTCACTTTGGACATGTTTACAGCTTCCAAACAACGGCATGTCACAATATAATATTTGTTGCAAGATTCTGGCTAGGTTATAAGGGTGCATGGGCGATACTGACAAAAATGAACATCTTAAAAGCTTTTTGGTGAATCCTGATGACAATAATCAGAGGATATATTTTGCCAATTCAACAGAAATGCAATAAGACATGATTATAAATGTATTCGTTTGTTCGTTTAAGTACAAATATGAAACTTGAAAAGGAGAATAACATTTCAAACTAATTTTTAGCCTTGTTTGAAAGTTTAATCAGCTCTTTTTGTTGAAATTTGACATTTTTGTTTTACTATTAACATAAATAATAACAATAATAAATAATTTCTGCCAAACAACAGTCATGCCATTACAGATAACTCAATAGCCTATATTTTCCATTTAGGTTTTGCATAATCAAATGAGGTTTTGTGCTGTTAAGGGACCAACTTTCACAGCATCAAGTAACTCTGAGCCTATTCACATTATCTGTATTACACTGCCTGTCGAAAAAAAAAAAAAAAAAGTTGCCACAGAAAATAAAGGTCACGCTGTAATATTTGGTTGGACCGCCTTTAGCTTCATCACACATTCGCTGTGCCACTGTTTCTGCAATGTCAAAAGACTGATTTAATTCTAGTGTTGCAGTACTTTTTCACCAAGATCTTGTGTGGATGATGGAGAGTGCACAAAACCTTATCCAGCGCTTCCCAAAGATTTTCAATGGGGTTCAGATCCGTAGTTAGCCTTGATTTTCAACCAGTGTGCCGGCCAACACTAGTGTGCCTTGAAAAAATGTCCAATTGAGTTAACAGATTGACAAATGTGGATGTAATTGACTAATTTACTTTTTTGGAGTGTCCTGAGCTACTTCTGCACTAAAAAATAACACAAAATCATCACTATTACCAAATTTAAAGAAACAGACAGAGGCACAAACATTAGTTGGCTTGTTATATACCATATTTTTTAACTAAATGGTCTGTTTTAGTAATGTTTTTGTAGAAGTTGGTGTGCCGTGGTGGCTTTTAAACCCAAAAAGTGTGCCACTACCCAAAAAAGGTTAAAAAACACTGCTGTAGATGTTTTCTCTGCTTGATGCCAATGACGTTACCCTTCTCGGACACACTGTCACTTTTTTCCTCGACAACAAGATTTGTCTTTCCATATTTGTTACAGAAATGAGAAGCCACTCACTGCATCTGTTGGGTTTAAGTACAGTGTTGCGGTTGAAAGACGATCACCCATGCAGCAATTATCCAATAGGAGGTTTGTTTATTTGAATTCAGGTGGTGATCTTTCTTTTTTAGGCAGGCAGCAAGAATCACTTGCATATGTCTGATAAAAGAAAGGCTTTATATACACCGTGGGCACAATGACTAGCCTGATAGTGTAGAGCTGGTCCTTCCTCTGCGGTGGCTTCTCATACTTCATGTGAGCTCACAGGTTAGACCAGGATACTGAAATATGACTGAGAGAAAATTGAGGCAGAGGAGGCATTTGCTCACTTTCCTGACAAACCAAAAGCAGATAAAGTTCGGATACTTATCACCTGGAGCCTTTTGCGCGCAGACTTTTGCCAGTACATCTAATCTACCTATGCCACAAAACACAGTAGGTCTGAAATCTTTGCATCACCTCCTTTATGATGACAAAACTCCCCTGTGTAGAGATTTATAACCTCAAGAGTGCTGTGCTGTCAAACCAGGGCAGAATACAATGTGCAAGTCAATACCACAAACAAAATAAAGTCGAAATAGCATATAAAATATAGTATAAAACATGTACTTTTATTAAGCCAGAATAAGAATCTTCTACAGGTCATCAAGCAGTTGTTGTGAGACAGACGAGAAACAACCCAGTATAAATGCGTTTAGAAGTGTCACTAAAATACTGAACTCCATTTCAATATTAAGGAAAAGACTCAATACTCAAGATGATTTTTACACCACAATGACACAAACTTTTTAGTTATGATACAACATGTCAACGTAGTAGTTCAACAAACAACTCAGCTTCTTAACAAGATGCATTCAGTATCATATGATTTTATACCAAAAGTATATTTATTTTATCATGTCTTGACGCTACTTCTGAAAAACCTGTTCAAAGCCATATGGATTTGTAACTGGGTATAGATTTTTTGACATAATTAGTGCTGCTACAAGACATAAACACATGCCCAAAATGACAATCGTTCACTCACATTCAATCACTCTGGACAGTTTTCTGGTCGACAAATCTTGATCCAGCCCAACCCGCACTAATGACATTTCGCCACACTGCAGCCATCTTTGTTTGGAGTGTTGCGACTGTACATTTGTGATGCTTTCTGGAGCACAGCTGTGAGTGTGTGTCCAGAGGCAGCGGGTGACAGTAAAAGGCCTGCACTGGCACAATAAGAGTAGTTGTTAGCGCTGGCGTTTGATTTGGTCACAGTGACAGCAAGACCCATTACCAGCCGAGGGTCAGGCATCTGCAGCGAGGAGAGAGGGAGGTGGACGTTTTTTGGACCTTTTGCTTTGTAAATATTTGGGGCTGCCTACACAAGACGCAGCATATAGCTCACGGCAGGAGTGAGTGTTACTCCACAGGTTACAGACTGTTTTGATAGAATGTCCTTTTCTTCTCTTCCTCCTTCCCCTGCTTTAATAATGACAACAATGAATTTCTCAATTGTTTTTTGGGATTACCTCGATGACGATATTCAGACAATGGTACTACAATCCATCAGAAATGTCTTTGGTAGGGTTGAAGTATCACAGAAAACATGAGAAGACTGTAAAACTAATCAAAAAAGTACAGAATTATCATTATTCTCTTTTATTCTCTTTATTTTAGGGTTAAGGTTATGTTAGGGTACACTTTATTGTCAGTGTGTAGGGAAATGTGTCCTCTGCATTTGACATGTTTAAAGATCACATGGCAAATGTGTTTTTTTTATTCTTAAATTCACATTTTTCAGCCTTTTGAATAGTTCTTATTATAAACAATATTCTCGATACTTTGCATACTTTTATTTGCATATCACCAAAAGAACAATTAAATAATTCAATATTTGATACACCTCCCACCGCTACTCCACACTATAACCATTTACAGAAAGAAATATCCAAACAGAAAAAACAGTTTAAGTCTAGTTTAAGTTCAAGTAAAATGACTTCACTCTGTTTATGTCATGAGTAAAACATCTATATAAACTTAAAATAACTGAAAATATGAGCTGATATTATTCTATCAATATGTTTACAATTTTGGACTGGGTTTGAGCCACTTATAATCCAATGTACTGTACTGTACTGTTTAGTTCTGAGTTTAGTCCAATATTTGTGATTAAAGTTAGGTTTAGTTTCCCATAACAGTTGAACCTGCACATCCTTCTTAAACATAACCAGTCTTATGTGTCAATTATGTTATTTTGCATTAATACATGTCTTGTTTGATGTGTCCAGTAATTCGCAGTACTTAGAAATATGCAATAAGAAAATCCTCCCGTTTCGTTCTCAAGATCAAGATGGAGAATACATTTTTAAGTGCTGCACTGCAGTTGCCCACCGGCCCTGACACTGAAGCGTTTTTCAAAATATGCATACGGATTTGCAAACTTTCCCTTAAGCTTACGATAAAATCTCTACTAAGCCTGTCATAATGATTACTATATTAACTTGTCGTTCAATAGATCAACCTGGAACAGTATTTTGGGGCTTACTATTTAAATATTTAAAACTGATTTTTTGTTATACAATAAGATTTATTTAATAGAGGGTCAAATAGGTAACTACGACTAATTACAAATACAGAATAAGTACTAAAGTCTATTCTACTATTTATTTATTGTAGGGCTGCAACTAATTCATCAATTACTCACAACTACTTGATTATAGAAAAAGTTGTCAACTCATTTAGTAATCGAATAATCATTAACTGGTCAATAAACAGACTCCAAAACATGCAAAGAGCTGAGAGAAGAGGGTTTATGACTCAGACAGAGAAGGAATCACACGAAAATGACACAGAAAATTTGTAAATATTGTGTTTTTGATGAACACACCCTTTTGTCTTTAAATATTCTCCACCAGGATGTCCTCAACTGGCTTCAGTTCAGCTTTATCTAGGTAAAATTTAGTAAAAATCTCATATTCACATATTCTCATATTCTAAACAACTACTTGAGTAATCAAAAGAATAATTGCAAGACTAATCTATGACCAAAATAATTGTTTGTTGCAGCCCTAATTTATTGCAGCTTGTGTTTTTTAACAATATTCTACATTTAGAAAAGGGTTTAATGGGATTATGCTGCTTTTGGGTTATTGAATCAGTTGCATAGTAGTATCAATATAATTGTTTATTGTGATACTTCTCTGTACCCATATAATGCACTTTGAAATGTGTTATTGTGACCTAATCTCCCCTAACCTAATGTGAACTACCTGTAGTGCTTATAGACAAAGTGAATGACATTCCTCTCACTCCATTGTCTCGTGGCATAATAGATTTAGGTTGTGGCCCATCTGCTGTCCAATCACAACATTATTCCTATACGCTCTTTGCATGCGGCTGCCGGCTGGGTGTGTGTAGCTGTAAATCTGGCCAGCTCATTAGCACTGACAGAGGGAATGCTCCGAGCCCACCTGCTCCCCTTCACCCTCTTTATGGCTCTACAAATTAAAACGACATTTACACACAGGCTCGCCGCGCCGCGCACTGCTCCTCTCACCTTGCCATTCACATTGCTTCATCTGCTCTCGCTGCTGAGCTGTGGATACTGCACACAAAAGCTTTATACATCACCCCCAACTAAGCTAATTATTCTCCGAGTCCTACTCACACTGCGATGCGGTCAGTACGCCACTCAGAGTGAAGATTTACAAGAGGTAAATAGTGTGTCTTTCCAATAACAGCTTTACTTTACAATCAAACAGTGGAGATTTAAGCTTTAGAGTAAGAACCTAGTTACTTGCATATTTTTGGATTACAATAACATGACCAACAGAGTGTGAATTTATGACCAGTAAAAGTATTGTGCAAGTTGTGTTTAGACTATGGGGGGCTCCTCGATTAAACACTGCCTAAAACAAATAGTCCTCTCACTAAAGGAAGGTAAGATATCTTAGATTCCACACCTCACACAGGTCTCTTCCTGTCCCTACTCTATTTGTATCACCCACTCTCTTCCTCTTTGTTTTCTCTTTTACGTACCACTCCAGCCCTCTCCTCTTTACAAATTTTTTTCCTACTACTACTATTTTGAGGTATGCGGGAGATTCACAGCCTGCAAGGCTCAGAAGCCTTTGATATCAGCTAGTCTACAATCATATAGTTTTCATGCTTAATAAATTCATACTTACACCATATTCTGAGGTTGTGGACCTTCCTGGTGAAATTCTTCGACTCTATCGGCCCTATCCCACAAAAGTGCAGTAATGCTGGACCCAGATAATCTCCAAAAAAGGTCCACTTACTAGATGCCCATTGGACCTATCAACTTGTATCCTAGGTACAGAATAGTGTTGTGCAAATCACTGAAGTCTTACTTTATACTTGAACATTTTTAAATTTGCATAGTTGTGACTCAAAATTTAGGTTTAATCCAAAAAAATACTTTTTAGAGCTTTGGTCTTTTTGTGTCAGCAGAAATATTTCCAGCTTAAGATAAATTTGACCATGTTACCATGTCTAAATTTTGTCATCAAATAGAAGCTATTCTTAATAGTTTTCTTGCTGAGTTCTCATATTATTTAAAGAAAGTATTTCTATGGATTTTCCTGGAACAGTCGCTGCGTTGGCCCAAGGAGACCTCCTCGGGTTGGTGGTCTAAACACTCCTTTTTGTCCTATTTATTTGCTGGAGTTTATGGATTGAGGAGAGCTTTGAAGATTTGGAGAAGACTGAGAAAGGGCTATGTGTCTGTGTGTGCATTCAGCTCCTGTTTGAAGTCCCTCACTCCAGCAATTACTTCATATCAAGGATTAGATGAAGTGCAGGGCACACGGGAGAGACAGATGGAGGAGAGGGAGGTAGAAGATTCAGAGAGAGGCCTAAGAAGCAGGACCGACCAGCAGAGATAGAGCAGATTGTCAATAAAGACACGAGACAACTCCAGAAAATCATACACTTTTTCCAACAGCAAAACAGCAAAGCACAATGAATAACTGATGGGCGCTGTCACTGTCTGTTTACGATGGAAACAATAGTCACAGCGGAGTCAACTTTAAAAAAAATATATTCTCTTGCATTCAGAAATTCAGAGACAAAACACTTTCTGAGAAGCTTGTGTGAGGAAAATGTCCACTTTGTGCCAAGACTCAGAACTTTATCGTCATTGTCTTTACAGAGAGAAAACTGTGTCTGGATGTTGAACGTGAATTGATGGCCTTGTGTACATTGTAACACTTAATACAAATACACCAATCAGCCAAAACATAACAGTATTAAAACTGGTCTGAGGTGCATCCTGATGGTCACAGCCAAATGTGTGCATCAAATTACTTTCATATCCTCTTATATATTCCTTAATTAGGGAGATGCTAAGTTAATCAGGTAATTATTTCATCAAACTACTCTAAAGGTTGAGGTACACAAAATGTGTCCTCTGCATATGACCCATCCTTCAATACCACTAGGGCGCCTCCTCAGGACCAGTGGGTGCCCAGGGACCCATCTCCAGATCTTTGTGCTAAGCTAACACAAAACGCAAACAAAAAACGTTTTATGCAGTGAAGAAGCTCACATGAGGAAAGTAAGCTGCGATTATGTCACACTTAAAAGATTCACAATGTAAATTTTCTGGTGTAGGATATGCCGCCTGCTTGTCTCCATCAAGATGTTATGGCCAAAATGTTGATATGATATAACATTAAACTAAACTAATTTTGCGCAATAAAACACCTGCAATTAAGTGCATGTTATAAACGCTTAATGTTATACTTCAAAACAATAACCTCTCCACAGGCAGCGTACCCTTCACCAGAAAAGTATAGTCTAACAATCCCAGCGGCCTGTAGAATGTTGTAGTGTCATGTGAAAGCCAGCGGTCTTCATTGCCAGTCTGTTGAGTGTGTGCTCTGGGTCGTCCTTACCTCGGGGATCTGGACGGTGTACGGCTGTCCATGGAAAGTTGGTGCGTTATCGTTGACGTCTCCAATTTGGATGTTTACTGTTCCTGTGACCACCTGCAAGAGGAGCAGAAGACACCTTGGTTAAATCCTGCCAAAAACGCCACCTCCTCAGTGACTTAAGAGGACGCTGGTGAGTCAAAATACACTAATGATGCCAAGTTGGGATTTGGTGAGAAGAAAGAGGGCCAAGAATGAGACTTATACCCGCGAGGCAGAGTAGGTTGTGCGTCAGTAAATTTAAGAAACGAAAATGTGCCGGGTGAGACAGGTGTCAGAATGATTACACATAAGAAAAGTGAAAAATGGAGATATTAAAAGTGTGAGAGAGAGAGAGAGAGACAGGAGTTAGATGTGGCTGGGACATATCAAGCATCACTGGAGACAGACGTTTCAAAACAGGTAAAAATTGTACCTCATGCTTGTCTGTGACGGTGAACTCAACCTGCATCTCCGACTTGGTCTGTGGAGAAACACAAATTATAAATGTATGGAATTACAATAGGGGGTTTTCAACTTCCTTTTTGAACAAAGCTTAACAGCAACATTACAAGTAAAAAAGGGTCAGGCTGTGAACAAGGCTAGACTATCAGCACTTAAGTTACATAATGTACTCCACAAACAACAAAATACACTATTTTATGTAAAACACCCGCTAACCGTGGAGTTTACACTTCTGCAAATATGTTCTGAAACGCACAAGGGGCTGGTGTAGAGTTTTTGCAGGTAATATTTCCAATTCCTCTCAAATATTAATGCTCTAAGACCTATTTAAATGACACTGAACTGTATTTATTGAATACATGTAAAAGATTTCTTAATCAAAGCAGAAGCCTAATCACAAAAAATTAGATTCAGAGACATGTAATACTGTGGATTTGGAACAAACTGACCCTGATTTATCCCAGAATGGTTGCATTGAATGGAAATAAGTGTATTACAGCTTTCCGTTTATGTTGCGCAGGCCCTTGCAGCTTAACGAATAAAACAAATAAATGAAAGAAACTCACTCTTTTATGTATAAGGCTTTGTTGGCATTTTCTTCCTTACCTCTCGATCCAGTGGTTGTCGCAGCCACACTCTGCCGTCAGGCTCGACTCTGAAGAACTTCATGGCCTCTTCTCCAGTGATCCCGAAGGTGAGAGGGTCATCTTCAGGATCTAATGCCTCCAGCCGTGTCACTAATTGTCCTGTCAAACCAGACAAAAGAGGTCAGAGACAAGAAGGCATTTGGCACAAAACGTCCATCAACTGTTTTTATTTTAAGTAATCCATTTAGCGCAGAGGAGAAAGTTACTCTTGATCATCCAATTTACAAGACAACAAGTCTATTAGAATAAATATATTCTATGTGGCTGAGCCTATAATTTTAGAAACACATATTTCAGTAAGCAATGTGCATATAATGAGAGATCTGGATTGCGTCTTCACTTCACACTATCCCAAATGCATCTATATTGCTATTTGAATGTGCGCAATTATCAAGTCATAAAGACTGCAATTATTTTGATAACAGAATGTTGACTGCAAAGAATAAATCCTGTTTATTTATCAGAAATTCTTTCTTTGCAAACATGTTCAGAAATTCATATAATTCTTACAGTATATTAGTTCATCAGTTCAGTCTTATAGTGTTTTAGCTAATGCCTGCTTGCAACAAAGATGGCGGACTTTGACAATAACGTTTGATTTATGACGTTCAATCCAGATGTCTATTTCTCTTATGTCTTTATAAGTAATATATTAGCTTCTTTACGTACCACATCAGTCAACATTACATCAAAAGTGTACATTGTGTTTGTGTACCATCATCACACACGCACAGTAAAGGGAGGAGAGGTTTCTTAATTGCATCTGCAGTGTTCCATAGACTTCATTTATCATGGACACTTTAGCATAGACACGTGGCTAATCAAAGCTAAGGTGGATGAGGGCATGTAAACACTATACAGCACGAAAAAGCAAAAGGTCAAAACAGCTCCGAGGACAGTGGAGTGACCTTTGAACCCGTGGGACACGCCTCATTACCGTCGAGAGCAGGACAATGGGACCACTCAGTCATAATGTCCTTGTCCTCTCGACTTGGAGACGCTGAGCTATATGTGATTAGCAAACTTTTACTACAAAGTACAACGTGAAAACATATTTTATAATAACCACTATATTACTATACTATACTATACTATACTATAGCTACGTTTTGTTTGAGGCACATTTCAAAATGAACCAAGGCCACTGTACAGCAATTAAAACAATACAATATTACAACAATTACAAGTAGAAAATGTAGTCAACAATAAAATGCAGTATTACAAGTTAAAGTTAAAAGTTCAAATGTGTCACAGCTAGTTTTTAACCCCTTTTAAGATATTACATTTAATCATGGGAAAAAAGGCATCTGACAATTAACCTTGAAAAGTGTAAAACTAAAGGGGTATTATTTATGCCTAGAATGTTCAACAAGATAACATTAAACTTAACTATCTTGCATTTATAGATTTTTATTTTTTTATTTGAACTTTTAAATCATTTCTTTCTACAAGTAGAGTTGCCTCTCCACAAACCTGTACTTTGGCCCGAGGGTATCACCTTCTTGTCTTGTAAAAAATAGATATGTTTAATGCCGCACAGTGAAACATTCCAGGCCATGTAATAGCAATAATGTATCTTTAAAGAATGATGTGGTGAAATGGGTAACAAATAACAAAATATCTGGATTTAAAAAGCAATCATTTTGGCATAATTAGCTCTAAACTTGAATTATAAACGATTGAAAGCTAAATTCCATTACTAAAACAACTAAACAAGGATTTTAGACAAAAAGTCTAAACCAACAATAGACTACAACTAAACCAGGACTATTCAAATATGAAAACAGGCTAACCAAAGAAGAAAAATCAAACTCAAATTCAGTCAGACCAGGACTAATCTAAAACCAAACTACAGACTAATCTAAAGGGAATTAACAAGGCCTAAATTTAACTATATGAAAGAAATAGGTCTAATACAGGACTGACAATAGGATTAAATCAAGTAAATACAGTCTAAACTTGAACTGAGTCAGAACTAAACCAAGGATAAACTCTTGCAAAAGCAGGACTAAACAAAAACAAAAAACGGCTATAATAATCCAGCCCTGAATCAGACTAAACAGACCAGCTTTAGGACAAATCCAGGACTAATCCAGAACCACCAGAAACTACAAACCTCCACCATCTCCAGCTGAATACAAACTAAAATTTGAGGGATGTCAAGATTTGGTTAATTGATACTTACATAATATAATCGTAAAAACTATGAAATAACAATCTAAACATAATATAAATCTAGACATTAACAATTAGGGGTGTAACGAGACGTAACGAGAGATTTGTCAGACAGGTCACGAGATTGGGTTCACAAAACGAGATGAGAAGGGAACAAGACTGCCTATGCATAGGCAGTCACTATTTGTTCTTGTATTTTCCGGTTTTTCGGCACGTTTCACAGGCCACAGTTTTTTAATTATTTTAATTTTTTTTTCATTTTTCAATAGTTCCTAGTCTTCTAATGTCTGCTATTACTTTTGGTACATGTACCTTTTGTAGTTTTGCCGAGCAAATTATGAAACAAAAACAACAGTTTGCTGTTTAAACTGTTTTTGGCAGGTGCACGGTGGCAGAGCGGCTTGAGCTTCTGCCTCCCAATAAGGAGATCGTGGGTTCGAATCCCGGACCATACCAACATCACACGAATTCAATTGCGCAGTCACTCGCAATAGCTTCAGCTATTGCAACAGCATCTAGTTTAATTTCATAGTTGTTTTTTTCTTTTTCTTTTATTGAACTTTTTCAATATTAAAATTTATGTTGTTTAACTTGTTAAAAAAATTAAGAAAAAGCAAGTTTGATAAAATGCTTTCTTTTGGCAAGTTTTCTGTATGAAATATGGCATTATAAGACAATAAAGAACAACGCGGTTTTAAAACTGGATATTCTCTTAAATAATAATTCTTCCAGGAAGGTTATTGCATTCTCCAGTAGTTGCTCTGCAAAAACAATATATTAAAGAATTCTCGCGAGATTACTCTGTGGCTGCTTGCACAATGTTGAGGGATTTCTATCTTTGCGAGATCTCGAGACACGACATTTCATGCCACCCCTATTAACATTACAGACTTTTAATCAGTGCTGTTTTTTCTCTTTTCTTTAACAAAAGTCTGAACTCTCCCAAAAACCACATACTTAACGACATTGACGATAAATAACTGAAACTCAATCTCAAAATTTGAGTAATTGCACAGTCCTAATTTTGATTCAAACTCCAAAAAAGAAAAACTAAATGTAAAGTGTTTTTTATTCAACAGTTTATGTCACAAAATCATTCCTTTTCCGTTCAGAAAGTTTGATTTAATGAAGCTAGTGTAGAAATCTATTCCAGTGGATCAAAGTGAATGAAGGATTTCATTTAATCATGGTGTCAATAATTGTGAATAATCGTATAATTGTGACATTTCTTCTCACAAAAATCGTAACACTAGAATTTTATATCGTAATATCACACTCGCCTGCACTCGACACAAACTCGGAGTGCATCAGTGCCGTCAGATACGGACCAAACTGTTTAACACAACAACCAATTAGAGCCCACAATCACATCGCCTCTCGTTTTATTAATACGCCCCATTTTCCTATGAAAGGGTGGCAAAAATGACTAATTAATATAACGATTTATGAACCCCTCTCATTGCGTCTAATGAGATTTATGCAAATTCAGCTGCTTTCAATATGAGTTATAATTTGGTTGAAGTCGGTGCAAATTAAGCATTTTACCTCATAGTCATCAATAATATCTTGACTCTTTTTCCGCACTTTGCAGCACTCTTGAGTAAGATACTGAACGTCTGTGGTGTTGGAGATATAAACATAACTGTGGGCAACTTAATGGGTGGACAAAGTGGTCAATTGCAAATTTAAGTATTTCATATTGAGTTAGGTAACAATACAGTGCAATACAAATGATTTAAAATAGTATACTTTCTTACAAGGCTCATAAATTAACGTGCAATTCAAATGCATAATTGTAAAGTTCCTTGAGATGTGCCATTTTCAAGAGGGTCCAAGACACAACATGGATAACATAATGTACATACAAGGCAATAGACAAAACAGAATACTTACACACAACATACAGACAAGACAAACTTGCTCCCATAAACCTCTCTCCGCCCTTTCTGGGTTTCATTTTCAAAACCATTCATCCATATTGATATATAGTGATACAACATTTGGTGAGCCAGTGTTGATATCTTGGGCTGCTGTATCAATATATCGACATAAGTCATTTTTGATATAGTTTGCCAATTTATTTTGTGACAGCTCTATAATTCTGTTGCCTGTTTAGAGAAAGGAAACTTGCAAAACATTTGACATGTTCACTATTTTGCAAATTAAAATGGGTGTATTCCATATGAAGTTTATGCAGGTGGTGGTTTAACAAAGAAAAAATTGTTAAAATGTATTTGGTTCTTTAAAGGAAAAATATTGAGCATTTTCATATTGTTATTATCATTTAACCATGCTCTTGAGTACTTTAAATTTGACATCTTATGTTTTGAAACTAAAAAAATGTTTATTATGTCCTTATAAAAGGATTTGTCTGCTGTATGCATTGAGCGCATCCAGCCAGTAGATGGCGCATAGCGCTTACACAGTTTACTTATGTTAGTGCTTTTAAGACATAAAAAGCGCTAACCAAGCAGAAGCAGTTATCCTGAATAGAAGGCAGAAATGCTCAGAACGAGTCTGGAGATGATTTAAGGACTTAAAATGAGATAATAAAAAAAGATTCTCGGTTATACGACGTATGAAATGTGAGAAGTGACGTACGAAATCGGAGGGAGAGGATTTTCTAATGAACATTCCTCAAAACAACAATGAATCCAGCTGAATGCAACTTCAGGAGTGTTTTTGATGATGGAACATTGTTAGAACATTGTTAGAACATGATTAGAACATGGTTAGAACATGGTTAAAAGCTCAAAAAAGTCACTGTAGCAGAATATCTGTCCTTTAAAAATTGTGATATTGTTGTGTCATCATTTCTTCTGGATAACGCTCACATTTTTGACACAACGAAGACGAACTCGAGGAAACTCAATGCAATAAGAGTCTTTATTGTCAAAAAAATAACTTCCTTGGTCAAATGTAACATTTGGGTGGTTCACAGACCACTCAAAAAGCTCTTCTAACCAGTGTCCCAGATCATGGCTCCAAACCCGAAGAGATTCTTACATGAAGGAAAAACCTCCAGAAGCACAAACAAAGAGAATGCAGACAAATGTATAGACCATTACTCCCCATAGCTTGGCTCTTCTCCTATAGTTTTCTTAATTTTAGAGCACTATTCCTTCCAAGCTAATTATTATTCTGGGTTTTTCCCAGTCAACCAGATGAAATTATTCCAACATGTAACTAGTCCCAGTTAAACCCTTTTTTACACTCATCCGGTATGATGCTGTCATAGTTTTAGAATCAATAAAGATGATTTTGACATTTTTGCCCATTTCTCTTCTCTTAGTTGACCCCCTTGTTCTTGACACATTACCTCATCCTACAAGCTCAGCACGTTTCTTTAGCAATTCATTCCATTGACCTAGGAATGTTCTGGTTTGCTTTGATCCCAGGTCTAAACTCACTGAACCCTACAGGCCCAGTACCATGACCTGACCTTTGTTTCAACTCCTGGCACTGGTTCCTCACAGTTGTATTTCTTGCTGCACTAGTTACAAGGCTTTCCCCTTGTGGCAGCCTCCAGTATTGTCCTAACTGGGTCTCCAACACATATGTTGCTCTAGTTTTTTAAAAGTAAAAATAGAAGAAACATGGTCAACAAAATGATAACTCTACAAGCCTTTGCTTTGTCTAAAAGTTTAGCTGAAACATTGCAAAAAAAAACAACCTTGGCGTTACACTATTGAATATTGTTGTTATACTATTTCATAAATTTGTGAAGCTTAACTATTCTTCATCAATATATTGTAGAATAGCATGAGCGATATATCTCATGTATCGTGATATCATGCTTTTATCGCATCATGAGCAGTGTATTGTATTGTGTTGTTATTGTGTTATCGAGTGTTGAAAAGCGAAGGATCAGGTTCTTAATAAACACATTTTTAAAAATCTGTAACTAAATTAAACTAAATTGTAAAAAATTTAACTAAATTATTCTCAACTCTGTCAGACACACCTAAACACATACATTTTGATGAATTCCAATCCAATTTCAACTTTAAGTTGTAATGTGTGTTGTAATAAGTTACTGTGTCCAACTGAACTGGAAAACTGGAAAACTTATATTGCAGTTTGACACTTTAATGAAAACTTGAGCTTCACTTTTCTAGGTATATAGATACAGACAGATTTATAGATAGGACACAGAATGTATTCATTTGAAAAGGGATGCATAAATCAACATCAAACAATGAAAATGTGCCCAAGTTATCTGATACTCTATGAGCCATTGCACTGGTAGTCCCTTTGCCAAATGTGATTATTTTGTCATTATTGTACTACAGAATTGGAAAGACAAATACAATTATATATAATTAGTGCTCATAAATCTTTATAGATCTCATTAGGATGAAATTCCATTGGATTACCTGTAAAACGTAATTTTCCCATTTAAATACTCTACAATCTAGTGCACGTAACGAAACAGACTGACAGTTTTGAAAATACCTGACCTCATATGACTGGAGTGATTTTGTTGTTGAAAGAGCAATTTGGTTAGAGTCTGTGGCGCTCAGTAACATTCACAGCATGTTTTGGACCTGAGGGGAATAAAGCAGGATCCTTCTGAAGCTTATCTGTGACACAGTGGCACCGAGCCCTTTCTCTGACAAATGACGCTATTTAGCAGCAAGTGATGCCAGTCCTACTGTTATGAATGATACAGCGCACATTAGCAGCCCCTCCCTCACACCTCCAGGAGAGCGATGGGCTGGACTCACCATCTCTCTCATTCACCTTTCCGTCTGCGCTCGGCTCCTCGTGCAGACTCTGCTTCAGATGGAAACACAAACCCTGGGTTACTGCTCTGTTCTCCCCGGGCTAATGGTGAAGAAGTGAAGCGTTCACTCAGTAAATGAGACATGGCTGAATCTGAATACATTTAGAACAAATTTAAAACCGCTTCATTACGATAAGTACTTTCTGAAAGTTTATGTAGGAGTTTTGTGCAAATATAAAGCACTGGCGTTTTGTGACAGAGCTGTAGAGGCTTGGGGTGGGACAAACATAAATATTTAAATATTCATTATATTTTAGAGTATTCCAAAAACTAGGGCTGTAGCAGACTAAAGACATCCTTGGTCAATTAAAGACCTGCTGTATTGACCGATTAGTCGACTAAAAGGGGGTGTGGTCAAAACCAAGAAGTATCTCTGTATCTGACCCAAACTGCACACAACTGCAAAAAATACTAGGAAACAGTGTATTTATATGTGAGATTTATATAAATTAGATTAAATTTAAAAATTAAATCAAATATTTTTTTTGCTTTTTTTGTCATTTCCTTTTAATCTAAATAAAATGACTAATAAAAATGCAGCTCTACCAAATACAACAGTGAATCCAGCAGTGATGTGTTAAATATTAGTATTTGATTAAAACATTATTATTATTATTGACTGTTAGACAAGTGTGAAATGTCTGTAAAGTGAATTACAAAGTGCAGAAATATCACCTTATATCCTCATTTCAAAGTTTCCAGTACAGAAGAATCAGTGGGGAGCGCTTCATGGATCTGTGTGCGTAAAACAGTACAACCTGTCAAGCGCTCATCGGAAGCGGCAGGTGATTATTTATGCTTTCGAAATAGGAAGATGCCGCTGAGATGGAGGAAAAAACAGGCAAAGAACTCCAAGGCACTCTTGACAATAACAGTTAAAAGGCGCTTATTTGCACATGGCTGACGCTTTGAAAAACACACCAACACGGTTCTTCTCTGATGAGCCTTCTTCAGGGTGCACACACGGGTTAACTTTTTTCATTTTTATTTTTAATCAGTTCTTTTTGTAGCATCTTGGGTTAGTCACAATATTATCTAAATTTCAATATATTGCCCACCTCTAGCAGACCCTTGCTTAAAAACCCTCTGCAGTGATCGTGAGCCGAGGTGTGGACCTGAGAACCTACCAGTTTAATTCAGCTCAGTCTTTTAGGACAGTCAGGGGGGCACTTGATGCTAAATCAGTGTCTGGAGGATATCAATCTGCTTTGGATCGATGCGAGTGCTGCATGTTGGACGGAGCTGTCCCTGCCCGGGGCCCAAAGGCTTAAGAAAGAGCAGGGGCCCGGCCAAAGCCCTGTTTATTATGTGTGTGACATCTCTGCACCCCTCGTTCATCTGGCCCCTGATTCAGTGGGACAGCCCCTGTCAGGACTTCAATTTCAGGTGTGTTGTGAAATATGTCTACACATTTTATGGTCCACAGAAGCTTAATGGGTCTATGGGCTGTTCAGGATGCTGTCTACCAAAGCACTGGAAACCTCAAGGAAAAGATCACAATCAAGATTAGGGATGTGCAATATGTTGTGAATGTTATTGTGAAGATCCACAACATTTGAATATTGAGTATCTTGTTTATAGTAAAAATGACACAAAAAGAGCTGATAAAAAATACAGCTGAAAAGATAAGTAAAAGTAACCTTTCTAGTAGCCTGACATTTCACAATTAAATAAAATAAGTGTCAACTAATACATTTAAAGACATGTTTTGACACATTCTGTAACTAACAGTTATTTTGGTAATCGATTAGTCTAGCGATTCTTCCTTCGATTAAACGATTACTTGTTTAGAATGCAAAAGGCCCATAAATATTAGATTTAGATTTTTACCCAGAAAAAGCTTAATTGAAGCTGTTTGAGGACATTTTAGTGGAGTGTTTTAATCAAAAGCACAAAATATGCACATTTCCTGTGTAATTTTTGAGTGATTCATGCTCTGAGTAATAAAACCTCATCAATCAGCACATGGCATGTTTGAGTTTGTGTATAAATCAGTTAACGGTTATTCAGTTAACTTAAGGTGTTTTCTATATTTCTATAATCAATTAATTTTGATTAACTGATTAACTTGTTAACTTGCAACCCTAAACACATTTTTGTTGGGTGGATATAATATCGTTATCGGGATACTGATGCGTTACATTTGGCGTTTTGTGGAGAGTAAGATGTTGATGATAACAAAATTTTACCATAAATGCAGGAAAACAAAGTATTTACCTTTAAAAATGTCACCCTTTGTTTCTACCACTTCTGATTATTAATGAGTCTGTGCTACATTTAAAATTCAGAAAATACTACCTCTTGTGCGCGAGGCTTGGGAGAAACACTGCGGCAGTGTTGTGAAGAAAACAATAGGCCTTTGTTGTATAGATAATAAATGTGTGGTTTTCCTGGATCGCATAAATAGTTGATGAGAGTCCTTAGGCCACAGGGTGAAGTCATGAAGAGGCTGATGAGTCAGAGCCGTGCCACTCATGTTTCTGAACTGTCCACACGAGGAGGCTTCAAACACATCACTGTCGCTCAGACATCAACTTCATTCGTGTCCAGGCAAACGCTGCCGTCAGCACCAGTCCATTCAGCACGCATACATTTATACACCTAAAGACCCTCAAGACAGGCCCTACTTTCTGTATCGTACACTAACAGGATTAAAGGGAACATCTGGCTTTATATTTTTAAAACGCTATTAAATGTGTCACATAAGCCTGTCATGATAATTACTATATTGACTTATCGTTCTATAAATAACAGAATGAACAATCATTTTTAGTGGTTGATATTTATTCTACATGCTTTTTTGGCACTGGCAGCAATATTTTTCTTAACTTTTAGCATTTTGAACTGTATTAGGTGAACTCATTACTAAAATCAACATTTATATTGTACATCGTGGTTAATTAATTGCAGCTCAAGTTTTATCAGTTTACGTTTTTTCGGAAGAGTTTACTGTTCAGATCCTGCAGCGTGATAATATCAGTATTATTGTTTATTGTGTTTTTTTTTTTCTTTTTTAAACAATTAATGTTATCGTGACAAGACTACATTTCACAACTTTATTCTGTATAAAAACTGTCAACCCTGTAGTTTTGAACTGTTAAGACATCTTCTGAAACTTCAACAAAAACATGACTGAAAGTGTCACTAAACATAACTACAAGGGGGAAAAAATGCAAAAAAGGCATCCAAAAGTGAAGAAACCGTGACTAAAAGAGACAAATAGTGACAAATGCAATGAGAAGTAACAAACACACAAAAAAAAACCATGTGATTAAAAAAGATAATTATCATGCTGGTGATCAGAAAAATCACAATTACATATTTTTTTTCAAAATTGTGCAACACTACATTGCACTCTTTTATACAATAGAATGTAATTTTTAAATAGACACTACTTTTAAATTGTACTGTGCGATTCTGGTTCTGACATAGACAAAAACATTCTAAAACTATTCAGCAAAAATCTAAAAAAAAAAAAAAAGTCCTTTTAATGGGATTTTTTTCAGGAAGAGGGCTACATTTTATCCAGTTTCTGTCGTTTTGCATATTCTTTACTTAACACCAATACAATATCAGTCAGATTTGGGTTATGTTGTAAATGTGTCTTCCTTAAATTCATTGCCTAAAATCTGAAATATATCAGTAACATAAAAATAAAAATAAATAAATAAATGTTAATGTTCTAAAGTTTCTTTAGAAATAATGGTAGACCTAAAAGGACACGGCCCACGTGTGAGCGCTGTGCAGGCTTCGAGAGACAAAGCACAAGGCTGAAACACTTGTTATAACTAAAATGGACAGTTACGACACAGAAGCATATGTGGTCATGACCCAGCAGTAAAGACGAAGACATTTAAGACCAAGAGCGAGAGAGCGAATACACAGCTAATATGTCCTGAGAAGCAGCAGAGCAAAATGCTTTAACAATACAAAGAAGTGAATGATATAAGAGCTAATGCTTTAAATGTTGTCATGTTCCTTGTGCTTTCTATTGCCTGTAAAGGTAATAATTAGACATATATCTGCTTCTTCTGAGTTCACACATGACTGCTTTTGGTTAAATCCACCTCAGAGCACGACAGACACTAACCAATAGGACGAGTCCCAGTTTAATATAGTCGTAATGTGAAAGTTTAATAACCACGATTTGATTATCAGAACTGTTACGCAGAATGAGATGGTTCAGTCATGTGAGGTTAGGGCTGTGCAATTAATCAAATTTTAATCAAGATTGAAATTCAATTATGTCTAATTGTCAATGAAATGTTTTGAGGCTTTTAATTGATAGGTCCACAGTCAATCCTCGGTGAGTAAAAGCATGTGGTACAGAGCAAAAGTCATACTTTGGCATTAGACTATTTTCAGTATTAAATGGCACTAAATAAATGTCTGTGTTGTTTATGATCATGAAATCAGTGTTCATTTTTACGGAGGTGTATAGGACTAGAGTTCATTAATAACTACGTCGTTTTTTGTTTTTTTTAAAGTAGTTTGTTTACCTATCCACGCAGTTGTGCCACCTGCTGTTGTAGAAAGGTACTGCGTCATTGGTTGCTGCAGCTGGACAGAGCATTTACACACGCATTAATGTTACGCCTCACTGTTTTTTTTATTTTTATTTTGTTTTTATTTGTTTTGTTCTGTTTTTGTTCAATATGTTGTAATAATAATAAGGTATAATCCTTGTAGCAATAGGGAAATTTATCCCTGCATTTGGTCCATGCGTCAACGCTGTACAGTTTGGTACAATGGTCTGACTGAGCTTTCTGTTCCAACTAAAAGTTTCAGAGGGACAAAGAAGTGGGCCATGGGGCTTAATTCAATGTGGACACTTCTGAATAGAAAATGGCCCAAAGGAAAGATGACTAAAATTAATCAAATGACTAGGTTTAAGGACCACCATCGAAGGCAATTTCTCGAATGTATTATCTACATTTTCACCTGCGGTTACAAACACAGTAAAACTCTTCAAAACTGTAGATTAAAATGAATAGGGACCTGCCCATATATAGTATTTGTCTTTGCTGAAATAGCTGTGTGATGCATTCATATTAAGAGATATATGTTCCTTCTGGGAATGCAGGTAAATGTAAAAACAAAGTGTGCCGATGTGACAGGAATGACAACAGTGACAGAGCCTGCATTTCCATACAAACAGGAGGACATGTTCAGAGGGCATCTTTAATGAACATAAAAAAGATGCATATAGAGAGATGATTTTCTGTAGGATGAGAGACACAGTAAAGATTATTCCTCGGGGTGGGCAATTAGACTTCACCCAATAAAAAGAGACAGCACCAAAGAAAACAGTTCAATTATATTTTCAAACCTTTGTGGTTGGAATAAACAAACTACTTCACATTATAGCAATAATGCTATAATGCTATGCTTGCATTGTAACTCAAGGATAGCTTCATTCAAAAATGTTCAATTCTGATAGGAAAATGTTTTTACTTTACAGAAATCCAATTAAAAAAATGTACATTAACAAAACAAAAATGACTTTGAGCCAATATGAAAACATGCATGTGTTTGTAATGCATGTTAACAGGAACACAGTTAATCATATATTTACCATTTAGGCTTGTCAAAATAATCAATACAGACACTAACCTCTGCATTTATGAGAACATTTTATTTGAGTAAGTTCAAGTAACAAAGACAAAACAACTATACTAACAACTAACATCCAAAATCACAACAGCAGTGAAGGAAATGGTCATTGGTCCATAATAGAAAAGCAGTTTAAATAAGCAATGTTCAAAGGAATATAACAAATGCATAACTGTGACGTCACTTCACACTGAAAGTTGTTCGTGATCCACTTTTTATTGTTAATCCATGAATACACACAAACTATTTTCTTTCTACCTACATTTTTACACACAACTGAAAGTTTGATTGCTCCCTAAACAGCCCGGAGCCTCATATTGTTAACTGAAATTCATTATTTCGTGGATTAAACCTCATGTTCTCTAGCTTCGGTCTGAGCTAGTCAAGCCGACTAAAACATCCCTGTTGACATGTATATCAACTTGTGTAATCATAATCAGCCCCCCATAACTGGTGTCTCTGCATTCAAAACAATCGGCCATGAAAAAAAATACATGTTGGGTGATTTCTATTCCAAACGAATTACTAATTTGAGTACAAGTATCAATATTGTATAAACATGACCTATAAAATGTTTTACCTCTGCAGAAATGTTTTGCAGAAATGTTTTGGCACAGTCTTGAGCCACAATATTAAAGAAACGACTACAATTTTGTGTTGAAAAATCAGTGGTTTCATAATAGTTGTTAAAGTATTGAGCCATTTACTTGATAACGTAACTGAGTTGGAAACACTAATCCTATCCCTTCCTTTCAGGAGCCTTTTTGCTTTTTAGCTCGATCAGTTTAATTTGTTTAAAATATGGCCCAAATTATAAGAGTAGCTCATCTGCAAAAGTTGGTATTTGCTGATTACGAAGAGCTAATTCATCACAATAAAAACCTTATACTTTTATAGCACCAGTGAATCTGGACATTTACGGCACAGTTTCTCATCTTCCTTTCATTTGCCCTTTTCTGCAGATCCTCTTTACTGTAGTACGCCTATGTGTCGCTGATCATACTCCAGTATTAGAGCTGTTTGCCACATCAATAATCGTGATAGGGACCAGAGCCCAAGACAAATAGTGCCCGGAGTGAGGCTTTAAGTGACTCCTGTGTTTCAGCGGCGCTTGGAGCAGGAGTCCTTGGGAGGAGCTGAATTAATCCTGTAGATTTATGACTAAATCTGTCACGGATGAGAGAGGAACAGCCACGGCCGCTCTCTTGGACCGCTCCTCGGAGAAATACAGGGCCCCGAAAACACATGAGCGAAATGTGCAAGCTCCTAAACGGCCCTGATGATGGAGACAAGTATATCAAACATGAGTGAAGTGAACAGGGCAGCGAAAATACTGCTAAATTATAGTTGCATTGGGATCATGATGTTCAGTGCACTGTTAATGTACAAACTGTAGTGTGCCTTAACTGTCCCTCTGGTAACATCTTTAAATATGTAGCTTTTCTGGTGGAAGGGTACACTACCTGCTTGTCTCCATCGAGATGTGATTGCTTTGCCTGGAATGTTCCACAGTATGGCATTAATTTATCAATCTTGTATGTTTTCAATGGCAAATATACCTTGAAAACATGCATTCTTAATTTGAGCCTGCTCACCCCTCCACAGATCTGACCTATAACTTGGACTGTACTTGACTGCATGTAAACAGAGATAGAAAAGTAGCATATAGTGGACACATAGGTTGTAACTTTGTCAGCAAGATGAATTCTCACGATATTTGTGCGTTCACAAACTCATGAAAATTCATTTTGTCCCAGTCCCACTGCTGCGACTGGGTACGGCCCAAAAGTGGGAAAGAGACTGGACCAATCCCAGGGCAGCATTGTTTTAGGTGAGAGCCAAAGGTGAGGCGCCCAAATGCACCAAAACACATTTTGTGCACATGCTAATGTGCAGAGGGAATCGCTTTGTCCATTTGTGGATGTGAAAGATGTGTTTTTCTTTCAAATGGATTTAACAACAGTTTGATTTCTCAGCTTGATTGATAATGGCAAGAACTAAATTCAGAGAGCTAAAGCTGGGTTAGACATGCTGTACAACCCGGAACATTGCATTTGCAAGATTGAAATGCCTCTCAAAGCTCTACACACTGTAGTCATTCATTCACTTCAGTAGAACTTCTGCAGCTACAACTGGATGGGCCGGTCAGAAAGTGTGTGAAGTGTCTTGCTCAAAGCCATAACAACACCATGCAGTTGGTCTGAGTTGATTGTGAACCACTGACCTTCAGGTTGGGGGCACTGTGACTGGATGATGACTTGACCAAACAATTACAGTTTCAATACATTTGTCCACTTTAAAGTTTATAAATAGACCGATGTTAGTAAGTTGGATTTTTCTTTTGTCATCTAGTCTTGAAACAGAGCAACATAAAGTAACCCAAATACATAGCAATAGTGTGTGTGATAAGAGAATAAATAAAATATGCCTTGACCTTGTGCCAAAAGGACAAGTAAATAATGTGTATTTAGTTTTCCAGTGCTAAGAATGAATGCATCAAAGGGATTAAAGAAAGCTGCAAAATAGTGTGCAGCAGGTAGATAGTGTAATACGAATATGTAAAATCTACATCTTAAAAGCATAGAGAGGCAATTTACATACAGCAAGAATACAAAAATAAAGAGCACTTATGCAAATGTGAGGAGTGTGCTGCATAAATTACATGCTATAGTTTGAAAACTGAGTTCCAGGTATGGGTTCACATTCATATTTTACACAAACATGTAAAAAAAATCTAAACTAGAACAAAATATTGACATTATAACTGAACTCGACAATATGTCTAGCTCTATTGGAATGAATGACTTAGTGTTGTGTGTGTGTTTTGTGTACACCAAATAATGTAATACTAGTCCTTGAGCGATTTTCCAGTTGAACATAGCAGTTAATGATTATTTATCTTATACGTCTGCATGAACAAATCTGCCTACAACAGCAATGCATTGATTGGAGCTGGGATTAAAGCGCAAAACTTTGGGTTAGTGGGCAAAGCGCTCACCACTGAGCCACTGCTGCCTAAAAATATGTTACAATCACTGACAGAAAACGAAATATATTGCCAAAACTGAGAGAAATTGGCACAACGATAGTCAATCTAACAGAAATGTGTTAAAACATGTCTTTCAACGCATTAATTGAGGTTTAATCATCACAAATTAAACCTCAAATGTGAAATATTTGTAAATCTATCACAAAAATATCAAATTATACCCCTTTAAGTTAATTACATGACTTTTTGTTAATTTTGTATTTCTTTCCGTTCTTTTGTTGCATTTTTACTGTAAACTACATATTCAATATTCAACTTTTGCATTTCTTCAAAACAACATTCATAATAAGATCTACATTTTGATACACTGCCCATCACAAGTCGTTTTTTTCCGTTACATTGTGTCTAGTCGTCGTTCTAGTCTTCCATTATTTGTTTTAGCTCAACAGGTATTTCTCAAACCAGGCCACTGCGCTCTCCGCCAATGACAGCCAGAGTTCGTAGGTCAACTCTGCGTTACCATAGCCTCATTCTTGACTGTTGTGCCTGCCATTCCCCGACATCCCCGTCCACATCCAGCAGGCTGACAGAAACAACATCGCACTTATATTTCAGCCTGCCACACTCTAAATGATGAACATGTAAACGTCGTAGCGGCAGAGAAAGGCCAAAAGGGGGAGACTTTGGCTTCGCTCTGGCTCCGGCTGTGTGTGCGGCGCTTCACAACGCAGGTGGCATGTTCCATTACCGAACCATGATTTAGTTGACTCCCAGGTAATAGTCCGCTCCGGTGAGGTCAGCACAAGGCCAGTCTGAGAGAGAGGAGAGTTGGTTTGGGGGAAATGGAGGCAACAGACTCCAGGGGCGGTTTATGAGGAGGTGGTGTGCACAAGACTGAGCGAAAACAACACAAAAGAAAGAAGTGTATGTCCAGGCAATGGGGAGAGTCAAAGTTGGCCCACTTGCTAAAATTGTACAGACAAAAATAAATTACTAATACTAACTAGGGATGGGACGAGACACATTTCCCACAAGAAAAAACAAGATACGAGACTGAGAGAAACAAGACAAAGATTTATATATAAATAAATGGTGCAGTTCAGGTCACAATTTTGACCACCAAAACTTAATTAGATTTTATATTTTAGATGTAATTTTAGCAGTGCTTTTATAAATTATGATTTGTCAAAGAGGTGTAACTCACCTTAAGCATTTTTATTCATGCTAAAGTCAACAATTGAAAAAAACAAACAAAAAAACATTCTACACGTGTCTCCAATTTTGCTGCAATTTATTTTGAGATCGCTCCCTACCTCCTCTACCAACAGTACAAATAAATAATAAATACTACAAAGGTCATTAATGCTCAAGTAAATACATATTCATCTACCATAACCTTTGCAAGTTCCACTGATAAAAACAATATAATAGGACTGGGTGATATGGAAATAAAACATTAAATCATAATCCAATCCCTGTGACAATCTTGCTATTTCTGTCTTTTCGGTTAATGCACTTCCATTCTCAAACACAGACACTCTCCCCAATCCTCTCCTTTTATTTGTCAGTCTCTGTAAATGAGAGCTGATTTAACCAATCACAGTGCAGTATGAGCTGTCAGAAGAAGCAGATAGCTGTAGTTACCTTTTGAAGATAATATAAAATGACTTTGTATTCATAAACTGTGATAAAAGCATAAATGTGATCTAGGTAATATTACTTTCATACATATTGCAAACCCAATTATGCCTATTGTGTGATTCATTTTACATTTTGTGCAAGATTAAAACCTGTATCACAACATTGTCTTAGAGCATTTTGGATGGATTTTTAAAATATGATCTGAATATTATCATCAGGATTATATAAAACAAAAATAGATGTACTCAATATTCTCAATATCAACCACCCCAAACCAGGCTCCTTCTTACCACAAGGTGAGAGTGCTGCCAATGAAGTGCTACCATGACAACAAACGATCATATGAGAATTAATATACAACCCTAGAGCTAAGCATGTATTCCAGTGTTGCTACCCAAAGCTGAAGAACAGCAGGAGCATTAAAAATACTGATAAATAACCATTAAAAAGGAGCTGTACCTGATTTTTTCATGTTATAACGTAACATCTGTTTTCCCCAGTACAGCAATATTCTAAAAGCATTTATTCCTGTGAAAATTAGTCTATTGTGTGCTCTCTGCATCTAGTAGAGCGTTTTATTCTCCGCAAAGCAGAAAGTGTGCAGTTAGCATAATGTTTGCTTTACTGTGACGGCAAAACTAACTCTATAACTCATGGTGAATATTAGGAGGCTCAGAATTCATAAGGCAAGTGAGGAATACCTTCATGAACAGTGTTTTCAAGTTTTTAAGACAGCAAAAATACACTACAGTGGCTTTAAATCAAACCATTTACCTACATTATTCAAGTATACTTTTAAAAGAGTTAAAACACAAAAGGGTTTGGACAGGAGTGCATGCATATTTGATTAAAACCAAGCTACCCCTATATTCTGTCACTTTTGTTCGAGTGTCCGGAAAAGAGTTGGACGACTGGACATTTGTGTGATCAGCAGACAAGACCTGAGCACTCACGGCGCAGAGTCACCTGTCCACTCTGATCATCCCGCGCTTCACCTCCACACGTCGACCAGAGCATGACGGCGCGCTGATAAAACAAACCCGGGAACAGTGCACTGAGGACGGGCAGGATGGATCTGAGCGCAGGCCTCTTGGTGTGAATGTGCTCTGACAGGTCTGCCACATCAGAGCGTGGGATGACCGTCCACCAATGTCTCTCACTGTCCAGAGAGAGGAGCCGTGTGATTGGTTAGTCACAGCCTTGTCTCTCGCTGTTATCGTCACCTCAACATTTGGCGCTGGACTCATTGTTGACGAGAGAATTCTAGCTGGAACTTTCCATCGAGTTGATCCATTTTGTGTTCGGGTGATAAATGTGGCCATAGCGGTTTCATATTTAATGATGTTTGTCTCTTTAGTGTTGTTTATGTCAACATGGTGTGATTTATTAAATGTAGAATGTGCGTGAAACAATGGGACATTTATTGATTATTGCAAGAATTCAGTGTTTTTTGTCCAAAGTAATTCGCATAGATTGATGTTGTCATATTTAATGCAAAAACCTTTAGAAACATCAAAATCAAACAAAAAAAAGGGAAACTATATCTGTAGTTTCTCAAAGCTGATGTCACTCCTCAAGCTAAAGCACTTGACACTTATCTATCCCTCATCATATAGAATCAGAGTCCATCTACACTTGAGTAAATGGGATGCTATAGACGACAGCTCAGGCAAATGAACGACCACACTGCGGGGATCAATAACAGTATTTGAAGACGTCTCTAACCATTAAACTATAGTTGCAACGAAGCCGAAGCCTGGCCTGGATTTTACATGCCTCGTGATTTATCAAAGCTGTTTTGTTGGTAACTCAATGGGTATGTTCACAGTTGGGACTAAACTGGGACTGAACCCAGAACTAAACCTGTTCAAGACCAAGATTAAACCAGGAGAACAGGACCAAACAAAGTCTACATCACGATCAAGCCCAGCCTCAGTAAAACCTACCACTGCAAACATATAGTTTAAGTATTGTTGTATTGTTCTTGTCCCTGTCACTCTTAACACCAATCATTTTATCTTTGCCACTTCATAAAAAAGTGATTCTGTTCTTGTTCCTGTACCAACCTTAAAGATTTTGGAGCCTACTGCTCTGAATAAAAAATGTCTGGAGCTGTAAGAAGTGTGGGTCGATGAAACATTGCTTTAAAAAAGTTCTGACCAGAACTGCATTGCGGAAGTACCAAAGATAGAGGAGTTTTGAAGGAATACTCTATGTTTATGTCTTTTTCTCTGTATCTAAAAGTGAGTACAGTTTGGATGACAGGAAAAGTGAATGTCTTGATTTTTTAGTTATTGTTTTGTTTTTTTTTTCCTCAATGACAATATTCAGATGAAAATAGGGTAATTCATCATAAATGTGTTAAAACGTGCCTGTAAATGTCTTGGTTGAGGTTCTAGTATTGCACAAATCATGAATGGACTGTATGGACTACAAAGGTGAACATTATTTGAATATTTGAAAGAATACACTGTCTGCGAGCTTTATTTTTAAAATTTTCAGTTTTTTAAATACATTGGATACACAATGTTGGGGAGAAAAGTATTTAGTTAGAGAATACTGAATACCTTGTTTACTTTCAAAGTAAAGTGTAAAGCAAAGTAAAAGGTACATAGGATTAAAACAGCTTTAGGTTTGTTATACATTTAATAATCACTTAGAAGTAAAAACCGCTCTCGCACAAACTACAAGAGCTGTGTTTTCTTATTTTTGTCACTAATACTGTACAGTTTGAAGTGCACATTGCGTGATGTAGTACACATCAAGTGTTCTGAATGACTCCAAATGAAAAAATAAGTATACTGGAATATAGTAACCCCAAAATAGTACTCTGAATACGAATTTTTGTATTTGGTTACTTCCACACATTATCCACAAGAACAATTGTAATAATATACTTTTTTCAATACATGTCCCACCTCTAAAAGTGAGCAGCTCTGCCTAAATGTTTTGTCCGACTGCCGACTGTTTTGCCCTGTAACACGCCACACTTGTTTTATGGATTATAAATGATCTCATTAACTGTAGCGCTCGTTAGCTCTAGGTCCTAATTAACCAAAATGAATATAGTATCCTGACAAAGACAATGGCACCGGCAAATTGGCAATTGACCTGCTTGGCCGATGTGCAGAGAGAGGTGAAGTGACAGGAGCTGGCTGATATGTTTTGAAGCATCTCTCCAACAAAACCTATAGCTCCTTCAGCTGAGATAATCCTGGGACATGTTTTGGCTGTAAATCAATCGTCCAAGGCACAAACAACTATTATAGCCATTTTGTAAGGTTCATGAGCGCTTGTAATTACGGGCATCAGCAGAAAAACACTGGTCTCTGACAAATGGCCCACTGCCAAATAGCTTGTGTGAAACATTGAGAAAAAGGGGAGATGACAGAAAAGTCGTGCCTTAAAAAAAGAACGATCGGTGCTTCTCAGACGACCTGCTAAATGCCAAACGCCATCTTGTCAGCGAGATAAGAGATTAAATTATGTCAACTCCCTGTTAATATCTCGTAATGTTAACATGTGCAAGCATTCGGAGGCAGGGTAAACGGTTTATTAAAGCAAAACAGTCACAATCTCATGTAAAAAGTGCGGCTCACAATTACCCTTTTTCCGCTGAGGCAGTTTGAAGTTAGGTTTGGGCCTAATTTTCAAATAGCGCTTGGGTTTTGACAGCTAAACTAGCCTAAACAGTGGCTGGTGACAGAAACAATTTGCCAGACTAAAACCGTCTATGTCATACGGCGCTATTACAGATTTTTGTATTTATTTTACTTTTCAAACTGTATCACTTCAAGAAAGCTTTGGAATGTAATCATAAAATACTTAGGTTTATAAAATGCAGGCTTGCACACTGACTATTATGTGTTGTAAGAAAAGTGGACTATACATTGATCAAACTCTTATGACAAGTGACAGTGAAGAACATGAATGATTACCTCTTTATCATTTTTAATATTAATGGAAACTAGTAGGGCTGTATTCAAAACTCTCACAATGCAAAACTGCACTGACAAGGCAGGAAAAGTATTTAATTTCTAAATCTCCAACTAACTCACTCCATACTAGTGTTGTCACGATACTACAATTTCAAACTCGGAGGGAATATACTCGATCCCAATTTCCATACCACGATAATAATTAAAACATGATCTTTTTAAGGTCAAGGTTTTAGACAATAGACTTTCAATATAAAATAATACTTCTCTCTTTATTAAATATTGTGATTTTGTACACATTCTGATCAAGCTCAAGATCATTCCAAAACTGGTCAGGAAAGGTTACATTTTGTTCTGTTTATTAGATTTTTTCTTTAGTATCTAGTTTTGATACTAGTTTTAGTTTCAATTAGTATCTGATTTTTGATACTTTTGACAACCCTACTTTATGCCTTCTCCTTTCTGCTCTGGTCCAAATAAAGCCTTTATAATCCCAATAAAATAATTTGTTAATTTAAAGAACAAATATTATGCAAATTTTACTTTTAGCCATGTTCTAACATTGTTCCGTCATCAAAAACATGTCAGGAGAAGCATTTAGTTTGATTCACGTTTGTTGGATGAATGCTTCTTTGAAAATTCTCTCTTTCTCCAACACTGCGTTCTGAACTCCTTCGATGTGTGACGTAGACGATGCCGACGTCACTTATCCCACAATCTGTTGCTGTTTTAAGTCCTTAAATCACCGCCAGACTCGCTCTGAACATTTCTTCCGTCTAATCACGATAACTTCAGCTTCATTAGATCCACTGTTTACTGCAATGCATTGTCAGTAAATCTTTACATGTGTGTAATTGCCTCTTCAGCCAGTAGATGGCGCCACAGCTAAGTCAAAATGGCATCTCGCAACCCAGTGATCAAGCATTTTATTTTTAGTTCTAACATGAGACGTCAAACTGAAGACACTCAAGAGCAGGTTTAAAGGCCAATAACAATAAAAAAAAAAAAAGCATAGTATTTTTCCTTTAAAAGTGTTGGTCAACTAAGACATGACTAACTAAAAGGCAGAGGGCCGGAAACAAATAATCTTCAAAAGTTGATACATTAGAAGAAGGAACATTAGCAAGAACTAGTGAGTAATGAGAAGTCAAATTATTCAGAGCTTTTAATTTGCAGCTTTTTCTTTTTATCCCAAGGGTGATTCAAGATTGCTGTGATCCTAAACTTTGAAATTGTCCAAGGAAGAAAAAGTGTTTACTTGTACGTTTGTGATCCGTTCCAATCAACAGACAATATACCGTGTAGTATAATATGCCAATAGCAGAAGGGTTGTAAAATGATTATCTGATTGGTGTATGCATAGAATTAAATCCTAACCCCGGAATTGGAAAGCAACAACATCAATGATAGTGTTACAAACCAATTTTTAAAACAGATTTAGAGATTCCGGGTTTTGTTTTATTGGTTTAGCTGCAGATGTTTCAGAGGAGTTGCCCGTTTCAGAGCAGTGCAGCATGACAAAGAGCTCTGGTGGCGGTAAACAAAGGCACATACATTTGCACCAGAGACACAAGCTGTAAGTGGTGACTAGAGAGTGAGCGCGGCACTTGTCAATTAATCCTATCTGGCACCAGTATGCTGGCCTTTATGAGAACAAATGTCAGCTTTCAAGACAAGGACGAGATAACCTTTCTTCATGAAACTGAGCCTCAGAGACCACGGCTATCACACTGCAGTCGGCTAACGCGCAAGGACTCCCTAAAACTCCACGACCGAGTAAACAAAATATTTATCTAACACAAATCCTTTTTCCAAGTTCAAACATATCAGCATGCTAATTACTGCCACCTCGTGCATGCAAAATATCTTGTGAAAAATCTGCACAAAATTTTAGTTTTTGGAGCTGTTCAGGGAGAATGACAAAAGTCAAGTTAAAGGTGCACTATTGACTGTGGGTTCCTCAACCTGCTTGTCTCCATGGAGAGTTTTGTGTTGCCCAGAATGTTCCTCATTACAGCATTAACCTTCTCTATCTTGCATTTATTCAATTACTGATGTTTTTATTTATGAAAAATACCATGAAATACATTATTTCTTACTGTGAGCGGTTGGCTTACTTGGCTTGTTGGCATCACCTGCTTGTCTCCATGGGGAAAGATAAGTTTAATGCCATATTGTGGAACATTTTAGGCAACGCCCATGGACACAAGTAGAGGGCTGACTCTTGACCAGAAAAGTTGTAATTAGTAGAGCTGTAATCCTTTAGTCGATTAATAGGCCGATGGTGTCTCAGTCGACCAAAATTTGTATTCATCATTGCCAGACTTGTTCTGAGCACTTCCACCGCCAGATTTTGTTCATTACAACTGTGTGCTTACATACGAATGTCTGGGGCAAGCTAGCTTTTATTTTGTTGGTAATGGTAATTCCCTCTGCTACCAGTGGATGGAGTGCTAACACAAATCTTGGTATTACGATTACGAGGGATTATCTCACTGATATAAAGTCATTCTTTCAGTACATTCTTTTAAGTTCTAAGATGCCAAAGCAAATATACTAAAAAGCAATTTTAAATGACAATAAGAATACAAATAATCCATACCCTTTTAAGCTACACTTACTTTAAAGCCAGAAACGGAATATGTGTGTTTGTCAAATAATGCATGAAACATTATAGTTGGCATCAGTAACTTCAACAGCAGCTCTCCTTTTACATTCATGGTTTAACATGTGTGGCCAATGCGCCGGTCACGCTCACTGACCACAAGAGGGTTAACTTGACAGTTGATAGACAAGTTATTAGATTATAAACAGCAGGGACTATAAGGATGGTGTAATATGAATCAAAAAATCAAGAGCAACAGCAAGAACTCCAAATGTTAGCACAGGATTCTTTTTTCTGCCAAGCTTTCCATTTATGTTGTTTACCTGCTCAGCATTTTGCGTCTTATAAAGCATGATGTATATGCGGTCTGTAAAATGACATTTCAAAATATGTGCTGTGGTATCAAAATCACACAAAACAGTACATTTGCCGGTAAGTCAACAGTTGTACAAGTGCCTCTATTACATCTTCAGTGCACAGACTGACAGACAGGAAAATACTCAGCAGGCATCGCCAAACAGACACTAACCGACACAGATCCTGAGAATGTCGCCGCTGAGAGAGAGAGAGAGAGATAGGGAGAAATAGAGAGATGGGAGATAGAGGGAGAGGAGAGAGAGAAAGGATGACAGAGAGATGAGAGTGACGAGGGGGGGGGAAGGGAAGCGAGAAAGCGAGACAGGGGAGAGAGGAGAGGGAGCGAGAAAGGTGAAGGGAGAGAGGAAAGAGAGAAGAGAAAGGAGATAAAAAGGAGAGATGAGAAAGAGAGTGTGAGAGAAAAAGGAGAATAGAAAGAGTAGATATGAGCAATAGGAGACAGAAAGTGAGGGGAGAGAGGACTAGAGAGACAAAGGAGAGAGATGAAGAGACAGGAGAAAGTAGAAGAGAGAAAAGAAAGAAATGAAAGAGTGAATGAGAGGCAGAGCACGACGGGAGAGAAAGGGGTGTGAGGGAGAGAGATGGTAAGGGGAGAGAGAAGGGAGAACTGAGAGAGGAAAGGTGAGCGATAGGTGAGAGAGGGAAGAGAGGAAAGAAACTAGAGAGAGAAAGAGAGAGATGGGGTTGAGAGGAGGGAGGACAGTGCGAGATGTGAGAGAGGAGGGGTGTGAGAGAGAGGAATGGAGAACGGGGAGAGGAGAGAGTGAGAGGGGAGAGAGATGGAAAAAAAAAAGAGACAGAGAACGGAGAGAGGAGCGATGAGCGATAGGAGAGAGAGGAAAGAGACAGGAGAGAGCAAGAGTACAGGAGAGAAACAAATGAAAGAGGAGACAGAAGAGAGGAGAGGCACGACACAGAGGGAGAGAGGACAGAGGGAACGAAGAGAGAAAGGAGAAGAGAGAGAGGAGAAAGAGAGAGGGGCAGAGAGAGAAGTGCGGTGAGGTGAAACATCAATTTCCAGGTTAGCTGCTCTGCATGGCTCAGGCAGGTATCAGGCGTGACCCACCTGGGAGCGATAAGCAGGTGCTGAAGCTGATCTGCCACCAGCTCTGCTCCTGCTCCTGCTCCAGCAACAACACACACAAACAATCAGCTCACAGAGAACAAACTCAACTGGAGAGAAGAACTGTGGGCTATGCTAATGACCGATGAAGAATCTCCACAGCGGCTTTTGTAAAGACGTGGGTGAGCAACAGTAAACTTAGCGTCATTTTGAATATGTTGTAGTTTTAAGACCAGTAAAATATATCTTTGGCCAGAAAAAATAAACGTGTCCGGCCAGTAGGGCTGTATACTTTTAGTCGTTTTGTCAATTATCGATGGTGTCTTAGTCAACCAACATTTTTATTAGTCGACTAATAGTTTTATTTGGATTTAAAGGGTTCATGTGGCACAAACAGCAAAAAAAAGAGGATATGGAGTGAGTTTCCTGAAGATTTGGAGTCCAACATATAAATACACAGTTTCCTAGAAGTTATCTGTAAAAATAGTGTTGCAATTGTGGTCTTTTGAGTACAGTTTGGCTCAGATACATGGACATACTTTATAGTTTTGATATAATTTTGCAACACCCCCTTTAAGTCGATTAATCGGTCAACAGGGCAGGTCTTTAGTCGACTACAGCCCTACCGGCCAGACCCTCAATGCGTAGCTGTGCGCACACAAACTGTTACACAGGAAAACTATTCACAATTTGAACCTTTTCCCTCCTTGCTCATCTGTTCCATGCCATCGTTGCAATTAGTGCCACAGACTCCACTCCCTGCCGGCACAATTACCTGAAGCTCGGTTCTCTCGAGTGAAAAAAAGTCTATAACCCCTGATCTAGATGTATATTCATTCTACTAAATAGGCCCGTCACAATTAAACATTTTGAAGCATGATATATTGCCACAGTAGAATATCCCGATATATGATCATATTGAAATTGTTTTTTTGCCATTGTTTTATTACTGGGATTAAAAGAAGGGTTTACTGGGAATGTCCTGCTTTAGGGTTATAATGGACAATCCCAGCAAACCCTTCTTTTAAATGTATTGTATCATTTAAAGATTTAAAGATACAACAAATAAATACAAGAATGAACCAATAAATAGCCAGCAAAGTAACGTATTCAACCCTCTTCAGCTCAAATTGTATTGCAGTACACAAACAATAACATAAATCTCCCAACAATTGCAAAGAAAAGCACAATATATTGTTCCATCAATATGATTGATTGAACAAATTCAATACAGTAATACGGTAATTATCGTGACAGGCCTACATTATTTCAAAGTTAAATAATTTCTTCACCCACATAGGATTTGCAATAGCCCCCCTTGCTGAAGGATACTGACAAAAATAACATGTAGTTCCTTCTATTTTTTAGCATTTTTCTCGATAACGGTATCCAATCAATATTAATTAAATATCAGGATTGTGTTAAAATGTGCTCGTGAATATCTTATTGACATTCAAGTCTCACAAAAACATGAATGGACCATAAAACTAACCACAAAAAGGCAGAAATATCACAATGGACATTTCTAACTCCTTTTTGAGATACTTCAGTATATCTCCCATCTCAACTTTTGGTTTAAAAAGCTGTAAGTTGTGGAAAAGTGAAGAGATTTACGGTTTACATTTGTGCTCATTCACTTCATTTCAAATACATCTCTGTGAATGTTACTTTGACAGAACAGAGAAGAGATAAGATGATTCACTCGACAAAATCCTTCTTACTTTGGGGCAATTTTGGCTCCTACCCACCTCTGTTTGCAATCAGACTTTGTTCAGATTGATGAAGACTAAACAGTATAGCAGCCCATTGTGTGAAACTGCTCCTTTGAGAGTTCATTCTAAGTTTGTGGGAGGAGTGAGCGCGGTGCCACATTTAGTCAGGTAATCTTCCCTGTGTCTGCGTCTGCTGTCAGCTCTCAGCTCTGAACAGCAGCTCCACGTTCACTCAGACAATTTCAATTAACTTTTACAACCTGGAGAAATATCACCACCGCCATCCAGAGCACTTCTGTCTTTGTCATGTCTCTCTTTTCATGTCTGGTCATTACAATGGCTGAGAATCACAGCAGCAAAAAGGTAAATAGTCAAACTTATTCTAGATGCATAATGTAGCAGTTTTCATATGCCGAGAAAACAGATTAATGAAAAAAGACATTTCTACAAAGACATTTCATTTAATACACAACAATACTTACTGCTTTGATGGGGAATTGTATTTAAACAACAAACAGTGATTCACCAAATAAAACGCAATGGTCAACTTTTAGACTCCTAAACTGGCTATAGATGAAAGTGAGCAGGCGCTTTTTAAATAAAACTGAAATGCTGATTCCCCATCTTTGGTCCTGACTCTGGACCAGGAGGCCGGTCCCTGAGGTCCTCAAAGTGCGAGATGGTTCATATGGCACTAACATGTCAGAGATGTACTTTGGTGCTTGGCCGTGGAGAGACTTGAACACAAGCAGAGCTGCTTTAAAGTCAATTCTCTGAGCCACAGGAGGCCAGTGCAGAGGCCTGAGCACAGACTAATGTGGTCGTACTTCCTGGTTCTAGTCAGGACCTGAGCAGCAGCGTTCTGGATGTACTGCAGCTGTTTTACAGGTTCACGGGTGTAAATTAGCCCAAGTTCTCCAACCTCGTACAAGCATCTCTCCTGCTAAGGTTAATGCTAAGGTTAATACACTGTCCCTGTCTAATTAAATAAATAAACTAAACTAAACTTTACAGCTTGTTTGGAAAGGCCAGTGAGCAGGATGTTACAGTAGTCTAATCTACTGGAGGCAAATGCATGGATAAATCCAAATCCACTTTATTTGTATAGCACATTTTATAAACAGAACTGTTTCCAAAGTGCTGCACACACAAACGGCAAAACTAAGTATATAATAACAACAACTCAATTTGATCTTACTGCTCGTAAAATCAAATCCAAGCTAAATGATAAAACCATAAAATAGAAATAAATTAATAGAACAAATACATTTAAAAAATGTTAAAACACAGAGGACCACACAACTAACGCGGTGTTAAAAGCCAGAGAAAGTCTGGTTTAGACATTATGCCTTCGATTTTGGCGATGTTTTTAAGATGGCAAAAAGCTGTTAATGTTGTCCGGTTTGATTATTATCAGAGGTGACTGGAGGTATTTTTTGACAAGTGACTTGATTTTATTTGAAGCTAAAGTTATCAAAATGTAAACCTGAATGTTGTTAGCATGATAAACCCCATAATAATGATAAACCTATACATATACATAGCGCGGTTAGCAAGCGGAGAGAATATAGTGCGGGATACGTCCTGATGGATGGGGTGTTTGCAGACAGCGCTGAACCATGGACCCCATTATTTCCTGGGGGAGCGAGGGGGGACGAGGGCACCACAGAGGAGAGATAAGAGATGATTGACTAAACCCAAACACCAGTCCCACACGCAGCCAGTCAGCGCCCGCTCCACAGAATCCACTCAGGAATCCACGGGACAGGCCTGACAGTACGGGGCTCACAGGAGATCAAACCCTTTCCACAAATGACGGAGGAGAATATTCTGCCAACAACCAGCCATTAATAACTTTATATGGAGAAGATCTGATATCAACAGGGCTATCCTTATTCTGATTGGAAAGATAACGAAAACACACACAACTGCTGTATCTTAAATGGGATCAAACTAGGCTCAAGTGCAGATTTTCAATGTGTGTTGGATGTGAGGGAGGTCATTGCACAGTTGCTTCTCAGTAGGAAGGTTGAGAGTTCAAATCTTCCCACCAAGAAAATGTCAACATTGGTCAAGTTAAATTGCAATTGTAATTTTCACAGTAACAACTAGTACAAGATTATTTGTATGAATGCTTTAATGTTTTGTTTACTTTGTTTAGTTTTTATTTCATTTTAGGGAACCATAATGTATTTCAAATGGTGGAATTTCATAATGTGTTTTACTGAGCTGATGTAAAAAAGGAACTAAGTAATTGTAGGATCATAATTAAGCATAGTGTATGTTTTAGGGAAGCAATTAACCATTTAGTAGTTGACTAGTCAGCAATAACTTTTTCGATTAGTTGACTAGTCAAACGATTATTTTTATTGCACACTGAGACTTTTTAATTACGTTATCAACCAAATAAAATTGGAAATACGGCGACTGAAGGCTTCTTGATAGAGTATATTTACAAATAAAGCGTATTATTGATGAAAATTGATGAAGTTTGATTTAATAAGGCTGTGGTCTTTGTAATAAAAGGTCTTTTTGTAGGTAATTTAGAGTCTGAATTCTCCAGATGATGATTATGATTATCAAAATATGGCGGCGATATTTTTTATTAAGTGTCAACTATAGTCATAATTGGTTGATTAATTGTTGCAGCCCTAGTATTTATTGTTTTGAGCACCTGCCCAGGGACTGCAGATGAACAGTACTATCTACATTTGGCAGAGATAATATTTTCTTTTGTAAGATTAGTGAATTTGCACATGTAAAATAAAGAATAAACTAAATAATCTTGGACATATCTTCTCTGCAACGCTATGGGTTCTTCTATCCATTACCATAAACCATCCATAATGTCATTTGAATTGTGGTGAATTGTGGAGATGTTCTTGTATCGTTAGTGATATATTTGCATGTGTCAGTTCTGCTAATAGCTGAATGAAATGAATGTATACACGTTTTGTGCATTTTTTATTGTCTAAATAAGTAACTGATGAGAATTATAATCCACTGCATTTAGTGGGAGATCTTACTCGTGGTTGAACCTCTTAAAGGGCACTCAGCTTGATGTTAAATATTATTATTGAAAACATATGACTTTATGCCTCATTTACTTTTACATTGGTATGATGTATATGCTATTATGAACTGTACTTCATTGTCTCCTATGGCTTTAAGTAATGAACAGTGTCACGTTTGCTTTAATGCTCTGCTGCTTGTTATTTGGATTTAATATCTAATTACAGCAGGCTCAGGTTACACGTCTTCTACAGGTCATTAGATTTAACATGAGATTAGGGCAACAACTAACCATTATTTTTCTAATCAATTAATTTAGCAATTGTTCTTTCTATAAACCGATAATGTTTAGATTTATGAAATTTGACCATCTGATCAATAATCACTTGTTTTAGCAGCACTTGAGATGTATTTTAGTGGTATACTATTTTATCATTACCAATTCTTCTCATTTGTTTTAACATTTGTAAATTACATTACACCAGCTGTTAATATTTGGTCTTGTATTTGAAGGACTTTTAGGGTTCTCGTCTATTTCATATCCATTTGTCCTTGCTGCCCACTACAACAACTAACAACTACCACCACCCCGCTTCACAGATCATTTATCTGAAGAGTTTAGACAAGAATTGAGATAATATAAATATCAGATTGATTTATTTTAGAATTTGGACTTTCAACTTGTTAGATTAATAAATCCTTGTTGATTTCTCGAAAATACATTCCATTCAGATCAGCAAATCAGGAGACAGGAACAGGAAAACTGACTTATAATGCAATCCACATTTCTCCTGCTTATTTTTAAAACACTCACAAATGCTGTAGTGATTCATTATGTGCATAAAGACATACATTAGTAACCAAATACAGAGAGAACTTTCATTTCATTTCAATTTAATTAAATTTATTTTTATAGCGCTCAAAATCACAACAGCAGTTGCCTCATTTATGATTTCATTCTCATCAAGAAGAAAAGTTAATAGTGATTGAAACCTTCAAAAGCCAATGTCCAGGGCCCATAGTTCCACCATCAAAACAAGGAGGCGTTTGGGAAGAAGCAGCAGACACCGTCAACACATTTTGGGCAGGCTCTAATAAGTCCTTCCTTGGGGCTACTTCCTGCTCGCTAATTATTATTGAATTAGAAATGCAGCGGAGCTAATTAAAAGTGCAAGGTAAATACTATGGCACTAGAACAACGCTGGAACCAAGAGAGTTGAGAAGGAAACAAATGAAAAAGTGGTTAAAAAAAAGTAGGAGAAACTAGGTGGATTTGTGGGCGTTGTCTGTGAAGACTTCACACTAGGAGGGGAAAAAAAAGAATACTGGCTTCCACTGTGGCAGAGTGACACCTTTCAGCAACATCTAAGAAAGAAAAATAATTTCACCTATTTGTACAAACAGAAAATGTGATCAAATTTGAAATGAACAAATATTCAGCTTAGCGCTTTTTTAATCAAGACGTCTTCATCCAATGAGTAAAAGCATGCTGCTAAGAGCCGATTGCAAACTTTGAGGAATTAATTTGTTACATTTACATTCAGAACATAAAGAAAGAGAAATATGAGATTTATTTGTTCATCCAACTTGATTTGATTTAGAAACTAGAGATGACTACACTTCTGCATCTAGGATTATTGGATCTCCTCTGCCCCAAATTCAGGACATCTGCAAAAACCGCTGCAGGAAAAAAGCCCTTTGCATCATGCAGGACCCAGTCACCCAGTCGAATAGTGTCTTCTCCTACCTCCCCATTAGTGCTGGATTTCATTGTGTTGTTTTTAAACTAACTTATTCAGCAGGAAAACCTCTCGATAACAAAAAAAACTTGCAACTTGAACTTGTAACTTTACAATTACAAACCATCTCGCTTTAACTTCAAATTGGTGACATCACAGGTAGAAATCCAGAGATCTCCTGTGCTGTTTTTAAGTGCATAAAGTGGCGTTCATTCTGAGCGCTTCTTCCTCAAATCACATTCAGTCCAACTACGTGCTTGTATTAGAATTTCGGTGTAAGCTTGCTCTTCTTTATTTCCCCATGGTCTTTCCCTCTGCCAATCCTAATGAGGGAACATCTTACTGTTAGAAAGTTGTGGTTTTCAGTGTACATTATTTTAAAGGACCCATATTATGCATTATTTTTTGTATTATAATTAGTCTTTAAACCTGCTCCTGAGTGTCTTATTTGACAGTCATGTTTTAGATTTAAAAATGAAATGCTTTTACAAAGAAAAATTACTTTCACTATCACTGCGTTGGGAGATGCCATTTTGTTTTAGCTGTGGCTCCATCTACTGGCTGTAGAGACAATTAAACACATAAATATGTATATAAATATGTAAACGTGTAAATATTTACCCACAATGCTTTGCAGTAAGCAGTGGATCTGACAAAGTTGTAGTTATTGCTAGAAATGTTCCGAGCGAGTCTGGCAAGGATTTTAAGGACTTTAAGAACAGCAAAAGACTCTGGGTAAGTGACGTCAGCATCTTCTACGTCACACATCGAAGGAGTTCAGAACGCAGTGTTGGAGAAGGAGAGGATTTTCAAAGGAGCATTCATCAAACAAACGTGAATCAAACTAAATACTACTCCAGATATGCTTTTGATGACAGAGCATGGTTAGAACATGGTTAAAAGCTCAAAAAAGTCAATTTTGCATAATATTTGTCCTTAAAGTTCTAAATCATGCCACATGTGTCCTTTATGCCCGACACCTTTACCTTAACAATTAATGATCCTATTCCTTCCCGGGAGAGGAAATCCACAGTTAACATGATATATTATCAATAAAGTATTCTCATGAATCATCAAAAATAACCGTTTTTATCAGAGCAATTTTAGAATAGCAAGAGAAGACTTTTAATTGGCGTCTAATCTAATGTATATAATGACATTTGAGACATCCCTGTGAGTACAATAATTAGCATAACTGAGACATGGGACCCGGACCTCTCAGCAGAGAAGTGGAAGTCTCCTATCCTGAACAAATGTTGCTTTGCCTCATCCACAACTTAATTGCTCAGCTGAGGGCTTAATCTGCCGAATCAGGGCAAAGTGGATTAGGAGATGAGAGCATTTAATCAAAGTGTTCTTCTCGTCTAATTACACATCCCATTTCCTGACACTGTGCTGTTATGGAGTTATCTGCCACAGCGTTTGAACATCAGCACACTTTAGCTGCCTCCCTGTGTGGATGGGCCCAGCGCCTGCATGTGACACCCTCCATGGATCTGAAACACCAAGGGCAATAACAAGACACAACAATGATAATTACAGTATACACTACGCCATGTATCAAGAAGACGCAATGGGAGGCGATGCAAACTACAGCGTGTTAGGATCTACAATACAATTCAATACTCAATAGCAAAAATATGTACACAGTATGGCAATCCATCAGAAAATTGTGTCTGTAAATGTTGTGGTTGAGGTTCAAACATCACAAAGCAAAGGATGAACAGCAGAATTATCCAAAAAGGTCAGAAATATTACTTTTACACAAAACATCTGTTCATTTTTGCAGCTTTTCAAAACAGTTTTGACTATAGAGTTCAACAGTTACCATCATGAAGTTAATTTCCCAATCATTTTCCCTATTCACTTTATTTCGGAAGTTGCCGTGGGCACCGCCATCTTTTTTCTGGTTGTATTAGTTTACATGGAGCAGGCGAGCTCAAGGCTAAATTTCTGGCCGGTGCATTGCTGACTGGTTGTTGCACGCTTTACTCAAATCCATCTACTTTATATATTATTTTAGCTGCGAGACTTTTCCCTCGTTTGCCACTTACATGAAACAAGTTCCCGCTCTAACGGATGTGCCAGTACAACGGATGCGCGGATAAGTAGCAAAAAGAGGCAAAAGTGGGCGGGATAGGGTGAATAAGGTGAATAGACACAAAACAGATAATAATACAAGTTTGAAATCTTGCTTCGAGCTAATCAGCTACTGGTGACAAAAAGAGCTAGAGTTTTATTTAAAATCTGTTTCTGACATTTTACAAACTGAAATAGTTGGCCGAATATTAAGTTTTAAATGTGTTTATATGGACTGATAACAACACAATAGTTATCCCACACCTGGTCAGCCTCCACTGTTAAGTCTATGGGGAAAATTAATGGGAAATTTACTTAAAGGGCCTGTACCTGATTTTGAACTGTGAGACAGGAACATGTTTTTGTTTGAACCGTTAGCCCCTTTTGCATATAGTTCCTCTAACTCTCCTTAACTGCAGCATGACAGAGAATCACATGTGTGGGATAGTGTCAAGGGGTTATTTACCCATGATTCATAGTGTACAATGTGCCTGACTGGCCGGAATGAGGTGACCCTGGCAATCACTTACCTAACAAAGTGCATTTATAATATGCACAGATTATACATTACAAACCCAATGTCTTTACATGAAGTTGCTTCTCCCAAACTGTGTGTAATGTAAAGAGAATTTATTTAAACTAGAGTAAATACAAATTAGGTACAGGGCCTTTAAGGAATCAATATTACACCAATTGCCATACAACATGTTTTAATATATCTTCCAGTTCTTAAACGATGGAAAATGTTTCTATATAAACTTTTGGTATATACAGGATTCATTTGATGGTTCTTGGATGACTGCAGTTCAAGTCCTGTTTTGCTTTCATTTAGAATAGAGTTGAACATTGTTAAGTTCTATTTTACATTTGCTGACTTTGAAGTCCTGTTAAGTCCCTGTTTATCTCATATTTATAATGTCTGTTGGAGTCCAGTAGGTGACATTAGAGATAAATCCTTCCTGAAATGATGCTTTATGTGACAGTGATCAGTAGGAAGGAACCACGAAGAGCATCTGACATTTCAAAAAAAGATATAAGATCAAGCTTCAGACACTTCACCGTAAACTAAAATGGTGCAATAATAGGAAGCCTCATCACACAAAACTTAAGTCGTTTTATCATAAAAGCTTTAGGAATAAGTTGAAGCTGTGGACTATAGTGTTGTGCAGATTTTAGACATCACTTGAAAGGCAAAAACAAGAACGCATCCACACAACGTTTGTATGTTTTGAACTACTCAGTCTGTGCTAAAGTTAAAAACAAGTGATGCATCTAATTGATCTAATTATTACTGGCTGTTGTACATATAGTATCCCCTGCATTACAATTAGGGACAGGACAAGATCTTATGGCACAACATCTCGCAAGATAAAATTACCACAAAAAAACACTGTTAACTGTGCTGAGTTACACGTCTTGTGAAACCAAAAAAACAACACTGCTAGAAATGACAAGAAAAACATTTGGATTAAATTATGACGCCAAAATTGTCAACTGAAGCACACAATTTATTTATTATTATGTCAAAATATTGTCTCTCTGTTGTGGACCCAATCAATCTTTCAATGTTTCAAAATAAAATACTGAATACATTAGATTTGAAAGGCTTTTGTTGCAGCCAATGCTAAGATAATAAATCTACACAAGAGCTAGATTTGACTCAAGGGTAAATAATAAGTAAATAATATCAGAATGAAAAATATTTACAATCCAAGAATCATTTCATATTCTTCGTTTAAAACCAGATACTTTCACGAACTGCAGATTTGAATTTGGAGTTGCCTGAAGTAAAGCCAGAGGGGAAAAAAAGAATATTGTGGATACATTTTAGGACACTTCTTGCTCATGTCATCAAGACCAGTGGTAAACTGTCTGATTTATTCAAGTGAGCAGAACGGAATGTACACTTTTCCAATAGAGCTTACACTGCTGTTTTCAGTCAATATGACTAACAGCCCTTTATTCAGCAGTGGAATTATTTGTCTCCCCTGCTTCAGTGTGCACAAAAGATCATAAATCTTACAGTTAAATTCAAATACAATATGTTTAAATGTACTACTGCACTTCCCACATATATTCTTACCGTCATAAACTTGCTCAATGGTCAAACATACATAATTTACACTGCATTTTTTGCTGGTGAAAGCCCACACTTTAACTCATAGTCGCTGCTGTTATTTACAGCTTAGTACCAAGAATAACACTTTCTCAATTTTAAATAATTCAGTTTTTGGTTCATATTTCTTGAGACGTCTATTTGAACCACTTTAGGCAGTTACAGTCTGGACATTGGCCAGTTTGTCACAAGGCAGAGAGAATTATATATTACTGTCACCAACACTGTTCAGAGATAACAGATATAAAAAATATAGAAAACAAATTAAAAATAAACAACATTGAGTTAGTTTTACAGCTAATTCACTCCTCAACGCCAATATTTGCAGTTTGTATGGATTGCTAAAAGAATCATCTGAAAATTCTCGTCAACCCGACTTGAGGAGGTGGATAAACATCAGAAGTGAAGGCAACACCAGGAAAAAAGAACATGAGAAATTAGAGAAATACCAGGGACTCGGAGAGGAGCTGGAGAAGGGGACAGTGATGCTCCTGGTCATGGGACTCAGGGCCGTGACACAAACTGGAGGAGAGGCTACTGGAGATCTCAGGGAAAAACATCAGATATCCCAGCCCAGAATGCAGTGCAAGGAACAGCTAAGGTACGACGCAGAACCCTAAGTCGGCATGGAACAATATCGAAGTTTTGTATCACGATTATCAAGGCAAAAATAATCGCAATTAACAATAACATCACGATAAGTAAAATTGCTGACGGTTTAAAAATGTCATGGATATTAATAATTTCAATCAACATTTAAGAATAAATTTATTATATTATAGAAATGGAGCTTGTTATAAGTGAAAACAACAACAAAAGTCCAGACATGAACACCATGGATAGGTAGCATTTGGTTGTGAAATGGCAATTATCTTTATTAGTGATTATACAAAATGTATCATGAACATGTACTTTTTTTTTTTTACTCTTTGGTTACAAGTCATGTTTATTTTTACAATATTGCACTGTTTTTTGGGGGGGATTTGGGTTTAAAGTCATTTCCACATGATCGTTTATCGTAATGGTTTCTGTGGCAATATATCGCACTTCAATATATGTTATCGTGACAGGCCTAGGTAAATGTCAAAGTACTCTTATCTGCAGAAATGATAACCTGGAGCCTCGTTCTCGCACATTCATAGTTGAAGCATGACACCTTCCTCTTTCAGACCGGGCTCCTCAGATGGACTCCATGTGAGAGGGAGGAGGAAGTGTAACTCTGATCAAAAATCCATGCCCTGTTCAAACGTTTTCCCTCCCGTCTTTGATAAATAACTGTATGTTCCGTCTGCACCACCCACAGCACCAGCTCCAAAGCCAAGCCCAGGATCTCCACTGTAGGCTACTGTTTGGACCAAGTTTATAGATAGAACTTTGGGTTGTTTTAGTCCAGGTTTAGTCGAGGTTTGTCGGTTTAGTCCTGGTTCAGACTTAAATATTACTACAAATCAATAATAAAACAGTTAATCTGGTTGTTTTGTGATTTAAATGCATCTTTTCATGTTCTGTAAAGCATGTTGAATGACTACAAATAACTCCTTGCCTTGCCTTAGACTACTATCGGTACACTTATTTTATCAAGAACTGACTAAATTTGACCTTGAAGTAGCGCCACATGGAAATATAAGAACTGCTATTTTGTTGAGAGCAACTTGAGTGTCAGTGAGTGGCAGAGTTATAGGCAGCACAACTGATAAAATGTGCTCCTTTGCTTTTCTTATGCCTAATTTTTGTCCATGGAGCTTCTTCTCAAATCAACTTTATACGGTAAAATGTCAACTGAAAGTCTCGATGTTGCTTAGCTAGCTTGTTTGCAAAGGGCAGTTGGAGATTAAGGACATTTCAACTGCCGCACAACAGTTAATTTCCTTAACACTTGGACTCAGAAACATCTTACTGAAGGAGAGAAAAGAATGAGTTCAACTGTGAGATCCCAAAGTCTGTGTCAGTGATAAATGTGAGCGTAGCTGCTGAGTTCCTGTTGTTTATTGCGTTTTCTACATCTGTTTACTAGGTTTTATTCTCTTAGATGTCAGGAACCAACTATATATTTAGCAGATTTGTTATCAGACATTAGCAGCTTGTTCACATTTCAGCTGTGTTGAGCTTTTACAGGGGAAAATGTCATTCCTCACTACTGACGCTGGTGTTTTTGCAGCTTAGTGAAAAAATTCAGACACAATGTGATGTCACCTGGATAACCTCTATTGAGTATTGAGCCTTAGTATCAAGTAGAAATAAATAGCATATAAGTAAAACGTATGTACTGTAACAACAGATGTGGTTTCAACCCGATTGAGCTTTAGTCTAGATCTGATCTCAACAAGGCAGATCTGGATTTGTGTTGCTTATTTTGATCTTTATGTGCTTCTTAATGTTTTTAAAGCTTTCACATGGGCTCAAATTGCTTACACTACAGAACAGACTTGTCAAACTATTGTTTTTAGCTAAATTTAAACTCCATTCTATGCGTTCACGCCTTTTAACCACTGCTTTGTGAGCACAGATATAAAGGATGAATTAATTTGACCAGTTTCCCAATTATTCTAAGTCATAAAACATGCAATACCATAGCATTTAAAAAGTTTAATATTGCATGTATATTAACTCTAATTGGAGGACATCAAGGTTATTCCAAACTTGTCTTAATCTATTAAACCTTGAAAGCCAAATATTCTATAGTGAAAATTATAAGGTGTGCAATGTGCAGACGGAGAGCAAAGAGTGACTGTTTTAATCCACCATTATTTTGTCAGAGGTGCTATTATGTTTAAAAGTCATCGTGTAAAGCTGAAACCTATGCCGTTACATCAGTCAAAGGCCAAACACCTCCATGGAGACGGATAACCAATTCACTTTAAAGAAACCTGATCAAGCTGCTGTCTCACTGCGCCTGGATCCAAGACAAGCGACAGGTGCTCATTTACACTCATCAACTCAAGTCAAGCGAACAGGCCACTGCACGGACAGAAGAAAATGTTAAAGTAATTATAACATGCTCTGTGATGTTTTAAAAGTACAGATTTTCCAGTGTTCTTAAGCGGGGGATGTAGTGTTCAAAAGAAAAGTTAACATAACCTGCGACTTTAAAAGAAATAATAAAAACTTGATTACTGTTTTCTCCCTTGCTTTAAGAATTGTGCAGTTGGGGGGGTCAATGTTGAGGAATTAAACCACATACCACAAGTTAGGGCTGCAAGATTAATCGCAATCAAATCGAAATCGCATATTAAAATAAATGCAGTTCAAATATCGCAAAGGTTGCAATTTTCTCAGTGTTTTCATTTCCGCCACAAATGTCAAAATATGTCTTATGCTGCCTAAAACCTGCTAAACCTGTAGTTTAGATGTGAACAAACATGTTCTGAAACACACGCGCTTCTTGTAGTTTGCAGTTTTATATTTCAGCCTTTTGTCAATTCTCCAGGATGTGTGAACTTTGAACAGACATTAAAAGATAAATCTAAAATCACAATCGCAATATAACTCGCCAGTAGATATTTTCACACAATCTTCCAGTTTCAGGAAAAAATCTATTGAGAGGCAGCAGTAAGTAGAGTTGTGCGTGCAATTAATGTTTTTATATATAAAATCGAGATCTATACATTTCAAATCGTCAGTAATCACCTTGGATCTTTTTAATCGAAGGGTATAAAAGCATTAGGTTTGGAGCAGAGTTCAGGCTGTGAAATGTGACCATTTTTGTCGTGTTCAGTGGCATAAATGAAAATTCTGTGTAGTTTATATTTGTGTAACGAAGATTAAAAGACATATTTATTCGTTTTTTAATAAGAAATAATAAAACGTAATCAAAATCTGTGACTGCCGTATCATTCAGCTCTGGCAGAAAGAGATCCAATGTTATGTGAAGGTGAATTCTTATGCAAGCTCACGATTATAGTACATATTCTGAGGTTGTTTTCATCCTTGCTTTAGTGCTAGCATTAAATCTACACCTTCCAAACAAGATGGGAGTTAATGGGATAAAATAGTTGGTCTGCATCCATTAACTGCTGTTCACACTTTGCCAGAGTTTAAAAGTAGTTTAACTGCGGCACATGGCACACACTAACATGTGTTTATGTAGAGGAAGGCCTCCTGGACGAGGACATCTGCTGGACTAATAAACAATAATTCAGACAAATTATTATAGTGTGACCAGAGCCCAGAGCAGTAATGACCAGTCCAGGGACGTGAGTGACAGAGGAGCAGAGCAGAGCCAACGCGCCTGGCCTGAGTCCCAGCTGCTGAGAGAACACGCTGATCTACGGGCAGAGGGCAGAGTGAACAGGGCAGTTAGGGAAATGAACAGCGCCTCTCACTCTCTACCACATCATCACCCACATACAGTCATGGCCGAAAGTATTCGCAACCCTCAAATTTTCCCCCTAGAATATTGCATCTATCGCATTTTTTGCTTTAGACATGTTTATTTCCTTTGTGTACAAAGGAACAATTAAAAAAACAACAGAAAAATAGCTAATTTAATATAATTTCACACAAAATTCCAAAAATAAGCCAGACAAAATTATTTGCACCCTTAACTTAATATTTGGTTGAAGATCATTTTGAAAAAAATAACTGAAATGAATGGTTTTCTATAATCAATAAGCTTTTTACGCCACTCAACCGGAAATTTGGACGACTCTTCCTTTGCAAACTGCTGCAGGTCTCTCATATTGGAAGGGCACCTTTTCCCAACAGCAATTTTAAGCTCTCTCCAGCTGTTCAATGGGATTGAGATCTGGACTCATTGCTGGCCATTTTAGAACTCTCCAGCACTTTGTTGCCATCCATTTCTGCGTTTCTTGAAGTATGTATGGGGTAATTGTCCTGCTGGAAGACCCATGATCTCAGACACAAACCCTGACTCTGACATTGCGACCCAAAATCCCCAGATTTCATGATGCCAGGCTCACAGTCAAAACACCCAGTGCCTGAAGCAGCAAAACAACCCCAAAACATCTTTGAACCTCCACCATATTTGACTGTAGATGCTGTTCTTTTCTTTATAGGCCTCATTCCATTTTCGGTAAACAGTAGAATAATGTGTGTTACCAAAAAGCTCTATCTTGGTTTCAAGACGTTTTCCCAGAATGATTTAGGCCTACTCACAAATATTTTGTCAAACTGCAGTCTTGCTTTTTTATGTCTCAGTGTCAGTAATGGGTCCACCTGGGTCTCCTGCCATAGCCTTTCATTTAATTCAAATTTGGACAGATAGTTGGCTGACACTGATGGACAGCTTGAATTTCTTTAGAAGTTGTATGGGGCTGCTTATCCACCATCATTGCAACCTTTCATCAATTTGTCTCTTCCGTCCACGTCCAGGGAGGTTAGCTACAGTGCCATGGGTTGCAAACTTCTTGATTCTGTTGAACGCTGTGGACAAAGGAACATCAAGATCTCTGGAGATGGATCTGAGATTGTTGAGATTTTGGCTCTCAAGCACTCAGACAGTTCTCTTTTCCTCTTTCTGTTCTCCGTGCTTGTGGCACACACAGCCACACAGTGTGAAGACAAGAGTCAACTTCTTTCCTTTTATCTGCTTTCAGGTGGGATGTTTCCATTGCTAACAGTTGTCACTTTAAACGAGCATCACGTGCTTGAAACTAAGTTTTAGCCACATATTTATCCACAATTTTGAAATGGAGCGAATTCTTTTGTCCATCCCATTTTTGTGTGTTTTGTATGAAATGTCAAATTAGCTTTTTTTTCTCATTTTTTCTTAATTGTTCCAAAACACATAAAGGAAATAAACATATCAATAGCAAAAAATGTGGAATTGCAAAACTTTTTGGGGAGAAATACATTTCAGGGATGCGATTACTTTCGGCCAAAGCTGTATACTGCATGTTCTATGATCAAGGCGCTAAAAAGAAATCAATACTATCAAGTAAGATGCACTGAAAGGACAATCGTTTTATATGGTCTTGATCTACTCTAAGTAGCAGTAGTAGAAGTAAATAACCCATGGTAAAACTGAAGAATTATTAGAAGTTTCAACCATATTATAATTGATCCACCTTGTCATTAAACTATTCAAAGTTTTAGAGTGATTCGTATATTTGAGTTTGTTGATGATGATTTTATTTATAGAGCGCTTGTCCACGTAATAGGCACTCAAAGCGCAGTATTTTATTCTCCTGTGGACAAGACTCTATTGCTTAGACAGTGACAGTGACAGTGTCGAAAGAGAGAGAGGCCAAATTGTGTTCTGTTGTTGATTTTTTTTTTTTTAGTATAGATACTGTACTTGCTCAAATGAGTATCTAGTTTCAATACTATTTTTAGTATAGTGTAGTATTTGATTTTCAATACTTCTGACAAGCAAAATATTTATTTAAATTTTTTTCATTGATGTGCCATTGAAATATGTATTGAGCCTTTTCCTTCCTCTAGAAAATACTTGATACCTGTATGATATCTCAATAAAAGCTGCACAGATTTCTCACATGTGATGCAATAAATATGAAAAACACAATTTACAGCTAAATACCGTGTTAAAATGTAATGGATTATAATTACTTCTTGATCGCTGAATAACACTGGATGCAACAATCACATACACAAAATCAGCGTGTACTTTTATCCTCCAAATTAAATAGATAGATCAATATTGAGGTTTAAACAAAGATGGCTCAACTTAGGAATTGATTGAGTAACACAGTATTAATTGTGCTGAGTGGACCAGGTCTGAGCCAGACTCGTGGACAAAGACATCAGCTCGATAAGGGCAGAGCTGCTGTTTATAATGAGGATGAAGTGTGAGCTCTGCAGGAGGCTCTAACCTTTTCTGGCTCTGGTGCAGAACATTTAGCCAAGATGATTGGGATCAGGCCAAACGCTACAGAGAGCTGGAGACAGATCAGGAGCGAGGGCAGGTGGGCAGGAAAACGATGCCACTAAAACTAATATTGTGTCTGCTGCAAACAAGCAACTCCGTAACATGTAATGAATCAATACTAGACTGTAAATGAAGTTCAAAATATTATACATTTTACTTACTTTCTTCACTCTAATACGGTGTCTAGTTCTATACAAGAACATTTGTTAGGTGTTGGGCTATTCGGTTCCAGTTACCTGTTTTATGTCTCATTTTGAGGACATTGGGCCCTTTAAAGGTGCTGTACCTTTTGTAAGTTTTGTAAAGAGTTTAGTAGTTCTTTTTTTCTTGTTTTATCAGTAACATCACTTGCTTACCTAGTCCCAGCATCCTAAATAATCACTGTGATGAGTTTTTTTCTGTTTATTAGCGTGTTTTTCATCTCAGTAAAGCTAACAAACATTAGCATGCTAACGACACACTTCCGGTTTCTCGTAGAAAAAAATGCTTTATAAATAGATGCAGAGAAAGTGCTGTGGTCTCATTTTCAGTAAAATAGATGCTTTTACAATGTATCTGTGCTGGAGAAACAGATTTTACATGGATACATAAAAAAAAAAAAGAAACAGGTACATGAACAGTAGTTCGTTTAGTTTGAATTGCTAATTGCTATGGTTTTGATTCACCAGATAACAAAAATTAGATTTTTGCTAAAATATGCTTTTAAATGTCTCAGCTGAGATTAAGTACCAGACAAACAGTGAACAAACTGTACAATTATTGGATTTACTGACTTCATGTTTATTTATTTTTATACCATTTATGCAATGTATGTGATTTTAAGTGTTTATTAATAAAGTTGGATTGGAATTTTACACTTGTTTGGAAAAGCAGTATGTAGCAAATATATGTTCTTTTTTGTTTCCTATAAACTCTTTTTGCAGGTTATTACGGTTTTCTTATAATAGATGAATATTCTAATTTAGCATATTGTCAAAACATTTTTGATAGCAAATAGACTAAAAATTGCCCACCTCTAACAATTATGCCGTGATTTTGTGTATACACTCTATAATTGCAGCCTTACATCAAGTGAAATAACAACAAATCTAAAATGTCTTTTGAGAAATAAAGTTTGACAGATTTAAAATTATAAAATAAAGTAAGTCCCAAGAGTTGAGAGCAGGGGAGAGTGTAAGGTCATGTGATAAAGAAAGAACCTCAATCCTATATAAAGGATTTGATTTCCAGGCCACTGACACCACATGGATGAAAAGCCAGACATCTTCAAATTGCCCTGTCAATCACTGCTACAAAAATCATAAAAATAAATAAAGGGAAATCATAGGTCTCCGAGGAATCAGCCGTACAGTGGTGCCATAATTCACCGTTGCCAAGTGAAAGACAAGAATACAGTAAATATAGTAAACATATGATTTTTGGGGGTATTTAAGTCAAATTTCCCACAGGAGGAACTTAAGCCCTTATACAACATTGGGTTGTAATAGAACCTATCTGCAAATAAACAGTGGCAATCCAATAAATAATAACACAACTAATTCAAAGAACCAATCAAAAAAACTAAAGTCTGCCAATTTGATCAAAATAATATCCACCAATGCATCAATACCTTGTCTATCTGGAAATAAGACACATTAACTTGTTTACTAATAATGGAAATAAAACTTATTTTTGTCTGATATCCCCTCTTTACTCTACAGTACACAGAACCAACAGTGACAGAATAGAATTAGCAAGAGTAACTAAAAGTGTAAGTAAGATAATTATTCATGGTAATTGGACTGTCATTCACCTTAAAGTCTTTGCAGCTCCAGTACTAAACATAACCCCGTTTGAAGACCATAAATTACTTTGGGTGCAGTCGCAAATGTCCGGGTTCGGTTCTAGTTCTGACGTTTAGTCCTGACGTAGACTTGGTTTGGTCCTTCAATTCTCTTTCTTCTCCTCCTCTTTGTGATTCTTTGCTTCTTCAACTGTCATTCAAATGCTCCGTATTAAATGGTTTTACAAAGCTCAGAGGAGATAAGGGAAGGAAACCTTCATGAAAGGAAACATGAGCGAGGGTTCAAGCCGCATACATCAGATAACGTAATCAAACTTTAATTGTCTCACAGTGTGGGGTTTGTTTTGTTGCAACAGCTAAAGAACAGGAACAGCAGCTAAGGATGAAGGAAATTGAACAAGTTACGTAATCTTAGTCTGACTTTGACTTTTTAAAGGTTCTAGAACAGGGCTATTTAACTTTCTTTTACCAAGGGACAGATTTTTCGGATGGTTTTGTCCTCGGGGCCAGAAACGCTTTTGTAATATGAATAAAACGAAATGCGAAAGGTTTTAACAAAATCAGCAGAACTGAACCAGAATTAAACCAGATTTAAACCAGGTCTAAACCAGGATTCAACCAGGACAAAACCAGGTCTAAACCAGGTCTAAACCAGGACTAAACCAGGACTAAACCAGGTCTAGACCAGGACTAAACCAGGAGTAAACAAGGACTAAACCAGGTATACACCAGGACTAAACCAGCTCTAAACCAGGACTGCACCAGGTTTAAACCAGGATTTAACCAGGACTAAAAAACAGGATAAAACCAGGACTAAACCAGGACTAAACCAGGACTTAACCAGGTTTAAACCAGGTCTAAACCAGGTCTAAACCAGGACTTAACCAGGACTAAACCAGGTCTAGACCAGGACTAAACCAGGAGTAAACAAGGACTAAACCAGGTATACACCAGGACTAAACCAGATCTAAACCAGGACTGAACCAGGTTTAAACCAGGATTTAACCAGGACTAAAAAACAGGACTAAACCAGATCTAAACCAGATCTAAACCAGGACTTAACCAGGTTTAAACCAGGTCTAAACCAGGTCTAAACCAGGACTTAACCAGGACTAAACAAAGTCTAAACCAGGTCTAAACCAGGTCTAGAACAGGATAAAACCAGGACTAAACCAGGTCTAAACCAAGTCTAAACCAGGATTAAACCAGGACTAAACCAGGATTAAACCAGGTCTGAACCAGATCTAAACCAGGTCTAAACCAGGACTAGACCAGGTCTAAATCAGGTCTTAACCACAGCTAAAACCAGGTCTAAACCAGGAGTAAACCAATAACGAGAGATAAAACATTTTCTACATTTTTTGAAGATTGGTTTGAGGCCGAATCATATCCCTCGAGGGCCAGATTTGTCCCCTGGGCCTTAAATTGAATAGCCCTGTCCTAGAATAATGAGATAAAATAAGCCTAAGTACAGTCGTTATACAGGGTCAATTTGATCAGAGCGTGTCCTGAAGAAAAGTCTAACTGAGCATCAGCTTGGGTCTCCTCCAGCCTCGCTCCTCGGCTCCTCTCTCTTCTCTGTGTCTCCTCTGAGGCCAGGACTCCCTCACCCATTTCCTGCGGAGGAATTAAGGAATCGAGAATGCGAGGAGGCAAGGAAAGAGAATTGAAATGCGGCCTTGGTGTAGTCCTGGTCTTGGCCATGTTTTTTTCCGGGTTTAGTAATGTTGATGTGATGTGTGTGAATGCAGTCCAGGAAACAATCTTGGTATTTTCTTGGTTATGCAGACCGAAATAGTAAATGCAAGTGTACCATGTTATTACAATCCTATATGCTACTACTGTGCTGTAAAGGGAAGTAAAGTGGAAGTAAAATGAAAGATTCAACAAAACAAATATCTACTAAAAACGTACTTCAAATGAGTTCATCACATTTTGCTCCGAAGCTAGTGCAAGCAAACTGTACATGAAACCCACACAACAATATAACAATATAGCAGCTGCTGTGAAGAGACTGCGATCCCTGTCAGTGTCCAGCCTGACACTCATCTCGACTTGTTTTCTCAGTCTCTCAGATTATGGAGTGTTTGAGGCAGAGAGAGAGCAGACCCTCCCAGTGCGACAGGCAAAGATACAGCTTTACTATAGTCTTCAGACCGAGGCTACATCAAACACGCTGACAGTTCACACACTCACCAACGCCCAAGTCTTCATAGATGAGGAGGTACGTGGTGAAGAAATTGTTCGTGAAGAAGGGAGGCTGGTTGAAGCCTAAAAAAAACAAAACAGAGAAACAAAGAGCTTTAACGATTATTTTAAATGACTGAGACAGTAAGTAAATAACGCACATTATCATTGTAAAGGTTGTGTGTTCACGTAGAATTTGATTGAATTTCAAAAAGTGAGCTGGGGCCTGTATTACTCAATGGGAAAATTACTGTTTTAGAAAGAAATCATTTTAGAATTGTTTGTAATGGTTTCGCAATAACAATAACGCAGGGGTGTGCAACTTTTTTCCATCAAGGGCCACACATTGAAATAAAGACCAAGCAGAGGGCTACAAATCAATCAATCATGAAACATTCAAAAAAGTTGCATTTATCTGAAGTTTTAAGTGCCACCACACTGTGATTCAGTTTCAGTGCCTTAATATCAGGCCTGCCTCACACCAAAATGTTATTTAGGTTATAATTGTATAAGCGTCTGTAGTTTAGAACTGCTATAATACCAGATCAGATAAAGTCAATTGTATGGTCCCAAAAAAGAAATGTGTCCTCAGCCTTGGCCCGTTTTTGATGCCACTGGGGCGCCGTGTCAAGAACAGTGAGCGACCACAGTGTAGCGCTCAGGGACCCATCTCCAGATCCTGAGATCAAGCTTGTTTTAGATTAATGGAGGACGGTGGGCACTGAGCCAAATAAACACTCACACAGGGAGAACATGCCCCACATATGTAGAAAGACTCCACATCATCTGAGAATCAAACCCATAACCTCTTTGCTTCTAATAGATACTTTGACAGATACAGTTACTTCACAGGTGATCATCACATTAGTACAACCAACATTAAACATTATTGTAGGATTGAGTCATGTTTGTTTTCATTTATCAAGCTAAAATTAACTAAACAGATAATTGTGCCACTGGACAGCGGTAAAGAATAATAGAGAAAAAGGTAATTTACTTGCGTATTATAAAAACAGCTTTTTTTTTTAACACCAATTTCTCTTTGTATCATAAAATGTCCTTCAGTAGGGCTGGGTGATAAGTCACAAAAATGAACACCATCATGCATCATCTTTTGAAGATTGAGACTATATTATAACAATACATCCTGGATGAGCAAACATGTGCTTATAAATGTCTTGTTTGAGGTTCAAGTATTGCATAAAACATAATCACACTAAAACAATTACTACAAAATGGCAGAAATGTCACTTTATACCCAGAAAATCTTTCTGTTCATTTTCTTTTCAATAAGCTGTCAATTTTCTTCAAGCTAACAGTTGCAACATTATCAATTTTTTGATAAATCTTCCACCTCTAATTCTGCATCGTTGGACATTCCTGGACACCTGAGAGGTTAAGAGTTATAGCGTGTTGGAGGATGTGTCGGTGCAATACAAGCTGTTTAGTCTGAAGATCAGTGAACTGCAGTGATGTCCTTTGATCAGCTGATTCGGCAGTGGACCCTACAGAGAATACAGAGAATACAGACGAGAGAGCGGCGAGGAGGCAGACTTTTGAAGTGCAAACAGCAGGACGGCAGGAATCCAAGACACTGCGTTTTGTTCTGTCATTTGTCTCAGCACAAGATCACGGCAGGGGCTAGAATAATCTTTGTGGGACAAAAAACATGAAGGGGCATGAAAGGGTCATGAGCTGTAGGTGGCAATGTTAGCACGACTCTTTATTAATTCAGTTTCAATCATGTTTTAATGTTTTGTAAAATGGAAAATATAATGTCATGCTGTAGAGCTCATGCAGCTTAACTTAGTAAAGTGGGTTCAAATGCTGACTTGAACAGTGGGTACATTTACATGGCCCGTAGCAACAGTTAACTAGAATAATGAGATAACCCAATAGGTAGTTCTGGTTATTGGTGTGTACTTACAGCACGAGAAAGCAAAAACACCTTGTGATATGTGTCAGTTAATCAATAGATTTGTAAAACAACTGTATTTAGAAGACAAAGTACAATACATTTTAAAATACTTATTTAATTTAAACATCTTCTCTTTCATTTTTCTCTTTGCCGTTTAGTTTGCCTTTTTTGTGCATAATTTTCTGTGTGATTTTCCTTATCAAAACCTGCACAGGACAGGTGTGAACAATCAGAAAGAAATCAGATTACTCGCATCAAATGCAACTGTACACATGACAATAACCTGTCAACTCCAGAAATCAGACAATGATCAGATTTTTGTTGTCCATGTGAACATAACCAGTGTTTTAATATAATCTAATATCCAGAGAGCTTACTTGAGTGGAGTAAGCTCAAACGTTCACCCTTTACTTAAAGCAGAACTAAGTATCTTCAGCGACAGAGCTCCCCCTATAGGTCTCTTGTAAAAATACACTGCCAGTAAAAAGACAGCAAAAGCTTTTTTCTTTTCTTTTTCCCCTTCCTTTTTATTGAAATAAGGAAGTACAATCACATACAAAAACACTTCATGTCACCGAATATAAAAAAGAGAGCTCAGGAGAGCTGTCTTTGGGTCAGTGTCAGGAAAGTTGCAGCTGGTTTGCCGTGCAGAGACAGCAGGGGGAGCCGGCGGGGACTTCAAACGCCTCAAAGATACATTTGTAACCACACGCACTTACAAAGCCGTTTAATAAGGTAAAAATGTTACTTAGTTCTACTTAAAGATTTTTTCTTTTTGTAAAATAAAAAGCATAACTTTTCTGAATCTACGTATATAGCTATAAAGAGTGTCAGCTGTGACCAATGACAGTGGCTGAATGGCAAACATCCTCTTCCTTCAAATCAAGAAGATCCTGAGTTTAATTCCCAGATGGGTGGTTTGCATCTTCTCCCCTTGTTAGGTTGGGTTTTCTCTGGATATGCCTTCCTCCTCAAATGGACATAAAAAGTGGCGACAGACGTGAAGAGGCTGGACATGTTTCATGTGAATTTATCAGAAGAAAACTGTTTCATGTGGATCATTTCTATGAGACACACGTGAGCCGCACGAGAGGAGGAGAAAAGTCAAAGAGGAGAAAACAGGAGGAGAAAAGAGAAAGAGGGGAAAAGAGAAAGAGGAGAAAAGAGAAAGCGGAGAAAAGAGAAAGTGGAGAAAAGAGGAGGAGAAGGAGAAAAGAACAGGACGAGAAAAGAGGAGGAGAAAAGAGAAGGAGGAGAAAAAGAGGAGGCAGAGAAAAAAGGAGGAGAAAAGAGAAAGAGGGGGTGAAACACGCAGTGAGTGTTTGTCGCGTCAGCCCTGGTTTAAGTGTAAAAGTAGTGCGTGCGTTTCAAGCATTAATCTGATGTTTAGACAGGGATAATAAGCACACGCCTTGCTGTTGCACATTTGTGCATCTCTCTTTTCTGAAAAGACAAAGTTTTATCTTCAACGCTGTTCCCAGTTTCTCCTCTGCTTCTTTCCATTTGCGGCTGAACTCCGTGTGCCTGTACCGGGAGAGCGTCTAAAATCAGACTTAAAATTCTAACTTGTTGGAACCACTGTGACTGGAGTCTAGTCGCGTCTTTCTGCGGTGCACACTTTGCGACTGGAACGTGACTCCAGTTGTAACAGGTCCACACTACGAGACTGAAGCTACTGCTACTAACTTAAACTAGAGATGACAGTGACTAGGCACGGCTGAAAATCACAGGAAAACCGGGCTCCTCAGCTTGAGTCTTGATGTCAAATGCAGAGGACAAATTTCACTGCAGCGGAGACATACATACAGTAAACTCCACATGCATGGATCTGACTTTTCCCATTCTGTGTAGCCAGGGTTTATCATTTGCAGACAATAACGTAATGTAAATGAGTGAATTATCAACGGATGCCCTCCCTGCAAATATAGAACCAGACTTACACAGTTCCTACTATACTCCTTAAAAGCAGTGCGAGTGAAAAACAACAGAGTGAAAGCTCAAAGTTAATAAAAAACTGTGTCAAATTCTTCCTGCTTGATGGAAAAAGGTTGTGACATTCACTTAATATGTGGCAACAGTGCTACAGTGCAGAGTGAAGGGGTTGTCTCATATTTGTCACAGCCTCTGCATTTGTACTGTAAACTGAAAAAATACAGACAGGTAATGATACACAGTCATAACTACAAAAAAGGCTGAATGAATAAAATTCATGAACAAATCAATGAACAGATTTGACAGACACAGTCCCACCACTCCAGAAATGTTGTATACGCGGAATAATTTCACCAAAATTACGTCTATTTTTGTTTTATTTATGCATTAAAGGATCCTATTTGTGTACATATTTAAACTTTATGATGTCTGTGGTTATGTAGTAAATGTACAGTGATGTATTTTTGAGGTATCTGAGACTGTATTCATTGATTTATAGTGTGTATGGTGCTCACCTTCACAGAAAGAGTGGAATAAGAACAGGGGGAGGAGGAGCCTGGCGAACGTCATGGTCCCACCTGAACCCGAACTCCACGGCATCACTGCGCCTGGACAAAAAAAACAACAACAAAAAAGTTTTACTCGCTGGAAAAAGACACTGTGAGCGGCAATTTATCAGCAATATGAAACAATCTTACAAGGTTAGTATAATTACATTTAAGACATGCCAGGTAGCACAGATGTCGTTTGTTGATTTTTTTTTTCCAAGCATCAACTAAATTAGCTCTTGCATGAAAAAGACTGACACTCTTGTTTTAGGAGCCATTTAGTCACTTAATAGGAGATAAACATGGTGTCAAAACGCAGTAGGTGTTGACGGCAGCTCACTGTTGTCTTACATTTGTGAGTGTTAATTATCATTTAACATCTGATGCTCATTAGTGGTTTAAAGAAACACTTTGCCCGGGCGTTTATCATGAAGCACTTTTGCAACTATTTTGTTTAAATTATAATAACATAAAGTTCAAAGCTTTTTGCAACATGTATTTATACTAAGTAGCCAGACCACAGTGCATTTACATCATTTATATATGACCATGATGAGGTATAGAATTGTCAAAGCAATAATTGTTGTCCCATTATTAAACCTAAAAACTGTATTATACTTGATACTAACTTCAATGCACTTGGACACTAGAATCTAATTTTCAAAATAAAACGGTAAAAGACTTAGGGCTGTAGTCGACTAATGTTAAAAGTTTTGTTAAAAGGTTTTTGGTCGACTAAATCCATGCACTGTGTATTGATTAATCGACTACAAGGGGGAACTGCGCTGGAAATAGCTCACAAAATTATTAGGATCTCTCACAAAAACAACAAGCAAAGTACAAGTAAACAGCATCTTTATGCTGTAAGTGGAAAGGCAGAAAAAAAAAAAGATAACTCACTCCATGCTATCTGCTATTATGCACGTAAATACTTAAAATGATAGTAAAATAATAAGTCAACTAGGGCTGGAAAAATGTTTGTTGATAATTGAAATAACTGTTGACTGATTTGGTAATTGAATAATCGTTAACTGGTCTCTGCATAGGTTACAAAACATGCCATGAGCTGAGAAAAGAGGTTTTATGACTCAAATTGAGCCGTGATTGCATGAAAATGCGTAAATGCAGTGTATTTGATGCAAACACTCTTTTGCTCATTAATGTACTCCAGGATCCTCAAACGGCTTCACTTCACCTTCATCTGGGTCAAATAGTACAGTAAAATCAATATTTTTATCCCGTTACTTTTGAGTTTTGAGCAACTGTTGATTGAAAGAATAATCGTTAGAATAATCGATAAGTAAAATGATCGTTAGTTGGAGCCATAAAGTCAACTCATAAATAAGTGACTAAACGACTGAAAGACAAATGCCCTAATAAGACCACATGGTAACATTAAATAAACTACTAATACTCCTGATCATTAAAATTATTCAGAAAAGGTCCAATTTTGTCCAATTTATGTGATTTTACTCAGTATTCGTGTTCAAATGAGTGTCTAGTCAGTAGTTTTAGTATCAGTTAATATCTGGGTATGTTTTTTGACAACACAAGTAATATTGCAGTTCCCGGATACAAACTTGAACTAGAATTTCTGAAAAATATGGATAACATGAAAAGTTCTTCCCTGAAAAAGCATGCAAACTTTCAGCCTCGAACAATGCATTATACCTCCAGTTGCAACATTACTGTGTGTACTTCTGTGTAAACCTGCGATTTATCAAAACCGCCGTGTCCAGTCGCACAAAGGACCTTGCCGTCTTGATTGCCCCATTTGTCTGGCTTTCCTTCTCTCTCTGTCGCTGCCTCACGGCCATTTGTTACCTGTCTTCACCATTTCCTCATTTGTCCCAACAAGGCCCTGGTGGTCAGCGCACTCATTCAGGGACAATTTAATTTCACACGGTTATCTTTCTAAATTCCTGTTGTCCCTTAGGTCCGCCGAGAGATAAACGCTGAAGAGTGGAGTCGACAGCGCAGCCTCTCTATCGGGTGTTGGCCTTTTATTGTGCGAAAGTGAGAGTAACACAGCGCAGGGAGCATTCAATTTGGACAGAGCAGCTCCTATCTGCAGGTAAAACAAGGTAAAGAATAGTCTGTCATAGCCAATTGAGTGAAGAGATACATTTGTGCGGTCTATATTTACATTACTGTTAGCTGTGCATGAGTGTCTGTCTGAATACACCCATTTGTTTTCATTTGGACATCGGATTCCTCTGGTTTCCTCAGCGTTATTGCATTTCACTTTCTGTAAACATTGTATCCATTGTGCTTTTTTACACTTTTCCTATTTCCTGGAGCCAAACCACCATTTATCTCTGCTTTGTGGCCACTCAGCCTCAACCCGCGCCGTGTACAGTAAGGTTTAAGTGAAGATAAAATAATGAAAAAATATACGGGTGCTGCACACAGTCTGAAATCAAATATAAAACTTGAACAAATGCTACACTACACTTGTGGCCAAAGTCTTCCAGTCTTATGTTTAAATATATATATTTTTTTCTCACATACTGATGAAAAAAAATGAAATGACTGACTGATAAAATGTAATTAAAGAGTAATTTGTAAAAACATTTTTAAGGGGCAACCTATTTTATGTGAGAGAGATCTTTACTCTGACAATGTTGGCTCCAAATCTTGGCTCCAAACAGTTTTGTTTTTTTTACTTAATTTGACTGAAAGAAATGTATATATACTCTTCTTTTAACAGTGCGTTTCATAATGATTAATTATGTTTTTATGTGATTTTATTGTGATTTTAAATGTTATTTAAACCACTCTGTATTACTTTGTGTAAGAATTGTGCTCTACTACAGGAAAGCAAGTTTATTTGTACAGTATAATCTGTTTTGCCCAAGTACAAATATAGTATAAAAGCAGCTCTTAATGTTAAAATGACACCACTGTGTACCGTCTGCATCCAATTATAAAGTCATTTAACAGTTTGCAAACAGTACAGACGTAATGGTGGTGCACTGTTAGCATGCAGTAGTTGTTTGCAGTGGCGTAATGCCCAAACTCCACTTTGGTCACTCAAACTCATCGGTGAATCGTTATGATACTAGCAATGTGTTAGGAAACTGACTGATATGTTTGCACTGCTGCAAACAGTTTTAGATAGAAGTTAGAAGTTTTTACTTCATCTTAAAGACAGTTATAATCAGGTCCTGTGACTTTAACTGATATTATAAACTGTAGCCATTTCAGAAAATGTATTTTTTCTGTCTGTTTATGTCAGTTATTGTTGAATGCTATCAATTAAATGAAGACATACTCAATACAAGGAAACTAAAAACCTTGAAAAATAAGGGATTGTCAGAAGAATGATTCAAATCTGCTGCAAATTTTGGAATGAATATAAATAATGAATAAGATGAATGGTGGACTCTTTATTGTTAGTCTGATGAAGCCTCAGTATAAACATTATTATATGAATGTGACTCAATAAAATGAATTCAAGTTCTTTTAGTGGAATCCTCATGTCCTTGCTGAATGAGTTCAAGAACCTATACACGTTACATCATTATTTACGTAATTTAATGCAAAATTGATTTTGTTTGGAATTCTTTTGGATTTTGTTTTGGGAAAGACATATTTTAGATTTAGATTATTGATACATTTATTCAACTCCAGGTGAAGTTTGTTTTTCTTTTCAGATGAAATATTTAGCAGTGAGTTGGCAGTGTAGGATCGAGTGAAACACACAACTGCACCACAATATTAAAAGACTCATGGTATCTTACATTATTTGCATTATATATTTGTTACAGTGAATGCAAAAATTATATATAAAGTCCTATAATATCATTGTCTGGAAGTCTTTTTTTTATACAGAACAATGTCTGTCGAGTCTGGTCACTCTGTTCATCTCTGGCTATATGAGAGGAAAAACACAGGAAAAAAAGCTCACAGCGAAGGAAAAATTTTGCAGATTTGTGTGGAATCAGACAGCGAAGCATTAAACTCTGTTAATCTGAGGTGAGAGAAGTTTGATTTTCTCCTAAATGTTAGATGACCATTGAGCTCCTTTGTTTCACATGCGTCATGCATCTGATTGCACGGTTTGAGTTTGACTCGAGGCGCGACAGAGGACCAGACTCACTCTTCATAAAGAATTGAAGAAGAGTCTGGATCCCAGGCAAGGAATGTCTAAAAAAAATCTATGTTTAAAAAAAAAATCTTGAAAGAAATTTGAAACAAAGTTCTGGTACTGGATATTCACAATTGATTGTATGAAAATAATTTTGAATATCTGACAAAAGACATTAAATTAACAAATGTCAAGGTTGTCCTAAAGTCAAGATATTTTTTTAAAAGTCTCACAGTTGATCCAGACTGTGTAATGCCTCACAACAGAAAAGGAAAAAAAGAACAATTCTACAACTACAGGGCAAAATAGTATACCAGCGGAGGTTTGTATGTACGTGAAAAACGCGAGAAAAAAGTGAAGCTCATCTATTCAGAGACTAGAGTGTGAGTTGTATTCACCTGACTCAGCAGCATAACTCCTTTCTTTATATTAAGTTTTCTATCATTGAGGCTAATTCATCCCTATGGACAATTGCAGCTGTAGTAGAGGTGAACAATGTGTTGAATTTTAGATATTATTGTGAATGTTGTTTTGAAGATAAGCAATATTTAAATAGTTTAGTAAGAAATGCTACAAAAAGTGCTGATTAAAAATGAAAAAGAGTTATGTTGTAAACTTTTAAATAAGGGTATGAAGTGATATTTCTGCACTTTTGTGATAGATTTTACAAACATTTTACAGACATGCTTTAACAAATTTCTGTTGGAATGACATAATTTTGTCTGAATACTGTAGGCTGAAATTCTTGGTTGGCAAAAAACATGTCATGTTTATCGATTAGTTGATCAAAAAGTGGGTGTGAAAACAGATCTCAAAACCTCAAAAGTCTGTGAAGTTTGACCCATACTGCACTCAAAAGACTATCACAACACAAACACTATACAAAATGTGTGTTTCGATGTAAAAATGTAGATTGAACACTCCCAAATCTCCAACTATAGCTCACTCCATGTTTTCTATATTTTGCTGTTGTCCAATATAAATACATTGTTTTCTATTGAATCAATTAAAACCACAAGCGATTGCAAATGTTATGGTGTTGACTATAAAACTCGATATTGAGAGAATAGAAGAAGAGAAAGTAGTAGGTTTGAATGCGGATGAAAATAAAAGATATAAAAACAAGATCGCAAAAATAATAATAAGCATGAATTTCCCATTTGAAGACACAACAAAGACAACAGCCACATTATCTTCCTCCCAAGGGTTTCCGTCTAAAAGTATGTGGTCTTTTCCCAGTGTTGTCACAAAATCAATGGGTGAATATGAGTGAAGGGCACAGGTTGAGACAAATACAGGTTTGAGAGAGCTGACTCAGAGCGTCCACCTCCCGCAGAAACATATGTCTGTCTGCAGCTAAAGCAGTGTTTCAATATTGAACGCAGTGAGAGAGGAGCCCCCTGAAGGGATACAGATGCACTGCGCTGGAGCCGGGCGCTGGGTGGTCAGAGCCTCTCCACCTGGCTCTGTCTGCACCAGCTATCATCGGGAATCTCTGTGTTTCAGCATTTCAAAACGTGGGCCGAGCAATTTCTCAAGTGGAGATGGTAGTTTTCAAGTCAGGGGCGGCTGGAAACATGCAAATACTGTGCTGTACTCCTTTATTTATTCAGAGAGTGAATAATAGTAATAGTCATAATAGTTGTAATGCCTCACAATAGGTTAAGAAATCTTCGCAATTCTTCCAGAAAAGTCCAACATGAGTCTATCCTACATGTACAATAGTCTAAATAAATGTGTGTAAGTTACATTTGAGCGCTGGATGGAAGAACATGGTCCCCACTTCTAACGTGGGAAAGAATATGTGGAATGGTAAAACATTTCGAAAATAACAACATTAAATATCAGAAGCAAATGATGCCGATTGGTTATTTTTTATTTATTTTCCTTTATCTCTGCTTGGAATTTGATATCCTGTATTTTAAAATAATACCTTGTTAGCCTATTAATTCTAAGATAGTTCCCAAATGCTCCTCAATAGTTCTAGAATTGTTCAAAAACAATGCCTCACCCTGACTATTCCCCATTATATATAGCCGGAGTACAATAGTTCCAGAATGCCTCATAATAGTTTCAGAATGCCTTATAATTGTTCCAGAATGCCTCACAATAGTTTCAGAATGCCTTATAATTGTTCCAGAATGCCTCACAATAGTTTCAGAATGCCTTATAATTGTTCCAGACAGCCACAAATTATAGTTCCAGTCTGTCTCACATTATAGTTCCAGAATGCCTCACAATAGTTCCAGAATGCCTCACATTATAGTTCCAGAATGCCTCACATTATAGTTCCAAAAGGCCTCACAATATAGCTCCAAAATTCAGATTCCAGAATGCCTCCCATTATAGTTCCAGAATGATTCATATTATAGTTCCAGACAGCCACAAATTATAGTTCCAGAATGCCTCACATTATAGTTCCAGAATGATTCACAATAGTTGCAGAATCCCTCACATTATAGTTCCAGAATCCCTCACATTATATTTCCAGAATGCCTCACATTATAGTTCCAGAATGCCTCACAATAGTTCCAGAATGCCTCACATTATAGTTCCAGAATGCCTCACATTATGGTTCCAACATTCAGATCCAGACTGCTCTTCAGTGATTCTAGAGTGGTTCAAAACTGTTCCAGAATGCCTCATCCTGAATGATCCTCGAAAGATTCAAAAGGCCTCACAACAGCTCCATAATGCTGCCCAATAGTTCCAGAATTCCTCACAACAGTTCCAGGATGTTCCCCAATAGTTCCAGTATACCTCATTATAGTTCCAGAATGCAATAGTTCCAGCATTCCTCACAATAGTTCGACAATTCTCCTTAACAGTTCCAGGAGGCTTCACAATGGTTCAAGAATTCCAGAAAGTTCCAGAATTATCTTCTAGAGTTCCGGAATGTTCCTGAATAGATACCGTTCACGTTCTAGAATGTGATGATGTCATAACTTCAGATGGAGCAAGAGCCACTACGTTGGACTTCACCATGAAATATCTTAAAGGAAAAATATTCTGCATTTTTCATATTGCTGTTAGCCTTTAAACATGCTCTTGCATGCCATAAATTTGCCATCTCGTGTTTTAAACAAATTCATTCTATGACTAGTGTTACCAGTCACTATGAAATTTCACGTATCTAATCTAGTTAACGTCTTTTCAGCGCTAACTTATGATACGGATTTATTATCGTGTTTAGATGGCATCTGAAAATACGTCCCAGATAGAACAAGTTCGCAGGAAGTGTGTTTGATGCTCGGCGGGGAAAGAGTTTTCTGAAAAACATTCCTCCAAACAATGTGAATGCAATTGAATGCTACCTCAGTTATGTTTTTGATGACGGAACATAGTTAGAACAGGGTTAAAAGCTAAGAAAAAGTCACTGTAGCAAAATATGTTCCCTTTAAAGGTAAATTCACAAACGTTGAACCTGATGATTTCTCTTAGTGACTCGACCTAAGAACTCATTGTATAACAACAAAAATCAGAGTTTTAACAATATTCATTTTAGCTGCCCACATCTGTATAAAATATTATTGACTGATGGAATATTGTGATGTCACGTGAACACAACCTATAGTTCATACTACAGGATTGTTCCAGAATGTTCCTCAATATTTATGTCAACAATACGTGAAAAATGCTTTGAAACATGCCAAATCTACAAACTGAAAAACATAAAACAGCTGGACAAAAATGTTTCTTTTCTTGTCTTTTTCTTACTTCACTCTATTACATCTATTTAGACAAATTACAAGAATTGAGATGTACAATTTTCTTCAAAGCAACGTATAAGAGACATTTCTGCATTGGTTTAAAGGTTCTGTGAAGTCAAAGTACAACTGAAGTTTCGACTCCAGACCTACAGTAATGTGTTGGCATTTGATGTGTCCCAGCCGGATTATTATGTGACCAAACACTATGCAGTTTATGGTCCATTCGGTTCTGTATCATTACAATCACTTGAGGAGCAGTGGGGCTTTGGGAGAACATGGCAGCAGGGGGTCACATTAAACTACTCAGAGGCTAAACAGCTCTGGTTTGCACAATGCACAAAACAAGGGTCAAACAAGGTGGACACGCCCGCAACATTCAGCCTTTACAATCTTTACAATGTGTAGATCTGGCCAACAGTGAAGTTCCGACATAACTTTTTGCTTCATAACAAAAAAGTTGACAATATAAAACTTTTCAACACATTTTCCAGTGGAGAAGTCCCTATTTTTATCGCAGTTCGTCACAAAGGGTCCAAACATTTCTGGGCAGTCCAAAGAAAATAAATACATCGGGTGCTAAAACTAGTTTGAAAAACATGCATTCTTAGTGAGTGAGATATGTAATTTACCCTTGAGGCATCACCTTCTTATCTAGACACATTTAATGCCATAAAGTGAAACATCCCACGCGAAGTTCCAGGCAATGATCTTTCACCAGTTATTTTTCTATTACAATATTAAGTTTATTGACGATTAAAATAGAAAAATATCCATCTGGAGTGTGATAAAATGTGCCAGTAATCGGTCGTTGGTGTCTAGGTTGACCGAAATTGGTATTATTATGGGATTATAAGGATTTGGGAGTAAATCTACTCTTTTTTGTACATTTGGATCCCTAGTTTACTAATACTTTTCTGTACAAAGAGTTATTTTAGCATGAAATCTTGTGAGCTTGTGGTCCTAATAGTGCAGTTCTCATATAAGTCTCACATTTGGTCAGATCATAGAGATACAGAGAGATTTGAAAAGCTTTCGCCCCTTGGCTTTGGACCATAAAAGGGCAGAATCATATCTTTATACCCTTGTGTAGAAGACGTTAATGTTAATTTTATTTTCAATCATCTTATTTGGCGGTCATGTTTAATCGTATGGTATAAAAAGTATAGATTGCAGACTACAGATATAGTGGATATTTTAATTTTGTATAGCTCCAAAACAGCAATTGCGATATCATTTATTTTTTGATATTGTGTGTGTGGACCTTGTGTTTGGACGTGTCACTTTACACTGATGCAAATTAACTGTACGGGGGGGCAGGGGGGATTCCTGGTCTAAAAGTGCCCCCCGGTCCTCAGCCTGGACCTGTCCCATTTCATCTGCTCCACTGTCAGCCTCCATCAGCCTCCATCAGGGCGTCAGTCCATCAGTCAGTCGGCTGCTGCTTCAGAGTGTCACAGCGACTGCTCATCCACAGCCCAGGACTGACGCAAACTCACTCCCCACAACTCACAAATATACACTTCTCATACACTGGTTTACAGAAGTGAACTCGTATTTCAGAAAGGTTGTCAAAAAGATCGATATCCAGATACTAATCAATACTGAAACTACTCAATGAAGTATAAACATGGAAAACAGTGACATCAATAGGACAAGACTGGACGTTTCCAGATGTAAAATGGTCTAATATAAAACCACACAGAAACATTAAAGATGATCTTGTGTCGAAAATTAGACTATATTTTAGGGCTGAGCAATTCAGAAAATTGTGATCAAGATTGAGATTCTGTCGTGTCTAATCGTCAATAATATGCTTGAGTGACTTTAATCGCGGGGTTTAAAGGCCATCTGTGTGGTTTGGAGTTCAGACTTTGGAGGAATACATTAGACTATTTTCATTGTTAAAAGACACTGATTAAAATCTGTCTATTTTTATTATTATTATTATTTATTTGACAGGGACTGTACATTTAAACATTGCCACCAAGCAGGTAACCAATTTAATGTACATGATGCTAATTTGCAACCTCCGTCTCTGGTTAGGCTTTTAAAAATGTAAGTACAAATAGAAAAAACAATACAATAGAAAGTTAGTAAAAGGCATAGATAAGAATACACATGTAAAAAAATAATTAGACATATGTGTCCACACTACATCCCAGGGTAGTTTATGTTCACACTGTTGATTTTCTTTAAGCCAGCTTTTCAATTTTGTGGAGCAAAGTCTGATGTCAGACTACAATTTAAGCTCCAGTGGCAAAGAGTTCCAAAAGTGTGAAGCTTTCACCGAGAACGCTGACTGACCCAAAGCCATCTGGCATTTTTTCACTCTGCAATGTCCACTCACTCCAGCTCTTGTCCTATCACCTTTGTTATTATTATATTTCTGGATCATTTCACACATTACATCAGGAGCAAAACTACTGAGACACTACAAATTAATGAAGTTACTGAAAGTGATCGTGTTTTTGAAAAGGAAAAAAAAATAGAATTGAAAATAAAGACCAATCAATAGGGAGAAAGCAAAATAAATCAAGATTAACTTTATTATCACCCAGCTGTATTATTTTACAGTAGTAATCTTTTTGTTTGTTTGTTTGTTTCAGCTGTGTCTTTGTGGGTAACAACAAACCACCAAATTCTCCCATGCAATAATTTACACGGATCTACTGGCCATGTAAAGCACAATTGGATTCACTCTGATCCAAATGCAAACATGTATGACAAAAGGGTTTGTGAGATTCATAAAGTAAACATGAGATAAAAATCTATTTATCTCAATATTTACACTTCTTTGCTCAAATCAAAAGTATAAAATTCTAGACCCAATGCAGCTCAAAGAAAATGCTGTATTTCAGAGTACATTTGGAGGAAGCCTCTTGGGGCATTTCCAACATCAAAACCTCCTTTGGATGAAACATTCTAGTCAATAGAAAAATTATACTTTCATTGTGCCTCAGCTATGAAAATGAGATGTACTCTACTGAATAAAACAGCAAAGACAATGTATTTTTACAATCATGCTGAATGAAATCTTGGTGGTTTCTAGTTTTGGTGGCCATATTTATGCTTTGATTAATACAGTTCTATGGGGCTGAGCGATATGACAAAAACAGTATCATAGTTTAGCAGGATTTTCAAATCAATTTTAGCATTTTCAGCTTTAAATATGTATATAAACTGCACAGGCTTTTAATGATTACCATTTGATTAGATTATCCTCTCCATTAAAAAGACCTGAACTGATCACTGAAGATGACAAATGACTGAATCTCGATCTTAATTCAAATTCGATCAGACGGACTTCTTTCCTTTGTCTTTTCTATTGTACACAATAGATTTTTTTTAAAGTTTATAAACAAATACATACATTATACAACATTCTTAAATTCCATAATGGAGGCAAGCGTGAAGTGGATCATAAAAGTGATTTCAATGGAGAAACTGGATTAGCCTCAGAATGTAATAAAATGTGAAAAATCAAGGAGATTTTCAGTTGAGTATTGAAAGTGTTTCATGATCCACTTCACTTTTACATCCATTTGCCTCCATTTTGGAATTTTGAACACTGTGATGACGTAGCATTTTAAAGCGTCTATACAATACAAATAAATAATCATATGGAATTACTAACTAACTGCAGCGTGTCCTCAAAGCTGTGAAAACCCGATCAGTGGAAAATTGTACATCTACACAACTTCTCACTACATTTTCTATCACAGTGTCTCCAGCTTCTCTTCTGCGTCTGGTTAAAGTCTCTGTAGCAGAAGTCTTAGAGCCGATTTGACAGTAACATATTAATAAAGCAGTGCAAAGTAAAGACTAATATGTGATCGCTCCGTGTTCCCCCTGGAGAGCCCCTTCGCTGCCCCCCAAACACGCGTGTATCTGCGGCTTACTCCACTCGATATTATTGATTACATGGCAATTGTGTCTGACTGGCCTTAACCTCGCGGACCCTTTCTCAGTGTGGGCCAGAGCGCAGCCGAATCTGGATTATCACAGCGGATCGATCGGAGATTTCTGAAACTACGGTCCTCCATGAAAAAGTCGTCAGTCATTAGCGCTGTGACCACAGAGAGATTAGCAGGACATTTTGGTGGCTGTTGTTGAAGCGGGACAAGTGAGAGAGAGAGATGAGTAATGTCCTATTCGCGGCCTCCTGATCTCGTCGTCTTAAAAGTTGACGCGCCGCACAGAAATCCTTATTCAGCAAAGCACGCAACATGACAAGAGAGCAATGTGAATCAAATCCAGGTCAAACAGAGCGAGTAGGGCACAGATAATTTAAATTATAATCTAATGTAGATGGAAAGTGTAGTACAGTGTAATTGGGCCACTTCAAATCCTGCTCTATTATTATGACTCAAGCAGGTGGACTTTGAAAGGACAGCAATTTTCCAGATCTGGCAAGGCGTTCCAATGGATTCAAGTATGATTTCCAAGAAAGAAAAAAAAAAAAAAGAAAAAAAATCAACAAAGACAAAAATGCAACACACATATGTAACTTGAAAAATACATAAATTTAGGGCTGCAACTAACGATTATTTTGGTAATGGATTAGTCTAGTGATTATTCCTTTGATTAATCGATTAGTTGATTAGAACGCGAAAGACCCTTGAAAATGAAACTAAATTTTACCCAGACTAGCTGAAGTGAAGGTGTTCGATGACATCCTGGTGGAAAATATTTATAGATGAACAAGGATTTTAATCAAAAACACACACTTGACGTTTTCCTGTGTTTTTTGTGTCATTACTGCTCTGTCTGAGTGATAAAACCTCTTCTTTCGGCACATACAATGTTTTGGAGTCTGTGTTTAGACCAGTTAACGATTACTTGATTATTTAATTAGTTGGCAACCATTTCTGTAATCGATTAGTTGCGATTAATCGATCAACTTGTTGCAGCCCTACATAAATTCATGTCAATATTTTGAGACATGAGTCCTGGTGAAGTTAAAGTTGGGATACCTGACTTTTTATTGTGAAAATATGTTAATTTTGTGTTTTCCACCTAAGGGTATGTTGTAAAAGCAGCCCTTTGTGACAAAATTAGACTGTGTGTTATCTGCGGCTAATATTAAAGTATTTAATTTGTCATAAACCCGGAAGTAAGAGCCGAAAGCAGGGCTCTGATTGGCTGTGCTTGGGCGGATCGCTTCATAATCTGAAAAAAGCTGTTCTAAAGCCATGAATAGACCTTGAAATGAATGCAAGTGAATATTAACAATGTGCCTACGGGATTGTGAGAGCAAGGAAGTTAAACAGATTTTAAACTTATTCTGGTTTTGCGGTGTGAAAATCAGGCACCTCACCTTTAAAGGTTCGCTGTGAAACTTTTCTGATGGACAGTCTGCCACCATCACTGGAGAAGTGATTGCTTTTTACCTGGAAAGCCCCATGGTATGGTATAAAACTTCTCTTGGCCAGGCCAGGTTACTGGTCAAACCTGTGGAGAGGTGCGCACTTTTACAAAAATAATGTAAGTTTCCAAGTTTCTTTGAGCTATACAATCATCCGTAATAAATTCTGGCCAATATGAAGAAAAAAAAGTAATTACATTTTTTTCTTTGTATTAATGAAGGGTGCACGGTGGCAGAGCTGCTAGAGCTTCTGCCTCTCAATAAGGAGATCGTGGGTTCGAATCCCAGACCACCCCAACATCGTGGTTTCGAATTCTGAACCACCCTAACATCACACGATCTCTCTGGGTGGAGTCTGCATGTCCTCCCCGTGTTACCGTGGGTTCTCTCCGGGTTCTCCGGCTTCCTCCCACCGTCCAAAGACATGACTGTGTAGGTTAATTGACAACTCTAAATTGTCCCTAGTGAATGAATGTGAGAGTGAATGGTTGTCTGTCCTTGTCTGTCTCTCTGTGTCAGCCCTGCGACGAGTTGGCCACTGTCCAGGGTGTACCCTGCCTAAGGCCCAAAGTCACTGGGATAGGCTCCAGTCACCCGCGACCCCTAACGGGAATAAGCGGTAGAAAATGAATGAATGAATGAATGAATTAATGAAGCCTGATTTTTCATTAGATGTCATATTGTCTTACCAAAACGATAGACTTTTAATCATTGTCACTAACTTTATCTTTATTCTTTGTCTGTCTGTCTGTCACTTTTATGTAAAGCATCTTTGGGAATCTTGTAAAGTGCTATGCAAGTGTTATGTATTATTTTTATCTTCAAAAATAATTACATTTCTTCCTCCAAAGTATGAATTCTGCTCAAAAATCACATGCTTTTACTGACAGATGATTGGCTGCAAACCTATCAATTAAAAACACAGACCATAAGAAATTACTGAATCTCGATCTTAATTAAAATGCGATTAATTGCGCAGCTTTATATAGACATGTTTAATACCACTTTATGAGCAGATGCCAAACTTTCCATCATAAAAGTGTACCTTTACGTAAATCTGCAGTTATACAGAAAGAAGACTAATCCACTGCACATGAGGAGCAGATCTGTAACGGACATTTTGAATATATAATTTTTATTATTCAAATTAGTGAAACCTCACTCATTATGTGATCCACAAGTGAAGCTGGCGGGATTTATTTTCTACAGCATAATTCTCAAGGAATTTCCGGCAGAAAAATAGCAATAATCTCCTGTATTTACATGACCACATTGTTGGGATTATTGAATAAATAAATCACCCACAACGAGGAAATCCCTTGAATGAAAAAGAAGCATCGACCTACTCTTTTAGGCACAGCCCCCGCAGAGAAACAGGATTAAAACAGAATAGCTTGCACAATATACTTGATGAACTTCTAATGGCCATGTCAGGGGCAATTGTGGTTAACCGTTCTCCCATCAACCCCAGGGTGAACAGTTCAAACATGTATCTGACCCAAACTGCACTCACAAGAACACAACTGTAGAGGAGTTCATGCAAAAACAATTCTTTATACAGAAAAGTACTAGGAGACAGTGTGTTTATACATGAAGACTGCAAAATCTTCAGCGAACTCACTTCATAGCTTCTTATTTTTGCCATATACATAATTTAATATAAATAAAAATGATTAGTTGACTAATAAAAATCTTGGTCAACTAAGATACCATCGATCAACTAATCGACTAATCAACTAAAGGACTACAGACCTATAGTGCATACTTGTGTCCTAAGACGCACACAGTCCACTCCATTTGACTGGCAGCACAAGATGGATTTTGTAAAACTATTGTGGCAGAAATAATTTGAATTTGAATATTTATCTAAATATGTAGCTTACATCACTTGCCTTTATTTAATAGTTTATTCGGTGCTTTCAACCTTTTAAATTTAAGTTACTTTTAAATGTCTATGTCAATAGAATATGCCACAAAGTGTGTGATTTTGTTATTCCAATTTAGTCCGACTCGTTTTCAGACTATGTGGGAGAATTTCAGACTATGGGGGGGCGTTTAGTTGTTTAGAATGCAACATGCCTGTGAATCAGATTTTTACAAAATTGGAGCCGGATGAAGCAAAGGCGACACCGCTTCAGGACATATTTTTACAGACAAAAAGAAAGGTTTTTGATCAAAAACACAAATTGGACATGTTCTGTATGTCTTCTTTAAGTAATTCTGTCTTTGTCCAAGTCAGAAAACCTCTTTGTCTTGGCACTTAGCATGTTTCAGTGTGTGTAAAGTCCAGAAAACGATTATTTGATTACTAAATTTGTTGAAAAATCAATTAGTTGAAGTTAATCGATTAACTTGTTTCAGCTCTAACTAAAATAACTTAAAAAACAATCAGCAATTAAAAGTGTGTCCAAACAAGTATAAAGAAATATGTACCGAAATGCTGATTAGCGCAAAAGCAGACAGGCATCCTCTCACTGTACAAGATCCCTTACTCCTGCAGTCTGTGAACACGAGATACAACGAGACTCCAGCCGCAGCAGCCGCAGCAGCAGATAGATACGTCCTGCACAATCTTTGATCTCGTGGCAGCGGATAAACTGCACAAAGCACTACAGGAGCGCCAGGCCAGTACGGAGAGGCTAATTATCTGAAACAACAGGACCCAGAATCATAATACAGCAGCAGCCTGTCACGAAAGGCTTGAGCAGGCACAACTCACTGGTGCTTCAATGCCCTGTGCTGACCTGTAGGTTCTGTGTGGAGACGGAGAAAGAGAAAGGAAAGAAACAGCGAAAAAAGTGAAGGATTGTGACAGAAAGTGTGTGTGCAAGAGATAGATGGGGCTGTAATCGACGAAAGAAATTCATGGTTGACTAAAGGCTTTATCTGTGCATGAATTTGTCGACTGAATGGGTCAAAGGATTCGCGAAATCACCCTAAACTATCTCTTAATGATCCGACAATATATTTGACCAAAAGTGCACTCACAAGACAAAAAAAGGAAAGACAAAATATGCACAATTCACTCCCAAAATCTCCAGCTAACTCACTCCATGCCTTCTCTTTTCTGCTCTGTACCACATCATTTCTTACCATTTTAATCAAATTTGGCAAAGCAAGGCTAGATTATGTTGACAGAACAAGAAAATATGCATTGAAATCACAATACAAACAAGTAAAAACGTAAATAATCATTTTAAAATTTGAAAGAGAAGACAATACAATCCTTGCAGTCTAATGCATAACTGATTAGAACTGTTTTGAGTCTATGTAGGGCTGCAAGATGCAAGCGAATCAAAATCTCAATTTGAATGCATACAATTAGCAAATCGCAAAAGCCAAAATTTCAATAAAATCTCCTGTTTTATTTTTAGATCTGTAAAAACATGTTCTGAAACAATAATGTGGTTCTTTTATTTAATTATCAATTATCAATATAGATAGCCTTTTCAGTCTTTTTGCAAAATGTAAACTTTGATCTGAATCTTTTCATGAAAAAAATCTAATCTAATCTAATTGAAAAACGCAATGGGATTTTCTTCTCAAAGTGTGCAGCCCTCACCTCTAGATTTGAACATTGCCAGAGAGGAGACCTGTTTCCTCTCAAATTATTAGTTGATTAATAACATTTTTGGTCGACTAAGATGCCATCAACTGATTTATCGACTCAATTATTAAATGCCACAAAATAGCGAGTTGAAAGGGAGAAAGAAATACAGGGAAAGCAAGGGATACGGAGAATAGAGAGAAAGAAAGAAAGAAAGAAAGAAAGAGATGGGACTTGGACCACAGGAAGAATAGTTACTGCTGAGGTAATAACTAATGTGGATCCAGATTCAGAATAAAGAATGGGAGAGAGAAAGAATCAGAGGCAGGACACCTATGCAGTCACTTCTAGTTGATTACCATTCACTTGCAGTAAATTGTTGACTACAGCCTCGCTCTGAGACAAACAGCTGGAGACACTGTACAGAAACTGGAGTCAGAGTCAAACAGATTAGGAGCACCTTTACATTCAGGAATATAATGCTTTAAAACTGACATTACAATATGGATGGAGAAATGTAGGTCAACGTGCATGTGTGCTCTTGTTGGAAAGGAAAATGTATGTACAGAGTGGAAAAAGAGGATTATTTAAAAGTGTCCTCCGAAGATTTGAGAAGCTGTGAAATTATGCAGCAGGTTATTTTTATTTATTCTTTTATTTTACTTCATCTGTTTGAGCACTGTGCTTTGTCTGTTCTTTTTAATGCATTTGAGCTTTGCACTTTTGACATCATTCTTAGTGGAAGAATATACTAAACAACTATATGTCTTAGGATTAGTACACTATAGACAGAAATAGGTCACAGGGCTTCAGGTCACATCACCATTTTATTGTTGTCAAAAAATAAATATGGTCTTGATCTATCAGAACTAGTATAAGACCCCATGTATAGGGCTGGCTGGCTGAAACAGCTCTAAAAAAAAAAAGCCGGATGCTTTTACTGACCGACTTATTAATGGACCTCTCGGAAAAAACAAAACAAACAAAACAAAAAACAATAAAAGCACATACATGAAAAGTTCAAATGACTGAATCTCAATCTCGATTAAAATTGGATTCATTGGACAGCAGAGGTTTTGTTGTTGTTTTTTGTAACACTATTCACCATTATTTATTTTATTTCTTCAGCGTTTTTTCCAGATAGGTCAGTTGAGAACACTCTCCGTTACAATGACGACATGGCAGCACAAAAAATACAATCAATAATACAATTGAAGTAAAAAAAATAAAATATATACATAATAATAATAATAATAATAATAAAATGTTCGATGTGTTAAAAAGTGGTGCATTGGTTCTATAAAATGGGGGGAAATTAAAACAGTGTAGTCATATAATATAGTGACAATAAAAGCCAGAGTCACAGTTTGTCTTTCACAATCATTTTTCAGTAAGATACTGCCCATAACTTTCTTAGGATTTGCTGCCAAGCTTCCCTTAAACTGCTGACTGTATACTAGTGACTGCTGTATTAGTAGTGAGAGTCAGAGAATTTCAATTTAATTTGCAATCAGGCCCTGACCTTAAAAGAAAGCTAGTGATTAAAGGGCAATAGTGACTGGGATCTTAGCAACACAGTTCTTCCTTCTTTATATGAAACTGTGATTAAAAATCCATATGTTTTGGTGACGTTGTTTGCCAACTTGTACAAATAGTTGTGTTTCTGAGACAAAACCAGCACACTGGCTGATTAAATCTACTAAAATAACAGCAATGCTTAAATTAAACATCTGAGAATCTGCAAATGTAAATGAAACTGTCTCCTCTGTAAATGGGATGGGCATGTTTGTGCATATTTATGGTGCGTTGTTCTTTTTAATTTTGCCTCTAAAACTGTAATTTAAGAGGAATAACGTGTCTTTCATGCCATACAGCGTGAGTATTTTGACACAACAAGATGCATTGTAATAGGCCTTCTCTGTTTTATGCTGCATTAATGGTAATAGCCGTGTTCATCTCAATTTGAGCCTGTGTTCTGTGGGGCCTTTCATCCTCGGCCCGACACAAAGCCATGAACACATTAACAATGGAGAGAGAGTGTATATTTACCACTATATCACTGCATCAACACAGCTGTTACAATGGTGGTTTATAGGTTGGACTTTCTAAACTTGACCCATATGTAACGTTTATCTTACAATTTAACTCTAAGGGCTGTGTTGTTTCCAATTTTTAAGTTAATTCGCTGCAAACGGGGAAGTAAATATTGGGCTTTCGGCTGCACATCACCAGGACATGGTCAGTTCATTGCAGGACAGACACATTGAGAGGCATTAGCATTCATTCAGTACAACATCAAATCGCTAGGCACCACGTAATTGAGATTCACAAATTTGCCAAACACATGAATGTCTATTGATGGTGGACACAAGTTGAGGGGACCACATTAACACAGGGAATAAATGCAGGGATGTGATGTGGCGCCGGCTAAATGATAAGGATCTCACGCAAACATTATATTCAGAACAGCATCTTTATAAGTGAAAATGCAGATTAAACAGTCCAGTCACTGCCCAAGCTTCAGCGAAACTCACTATGTGCTTTCTTCTTTCTGCTCTTGTGCATAGATAATCCTTATAATCCAAATAGCCTCATTTGTTCACTAATAAAAACGTGGTTGACTAAGACACTAAACGACTAAAGGTGTACAGCCCTAGACTCTACATAAACCAAAAAGAAAACGCCACAATTTTCTTGGAGGCGAATCGGCTTCTTACAATATGTCGTTCCATAATCCAGGACAGTGGTTTGAAAAATGGGTTGCGAGGCACTGAGCTGGAGGCGTGAGAGGCTTTCAAGACATCACTTTAAAATCAGTATCCAGTATTTAACTTAAAATTAAAAATGAGAAATTGGGTTAAAAGAAAACAAAGGAAGTACAGAAAAGAAAGAAAGAAAGTACAGAAAAGAAAGAAAGAAAGTACAGAAAAGAAAGAAAGAACAGAAAAGAAAGAAAGAAAGTACAGAAAAGAAAGAAAGAAAGTACAGAAAAGAAAGAAAGAAAGTACAGAAAAGAAAGAAAGAAAGTACAGAAAAGAAAGAAAGTACAGAAAAGAAAGAAAGAAAGAAAGTACAGAAAAGAAAGAAAGAAAGAAAGTACAGAAAGACAGAAAGAAAGGAAGTACAGAAAAGAAAGAAAGTACAGAAAAGAAAGAAAGGAAGTGCAGAAAAGAAAGAAAGAAAGAAAGAAAGAAAGTACAGAAAGAAAGGAAGTACAGAAAAGAAAGAAAGTAAGGAAGTACAGAAAAAAAGAAAGAAAGAAAGAAAAAAAGAAAGAAAAAAAGAAAGAAAAAAAGAAAGAAAGAAAGAAAGAAAGAAAGAAAGAAAGTACAGAAAGAAAGAAAGAAAGAACAGAAAAGAAAGAAAGAAAGAAAGGAAGTACAGAAAGAAAGGACGTACAGAAAAGAAAGAAAGAAAGGAAGTAAAGAAAGAAAGAAAGAAAGAAAAGAACAGAACAATAAACTACTCAAATAAACACAATGAAACCTCACTTCTAAACTACAACACATCATAATAAGATTTTCTTATGTACTAAACCTGTTTTGACACGTAAAAGAAATGAGTGCGTGGTTAAATCCATTGTTAAGTACTATTCTGATAGAATAACTAACACAGGTGCACTTTTAGAAGGCTGCGTTGTAATACTTGTACCGTTAATAGATTTCTTGCTTCATGATTAAAGATTCCCGTCATTAAAATAAGGCAAATTACTTCCAAAAATCCACCTGATGGCATTCATTTTCTTATTTGTAATTGGTTATGTCCAGCTGGCCGCTCTGCATAAATCTGACTTTATAACATTTACTGATGGGTTCATTAACACTTGAATAAAATCTGCTGTACTGATTCCAGGATAAAGATGATAAAGATTAAATTAAATCAAAGTGGAAATAATCCAATCAAAAACACTGCAGGTATTTAAGAAACATAATCTCATCTCTAAACAAAAACAGGACCATTTTCCTTGTGACAGTTCTAAAAATGCTTTGGATTCTTGTATTAGTTTAGTAGTTTGTATTTCACTCGTCCTTCAAATGTTGATGCACCTGGACGTGTTTAAAAAGTGCACTTTGAACCGAATCCTACTAAATACAATCGCAGTGCTTGTCGGTACTGATGTCACTGGTTAAACCTTTACTGTCGCAATTATTGTGAGAAGAATGTATTGATTATTCACGATTACCAAACAATATACTTAACTTTCTTTTATTTTCGTAATACATTACCATTCAGCTTTATGAAATCAAACTGTCTGAATGATAAAGTAAAGTTACTGGGACATAAACAGTCAGATAAAAGGCACATAAAATGTAGGTTTATTAGTCCTACATTACATTATTACTAGACTTAATTGATATGATTTTAGCTTTTTAATTGTATTATTATTTGTTTTTAGGTTTAAATATTTGGTTCGTACGATGAACAATCACCACAAATTAAGTGAACAATCCTGAACATCCTGCCTGCTAGAAAAAGACAAATTAGATGTGTTCCCCAAACCATTCCGGCCTAATCAGAGTATCACTGTACGGGGAGTAAAATCCATAAAGCTTACAAATGGTCACTACCTGAGCGTCTTAACTGTAGCAGCTCAAACGGCGGTTCATTGGTTTGTTTTTTACACTTGACCCGTGTGTTGCTCTGGGGCGGCTGCAGTGTATATCACACACTGCGCTGACAGCTGTGGCAGAGTGCAGTCCATATCCTACAGGGGCTCATTCATCTCCTTTGTCTGTCTCTGTTTAGGCCACACTCATTCCACCCCAGTTACAGCCCGCCCTGATCACACCAGCAGCATTTAGCAGCTCCTCCTCAGCACAGACCGCCCTCAGAAACTTCCCCTCATCCTCATTCAGGATGGTCCCACTCGCAGACATCTCTTTGCCTCTGAACTGATCCTGCTAAAAAAAACACTACAAACTGTTTTCTGGTTCTTGTTTTTTCGTTCAGTTTTTGTACAGCTGACTTCTTTAGACAATTAGTCAATATATCACTTTTCAATTATTGTAATAATTGTTGACATGCCCTGAGCATTAATAAGTTGACTAAAAGGGGAGGCTGTGTCACATTGGCTACATTTTCCAAAAGTATTAAGATTTCAAACGTAAAACTGATTTTGATGATTTGTTCTCAGGAGCTTATGCACTCTTCAGCACTCTTAAGAAACTATGTAGAGAAAGAAGTACTATAGTCAATTGCATATCTGTAGGTTTAAAAGGGAAATTAAACTCACAAGGATGTTAAGATTATTATACTATTCAGGTCACAATAAAATCGTAAGAACTAAAAACTAATAATTGTGACTATTTTAGAGCCAATATTAAACCTTTTTAATTCAATCTATAGTGAAAATGAACATCAACATGAAGTACTTTTTTATCTTTCTGTTTATGTCTTATTTACTTTGTTTTGTCATTCATTAAGTTCATTCATAAAACTGGTTACAAACTTGAAAAATAGTAAGATATTAGACAATCGGAATGAAAGAAAATGTAAGATTTCACTGTTGTTTGGTAATGTTCACAGTTCATCCAGAATAATCGCAATAATTATGGTGTTTTTCCACACAGTAATCGTAACAGTCCTACTCACAAGTCACTCCCAAAACTCCAGCTAACTCAACCTTTCTCTTTCTTTCTGCTGTGGTCCATATAAATCTTTACATTTAATTAGTTGAGAAAAAGACACAATCGACCGATTAATTGGCTAATCGACAAAAGGCCCACAGCCCTAATAGTCGTCAACAAACTGAATAATCATTACCTGAACTATATATAAAGAGTGCAAACAGTGCCTTGTGCTGAGAGATGACTCTCAAGCAGCAAGCAAATCAAATAAAGATAAAGCAGGAAGTACAGGAAGTACAGGAATACATGTTTTTTGATGAAAAACCAATTCAGTCTGCAAGTGTACTCACTGGCAATGTCCTTAATAGTCCTCAAAGAACATGAATATATATTTAGTTTGAATTAAAATATAATGAAGCTACTTTGGGTCATAAATTGGAGAATGCAGCCCTTTCATAGATGTCATTATTACAGCTCTATAAGAGTGGAAACATTTTGCACAGACTGGTCAGTGTTGTTATTATTCTTAGCCTTACTTTACATGTCTCTCTCCACTCGACATTCTCATTTGACACTGCTGACTGCCCTCTCTAACGAAGTCCACAAAATTGAATGTCCATCCAAAAACCTGTCACAAATCAACAACGAAAAAAATTACAGTGGCTTTAAAAATGGCGGCGCACGTCCCTCCCTGTGCCCCTCGCCAACCTGTTTTCTTTGGTTCTGCTCGGCTGCCTCGGTTCATTTAATGACCAAACACAGCTGGACCAGTGGAGAGCTGCTGGTGGAAATGGAAAAAAAGTGGGAAATGTACAATAATCATATCAACAAACCCTGGGGATGTTTTGTGCACACAGAAATAGATGGGACAAAATAGCCACTTGAGATAATGCAGATCTGAAAATGAAGCGTAGTCATAATTATAAATAATGTCCTGTACTTGAACTTGCACACGTTGCGGAATTAGTGTGTCATTAAGAAGAAAAATAGTATTGTGTAGCAATTCATCTACAATTGCTGTGACCTGTTTTTTCTTACTTATTTCCATTAAGTGCATAACAGCAGGACAGTGGTCAGGCACAATGAGAGACGGGCAGGACATCAGCACATTTATTCATCAAACTGCACAATTGAGAATCACAAAATTGCCAAACACATGAATGTCCATTGATAGTGGACACAAGCTGAGGGACCCCATTAACACAGGGAATAAGTGACTCCACTAGGGCTGTAATCGACTGACGAAATGCCTTGTTCATAGACTAGTCTAGTCTTACAGTCATGATAACAAATTCTGTTGCTATAGAAAATATCACAAAAAATGACAGTATTTAGAGCTGCAAGATTAATCGCATCGAATCAAACTCGCACTTTGAATGGACGCAATTAGCAAATAGCAAAGGTTACAGATTTTAAGAACCATATTTTACACCAAAAACAACAAAATATTCTGTCTTATTGTACTTAGAGTCTGTACAAACATGTTCCGAAATACATAGTTTGTCAGTCCATATTTAATTTTTTTTTTGCCAGTTCTCCTGGATAAGTTTAAAACATGAACTTTGAACAGAATCCCATTATTGAAACATAAATCACAAATCGAATCACAGAGAAAAGTCACAATTAGATATTTTCCCCCAATTGTGCAACCCTAATAGTATTGAAGCTACTTTATGCCACTGACACAATAACCCTAAAGCACAATAATCTCAGTAAATATAAATGTGCATTATCGTTAAAAGGCATGAACAGAATGAAACTGTAAGTAAAAGAATGAAGTTAGTAACCCTCAACAGCTCAAATCTTATAAATATTATAAAAATACACATGCGATAAATACTGTGGTCCAAAAAATATTGTTCCATCTATCATCTATTGAATGATAAGTTGATATAGTAATTATCGTGACAGGTCTACCTGTGCACTGATTAAGCCTTTTTTTACTTAGTTTAAAAGATACCACGGCACACCACCTACTACAAACAAATTACCATTTAGACAAAAAAAGTTTTTTTTGGCAGTAGTGATAGTTTTGCATTCTTTTTCTGTGCAGAAGTTGCTCAGGACACTTCAAAACTACTATTTCCACATTGGACATTTTTTCAAGGCACACCAGGCAAAACTTCAAGCCACTGTTCCTCTGCACACTGGCTGAAACTCAAGGGACTGATCGACAAAGCGATGTAGTGTGGCTCTGGCAAAATTATTCGCATCTTGCGCAAAAACTATATACAGAGATGTACCAACAGCATCTTTATAAGTGAAAAGGCTGATTAAACTGTCAAGTCACTCCCCAAACTTCAGCAAAACTCACTAGACTGTGATTTCTCCTTTCTGCTCTTGTGCATATAAATCCTAATAAATGAATTTGTGGACTAATGTGGTCGACTAAGACGACTAAAGTTGTACAACCCTGCACTCCACATAGACAAATGACCGATAAGAGTGGGCAATATGGTTCTTCACGATTTTAACACTATTCATGAGCACAAAAGTAGTTTTACATTGCCTTTAGGAGCTATATAAAGCCATTCCAGTCTTTAAAATTCAAATTCAACTGTAACTGATAAAGACTGACCACGAGGAAGAATGACTAGAGCTGCATCAAACAAAAATCAGTGAACTGTGATACGATGCTTCCACCAAAACAGCATCGTCAAAGGGAAAATATCATGGTTTGATTCTTACCACCGAGCCCTAAAATGACCTGTTCCTTGCCCAGAGGCAGTAACAATACGTTCTCATTGTGTTCACACTTGAGCCTGTTTAATCCTAATCGAGTTTGGTCCCAGTTTAGTTCTATACTCTAAATCAGGTTTGGTTCCAGGGCTCAAATTGAATCAAGATCGAGTTTTGGTCATTTTTAATCATAAATGATCAGTTTGGGTCTTTTTAATCGAGAGATTTAAAAGATTCTCTGCCCTCTAAAGTATGTGGATTGGAGAAGAGCTTAGAGTTTGGAGGAAGATATCTAAAGTTTTTGTGTGTTTTTGTGTGTTTTGTGTGTGTGTGTTCAACGGCAATCCTTCAAACTCTGTATCGTTTATGTTCAAAATATTTACATTGAAAGCCATATTCGTTTTTATTCCAAAATACTAAAATGAAGATATATGTTTTCATCATATCGCTCAGCCGTAGTTCCAAGTTTAGTCCCAATTTTGATGTGTGTGCAAATGTGAAAGCAGCACCCTACTGTGGAACTCTTCACTGTTCTCAATACTTCACACACACACATATATATATAGGCTAGACATCATTATACCATTTATGCTAATCGTCTGTCTCCATAAAACTTTCATTACTAATATTTCTTCCTCACAAACGGTACTTCCAGCTTTGATCTATTCATCTCCATAATTCATCCTATTTTCTCAACAGCAGCCACTTGTCCAGTAACACTTTTACTTCAGTCTTTATGGAGTCGATGTATCTGCAATTCAGTGGTCTCTCCTTCATATTGGTTTCATTTGAGGCCGTCAGTCAAGACTGCGCCCGTCAGATATGGACTATCCATTTCAGTATTTTTCTTCCTTCTCATGTTTTGAATGAATGCAGTGGAGTGACAGACACTTGGAAAGGGCAGCTGTCAGAGCATGCTTTCCTTAAGGCTGAGAGGAACATTGGAGTCTATTCTGTCATATATAGTGTAAAGAGACGGCTCTGCAGTCAGTTTTTACAGACATGACGTCATTTAAAGTGCATAACAAAACTCTGAATGATACAGTTCAAAACAGGACACATCTTATACCAAAGATGCCATCTATGTTTACAATTTTCACCTGAACACATCAACCAAAGCACATCTTGTGAAGACCGATGAACACAAACGCTCAGGAGAGGTTTCTTCATGTTCTTCACTCTGGGACCACTGACCAAAGTAAAAAGAAGCCAATCATTATCACATTAGATTCTTATTTAGTCCTCAAACAAATATTCTGCAGCTTTCTAACATTTTACATTCTACAAAGTTGAGAAAGATTATCCATGTAATTGTGAAGCTGTGAGAAAGATCAATAATACATTCTGAAAAGACCAATCAAACAGCACAATACTAAATAAAGGTGCGACTTACACTGTCTCAGTTAGTTTTTTAGAGTTCTCCAATTGATTAGTGAGAAGTTGGAGAAGTCTGCCCTGATATGCAGCACCTGCATGGCTGTCAATACAGAAGGGCATCAAATATTTAACGAGAGATACTGTTATTTCTACAGCTTCAGTGAAAGATTGGCCAACTTTTGCAGAGAAAAGTGCATAAATGTGAAGTGACCCATGTGACAGAACTACAGGCTACATTCTTGAAAAGAAAGGGATTCCTGTCGGACGCAGCGCTGCGCCGCTGCTGCGTTCAGATGACACATGAATAAATAAGTGTGCAGCCGGCGCTTCCCAGCAGGCGGCTCTGTGTCCCCAGGGCCACCTGAGATCAGACTGTTCACCTGACACCTGTAAAAGCATGCACACGGGACGGCACTAGCGCACGTTTAAAGACTGCCCCGACACTGACACTGGCACACACTCAAACAAAGACCACTGGAGTCAAATACGTTATGCACAAGAATTCAATAAAATGCCTGAAAGCTTGCCTGATTACAACCAGAACGTCCACCTACATTTTTTTTTAACAATCAAAGACCTTTAACTCAACTAAATAAACTTCCAACTCTGATATATCAGTCAAATGAGATGCGATGCCCAGGAATGAACCAAAACGAGCCAACAACCGCGTGCGTAAAAGTAGTGAATGCGCACAGATGGAGACAGGAGCAGACACTATTTGAATAAAACTCAACAATGAAGCGCCTCTCTGCCACAGTCACAGCACCGAGCACTCCTCTTATCAACTCCAAACAGGCTGATCATGACATTATCACGTTGTCCTACCTTCCTCGTCCGTGTCCGTCGCTGGCTGAGCGCCGTTGGTTCGACTGCTGGTCCTGCTGCGCTGCGTTACCAAGTCTCAGCCCCCTTCTCTCCCTCCCGCGCTCTACTCCTCACCCTCTCTCACCATAGTCCCGGTTTACTCTCCGCTAAAGCCACGACTGAGGCTGTGGCTGCTGGGGTTTTCAATTTACAGGAAAGAGAATGATCCGCAAAAAAAAAAAAAGAAAAAAACTAAATGTTCGCCAGCGCACGTCTCCTCTGGATGAATGAACCGTAAGTCTGTTCACACGTGCAGAGCATTTTCATGACAGGTCAAACAAAAATACCTGGATGGAGAACTGCAATAACGTCTAATGCAATGCTTGTTTGTACATCAATAAGATAATAGCCAACATTTAAGTTTTTGCGTCTGAGTTAAACGTTAAGTTTCATCTTAGACGTGTTTACAAAACTTCCACAGCCCAAACGTAGGGATTTGTTAAGATTAAATATATCTGTTCTAAAGCTTTCAAAATACGACCCTGATCCAGCAAATTAGACAGATTACATCGGAAATCCTTTATGAACGGCAGAGGTCATGGGTTTCAGGTGCAGGCGAAAGACAGGCAGATACCGACACCTAGTGGAGAATGTCAAGATTACATCAAAGGCGCGCTCGTTCATGGCTCTCGGACCAGTGAGTTACACTTGCCACTACTCACTGAGGTCACTATTTCACATCCAGATCACTGAGATGAATACAGACTACACTGGATTATTGGCACCAAATATTTAGCAAATCACCAGGATTTTGTGTCTTACCAACACGAATTAATAACAATGAACTCCAGAGTTTTGGAACCAATGATCTTCTGTCAAATGTAAAGGAAATTACATCAATTTCATTTATTTGTATTTTGTCCAGCACAAACCGTAAAAGGAGACAAAAAAGTACTTCTAAATTATAAACTATAGACTACACATCAGTAAGACAGCAGTGTATGTCTCAAACATTATATCACATGAACAAATCTAGAATAATAATAAATAATAGTAATAAATCTAGAGAAAAACCTGGCAATATCTTTCTACTCTGAGGTAGGGGTAGGCGATATGCCACAAAATGTACATCACAATTTTCTTGGAGCCAGATTTCAATTTACGATAATCAGTCACTCGGAGCACAACAAAATCTGAAAGAGTCTGTCAGGGAAAATTACCAACAAATGTTAATAAATAAATAATAAAGCTGCAATAAATAGAGACGTGGTGAATCACGATATGACATACAACCAAAATTGCAGATTGCAGAGGGATAAGATCACAATTCGATCTGTATCACTGTATTGTCCAGTCCTACTCTGGTGTGAAAGCATATTTAATTGACCCAAATGCATACCATACCTGACTTATTTGTTAGCGCCAACTTAAACTCTGAGATAATTATTCCAAAGTTCAAACACTTCGTCACTGATTGAGAAGTTAGAGAGTAGCGGATCCAGTCTTTACTTTTTTGTGGAAAGTGCATTTACTTACCTCCCACAGCGCATCTGCTCAGAGTTGGGCTCCCGCATTTTTGCGTTTTTTTTTTTTTTTTCTTCGTGAAACTCTGAGAAACAAAAACATTTTCAACAAATACAAAATATATCAATAGGTAGCATCGATGTATGTCACAATGCATAGTAATGAGAACATTTACGTGCTTTTATTTGTTTCATTAATACTCTCCGTGCAGCATCGGAAACACGCTGTGAAATATGTGGAAAACATAACATGCCTTTGCTGACCTCTAGTGGGCACTTACCTCAACTACATCAAAGACAAAGGTGAGTTGGCGCAAACAAAGCAAGTTACGAGGGAGTTTTTGGAATACATACAAATACATATCACGAAAGCATTTAAACCTGATTCGTATTTTGAGAGTAGATAAACTGAGCTAATCAAGACTGCAAAAACTTACCAGGAAATGAAGTTAGACAATGTTGGTAGCTGTAAAGTAACACGATTTGTGCGCGAATTCCTGCATAAAGCGCACATTTTCAGACAATTTCTACTTTAAGGACAGAGATACCGTTGGCTGAATCAAAAAACAAAATACGGCAAGTGGTAAAATAAAAAAAAAATTGCATTGATAACAGTAGCAAGTCCTGAGAGAAAACGCACATGGCACAGGGCGGGTTGCACTTCCCTATTGAGTAGATCTTAAAGTGCATATGACAGATTTTCATGTTTCTAATTATGACTTAGTTTGGTGGGATTGAACCAGTGGGAAATATTTATCATAGTTTTACATCAATCAAGTTGCAGTTTGTGGAGAAAAAAAAAACTCCCAGAAAGTAGTGATGTGATGTCATCAAAAAGTGACGTTCCATCACAAATGCTTGGCTATGACAGTGTTTCTCAAACTTTTTCAGTTTCGCAGACACAAAAAACTAGGCGACACGCAAAGTGATAAATTAGCCTCTATTTAATGTTTGACTGTATTTTGAGAATATAGACCTAGAAAAATGACAACAAATAGGAATCTACATTTACCACTGCATTTGAAGGGTCTCAAGCCTTGTTTAACACTATTGTTTCAACTTTTACACATCATCTGGGGACCCCCAGAAATCATTTGGCGACCCCCATTGGGGTCCCGACCCCTAGTTTGAGAACCACTGGGCTAAGACATGCAACAAACACGTTCATCATTTAACAAACTAAAGGTGTTCTCAGGTATTATTATTTGTCAAATCATAACAATTTTGTGATGTATATGGAGTTTGGCCCCTGGTTACAGTGTGGTTGCTAGGGAGCAGTTGTGGAAATACCTCAATCTATGTCACGTCTGCAGCTCATGTCCGAACTACAATTGCACTATAAACGTCATAAAAATTGGCAAACTGGGGGGAAAAAGGCAACATTTTTAGTTAAATCTTAAATTTAATCATGTTCACTATGTTTTTATGAAATGTGTAGTCGAACCTGTTATATAAAGCCTATACAAATAACTACTTGGAAAAAAGCAACAATCGGGCCACAGAGCTGGCCTCATTTACACCAAAAATCTGACAATTATCTGGTTTCTGGAGTTAGAAATAGTTACATCTGATGTGAGTAATCTGATTTCTTTCTGATTGTTCACATTTGTGCCCATGTTGACAAGGAAAGTGAAGCCAAAAAACACAAACTAATATGGCAAATAGAACAAGTGAAGCCATTTTAAAATGTCTTGTACGTTTGCCTTCCAAATACTTCTTGGACATTTGTCACCGGGTGTTGTTGAGTATCATATTTCTTTTGTGCATGTAAACACACACCAAAAGGCAAATGTAATTATTGGGCTATGATTATTCTAGTTATCTGATATGTTTTTCTTGTTATGTTTTCTTGTTATGTAAATGTACCCATTGTGATAATTATTTCATCATTATTAAGCTATTAAATACTCAACACAATATAATATTAGTCATTTGTTGATATATTTTTTGTTTTAATTGCTTCACAGTTGTCATCTGTAAGAAGCAGACTCTGCACCATGAAGATTTCCTGGCTCCTCTCAGCTCTTTTGCTCCTGCTACAGTAACAGGTTTGTTTTTCAGGAGTGATTCTTGACTGGTGTGTCAGCATTTAAAAGTGGGTCGGTGGGGTGTCAGTGCATTTGAACGTATGCTTATTTAAACTTGGAAATTATAGAAACAGATGAAAATGTGAAGTCTTCAGGACAGGATTTGTTTTTCCTGAGCACATAGACAGCCATAAAAAGTGCAATTAAAATCAAAGTAGATTGCACAGTGACCCTTTCCAATGTTTTTTTCTCATCCTGTGTTAAATATTAAAATTACTTTCAATATTTTAAAAAAGTAGATGGCTCAACCCTGAAAATATGCATAATAGTGTAATATATTGTAATTTAAAACTCAATGCTGGACGTGATCTCACAACTTTGATGATCGCATGATGTCAGATTAGCCTCACTAGTTTTAAGGGGATTTGTTTGAAGTATAAGAAAATACAAAGCAATGACTGATCTTCACAGTCAAAAACACTGAAATGTTTTAATTTAGTGGCAAAACCAAGTGTATTGTCTTCAGTTTTTGCTTCTGCCACGTGGGATTGTAAATATAAAAACACATTTCATTAACAAACCTGGGTGAATGGAGAGGTTTGCAGTGACCATAAACCGCATGAAAGCTCACAAAATAATCACAATAATCTACTTTGGCTTCAAACGTTGTGCGTAAAGTCATTATCGAGTTAAGCCAGCGCAGGTATTACAGGTGGATCAAAAAGGCAAGAAATCAATTTCAATTGGAGCAGAATCTTACTCGCACATGTCCAAAAACATAATGCTAAAATATTGCATTATTAAAAAAAACAGATGTCGACCAATAAAGGTTTAACGTTCTGTAATACTATTTTGGAAGTACATGTGTTAACTACTACTTCTACTTGGTTAAAATAAAAACAAAGATGGGATTTAATTCTTTAAAGTACTTCTCTGTGTTAAATGTTTATCTCATTTGAACTAAAATAGTTTCTTACATCTCACCTGGGACTGGAGCGATGCGATGCAGTGTTTGTCATTGGCTCATCTTTATTCTTTTGCGCAGTTTGAACAGTACACGGTAAGCTCAAGGGATTTACTAAATCAACAGGTAACAGCAGTAAGATAAGAAAATAAACTATAGAAGAAGAACAACATAAGCTCTACTCTTTGATTTTTCTTTTCTGTCTTTTTCCAAGCTCGCTCCTTGGCCTTTGTGTTGGTTTTATATTTTTTTTAGGTCCCAAGTCGCTGTCTCTCCAAATGTCAGCCCTTTTATTTGTTTTTTGTGTGGTGTCCTTTTCATAGAGTAGAGTCACTTTTCATCTAAACTTTTCTTCTGTTCTAGGTGACCTTTTTTGTTCACTGCCATTCTGATTCTCTAGGTGCAAACTCCACCCACGGTCCTGAGTTTGAGTTTCTACTTCTGTTAGGTAAAAAAGTTTGCTAGCATAACTATAAAGTTTATTCTTTTATTTCCTGGTTGGACTTGAGCAAGAAATGTGAATAAAGTAGAGGTACAAAGCAACCAGGGCCAAAGCTCTTCTAATTTAGAGTATTAAGTTATTTTTCATGAATAAAAATGAAATAAAACACCTTAATTTTGTTAGATGAACATTCAACTTTCACAAAAATGTTTTCATCACAATCTGCTGCTTGATAAATGATAAATATTAAGTATGATAAATATTAAGATTTACTAAAGTAATAATTAGAAAAAAACATAAAAATCTGTCTTATGCTCTATAAAGTGCTGGATTTATATTACTTCATCATCAAACATTAAGCATTCAAGCATCAAAAATCATATCCGAAGCCATTTTTGTCAAGAATCACAAACTGTATTTTAATCGTGCCTTGAGAATACACTTTATTACATTGTGCATAATCATTAAGCCTCTAAATAGAATCTAATCTAATCTGACATTACACACAGCAAAATTATGGTCTTCTTTATAGTCTATTTTCCCATCTTTGCCATTTACTTGGAATTGTCTTGGATTCCCGAGCAGCTGCGGGAAAAAAAGACAAATGGATTATGTCAAAGTTACAAATCAAATTAAAGCCTTTTGGGTCACAGTCTCGTAAAAAGAGCTGCATAAAATGTCTGTTCTTGTCGCAGTTTAATATTTCACTACAGTGCGTCGTTTTCAAAGGCTGAACTAATTGCCGACATTAATTACTAATTTCACTGAAGACATTAGCCGAGATGAGAGGATGATCAGATTAGTCAAGCTGTGTTATCTTTTTAAAAGCCTTCTCCAGCTGCAAGTATTGAGGGACAAAGCTAAAGAATTACTTCATTTTTACTCACTCCCAATTATATGATCCATTACGGTTGATGAGGAGAGACTACTAACATTTTATTATTAACAAAAATGATCTATACCTGCCTTTGTACTCCAAATCTGTCCATCTCCATGGAAACAAGCACCAGGTCAAGTTACAGGTCAGATCTGTGTAAGGGCAACCCCACTCACTGTAAGTAAGTAAATCAATAAACACAAGATAAATATGTTCGATGGCATACTGCGGAACATCAGTAACAAAACCAGTGACATTTCCATGGCGACAAGCAGGTGGTATTGACCTTATTCCGCCCCACCCACGTTTGCCTCTTTTTGCCACACATCCGCACTCACTTACGGTTTGACAAGACGTTTGCGTAAATGGCAAACGAGGGAAAAGTCTCGCAGCTAAAACATTATATAAAGTAGATTGATTTGTGTACAATGTTTAATGTACACGAGCAACAACAAGTCAACAATGCACTCATTTCCTGGGGGTCCTGAAAACTGCTTTTTACTCCGTGTAGAACTTATGTTGTGTTGAGCTCGCCTCCCCCGTGCAACTTAATACAACGCAAAAAAGACGAAGAAGTTACGATAAACCAGGGGTGCCCAAGGTGGGGTCCGCGTGACCTCCGAGAGGTCTGATTTGGCCCTCGAAGGGGTGCTGAGATTTACAGGTGTTATCAATGTAATTAATATTAGTACTGAAAGACTGTCAGTAGTTGCAAAGGAGTCCATTCCATTCTGTTCCCCTGAAAACACAGTCATAAAAGACAAGTTAATCATTATCTTTTGTAAAAAGAGAGGGGCAGCAGTCTGAGCAGGGACTCCCAGACTTCCCTCCACTCCTAACCCTTTCTCCAGCTTGTTCTGGGTCTTCTCCAGGGCCGCCTCCCGGTCGAACATGCCCAGAACACCTCCCTAGAGACATCCTGAACAGATGCCCGAGCCACCTCGACTGGCTCCTCTCGAGGTGAAGGAGCAGTGTCTCTACTCCACGCTCCTCCCGTGGGACTGAGCTCCTCACCCTAGCTTGTATCCGTGATCCGTAGATTGACCGGTAAATCGAGAGTTTTGTCTTTCGACTCAGTTCTCTCTTCACCACAACGGTCCGATACAGCGCCCGCATCACTGCAGATGCTGCACCGATCCGCCTGTCAATCTCACGCTCCATCCTTCCCTCACTCGTGAACAAGACCCCGAGATACTTGAACTCCTCCACTTGAGGCAAGGACTGTCCACCCACCCAGAGAGGGCAAGCCACCCTTTTCCGGTCGAGAACCATGGCCTTAGATTTGGAGGTGCTTGTCGAGTTGCCACTGGACTGGGGGGTCAGGCAAGACACAAAGCAAGAGTGGTGCTCAAAAAAAAGGTGAATTTATTTCCAAACCAAAAAAATGCCACACACCAAAATCATAACGCCTAGGACTTAAAAAAAAATACAGGAGACAAACAAACACAAAGCCACGTGCAGCCTCACTGCAAACTGCCTCTCACTTTTTCTCCTCACACCCAGGAGATTTAAATTGGGGAGCCCACACCACCTGGGAGGCACCAACAGCCTCCAGGGGAGGGGAGAACCCAAAGAGGTCTAATACCTTACAATAAACAAAATAACTTATAACTACCAATAACTACAGAAACAAAAACAAAAGGAATCTGCAAACTATATTTAAAGCAATATAATTAACAACTTAGCCATCAATAAAACTGAAACAACCAAACAACTTTACAAACCCCCCTCTAACTCAACCCCAGTGCTGCAGCCCAGACCCTACAGGTGTCACCACTGATCACCTGGCTGACAGCACTTAAAAAAAAAACACACAAACACATGAAAAATAAGGGCAAACTATTTACTAAGAATAAACACAAATCTGCAATAATAAACAGAGGAAAATTAGATAAAATCTAAAGTGAAAGATCCTTTTCACAGTGCTGATTCTCATCCCAGCTGCTTCACACTCAGCTTGTCCCAGTGCATTTTACAGGTGAAGCCATCAGGACGACAGCATCTGCAAACAGCAGAGATGAGATCCAGTGGTTCCCAAACCGGACATCCTCTGGGCTCTGACTGCGCCTAGAAATTCTGTCCATAAAAATTATGAACAAACCGGTGACAAAGGGCAATGCAATGCGAACACAGCTCCTGCTCCGGTCGTACAGGGACCGGACAGCCCTTAGCAAAGGGCCCCGGACCCCATACTCCCGGAGCACTCCCCACAAAGCGCCTCGGGACACACGGTCGAGTGCCTTCTCCAGATCCACAAAGCACATATGGAGTGGTTGGGCAAACTCCCCTCGAGCACCCAATGGAGAGTATAGAGCTGGCAATTAGTAATTAAACTGCAAATCTTGTAGAGGTTTTTTCAATATAATTCCAAGCTTTAATGACAAGCCCCCGGAAAGTAACATACCCACAACATAAAATATTGACTATAATCTCTCTTTGTCTCTCTCTCTCTCTCGCTCTGTTTTATTTACTATTTTCTATTGCTTTTGCCTTCGATTCAAAGCATGTGGTGGTGCTACAAAAATGAAATGTTGTTGCCGGGAGGAAAAGGCTGAACAATGTAATCTGGGCCTAGTTTTCCTTGACATGCTTTGTTTTTATTGACGAAAGAGAGACAATAGAAACAAAAGATGCCAGAAAAAGAAAATTATGTGTTTCACCACTTTGGGGAACGATGAACAGATGGGCTGGGTAATATTGGACCAAAAACCTCATTCAATTATTTATACTATACTATATAATTATAGCACCCCTATAATCATATTTTGTTGGATACTTTATGTTTTCTAGTGTTTTAGTAAGCCATATGTTAAACTTTTTCCTGCCAAACCGAATAAACCATAACATTATGACCACCGCAGGTGAAGTGGATAACAGATCATTTCTTCATCTCTGCCCTGCTGGTAGGACAGGTGTGTGGAGGCACCAAGTGAGTGACAGTGAGAGGTGGGAGACATATACAAAATACATATTGTTGTTTTGGAGATGTGGAATTTACTATCTTGTCTATAATACAAAAATATATATATTTAAAAAGACTGCAAACAGAGGTGATTAAAAAGTTAAAGGTGCGCTGTTTAAGTTGTCAAATAAATAGTCCACCTCTTCATGGAGATTAACCCTCTAAGCGCCACAGTTTTTTATTTCTACTTTAAGCCTCAATTGGGATTTAGTGGAAAAAAACAAACAAACCCCCCCTCAAAAAAGAAAGAAAGAAAGAAAGAAAGAGAAAGAAAAAAAATAAAGAAAGAGAGAAAGAAAGAGAACGAAAGAAAGAGAGAAAGAGAAAGAAAGAAAGAAAGAAAGAAAGAAAGAAAGAAAGAAAAAAAAGAGAAAGAAAGAAAAGAAAGAAAACATGCAAAATCAGCTCGAATAATGCACTGGGTGTCTGGGGGTAGAATTTGTGCCAATACTGGGTGCAACAGGGCTCCAGAGACAACCCACTGAAGAAAGAAAGAAAGAAAGAAAAAAATAAAGAAAGAAAGAAAGAAAGAAAGAAAGAAAGAAAGAAAGAAAGAAAGAAAGAGAAAGAAAGAAAGAAAGAGTGCTGCTGGGGGTCTCTAACAAAGTCCCAATAGAGTACCATATCCAGAGTACCATATCCAGAGTACCATATGCCGCCCATCGACTTAGTCATTTTTCTGAGTTTGTGCAGACAAGGTTCAGCCCGGGAGTCCCGGGCTGATTAACGCTGCTCACGCGAAAATCCCTACGCTGTTCCCACGCGAACTTTGACATTTTGCGTTGTTCCAAGGGATAGCCGGGCAGTTTTGGGAAACGACGTTTTTTGCGATTGACATTTGCACAAATCCTGGTTCTATGCATGCCTGGCACTGAGCTCTGTCTGTGGGCATGAGAGACCCGTTTTCCTGGGCCTTTTTTCTGGTTCTATTGGCCCTGAATGTCCCAAAAATGTGTCCCAACTTTGAAGCACTGTCTCTGGGGTAAAAAAAAAAAAAAAAAAAGGAGCAGAATGCCAATGGAATGGGACCCTGGTGCAATGTGCCTGGGTAACGCTGCTCTCATTATGAGTCATGCCCAGGGTACAGTGAGTGGCTGGGACGGGGCCAGCCCCATCCAGGGTGCATGGTGTGAAGTGTGTGACCCAGGAGCAGTGTCTGGTCCTGGGTAGTGATTTGGGAGCAGTGGTGTTGGAGCTGGAGTTCTCCGCCTTGGGCCTCTGGGGGAGAGCTGAGTCCCAGGATCAGTTAGGGTTAGGGTTAGGGTCAGGGCTAGCCCCAACCAGGGTGCATGGTGTGAAGTGTGTGACCCAGGAGCAGTGTCTGGTCCTGGGTAGTGATTTGGGAGCAGTGGTGTTGGAGCTGGAGTTCTCCGCCTTGGGCCTCTGGGGAGAGCTGAGTCCCAGGATCAGTTAGGGTTAGGTTAGGGTCAGGGCTAGCCCCAACCAGGGTGCATGGTGTGAAGTGTGTGACCCAGGAGCAGTGTCTGGTCCTGGGTAGTGATTTGTGAGCAGTGGTGTTGGAGTTGGAGTTCTCCAACTTGGGCCTCTGGGAGAGCTGAGTCCCAGGATCAGTACCTGTTCCTGGGTAAAGCTGCTCTCATTCTGAGTCAAACCCAGAGTACCCCATGTCACCGATGGATTATAACAAAGTCCCAATAGAGTACCATATCCAGAGTACCATATCCAGAGTACCATATGCCGCCCATCGACTTAGTCATTTTTCTGAGTTTGTGCAGACAAGGTTCAGCCCGGGAGTCCCGGGCTGATTAACGCTGCTCACGCGAAAATCCCTACGCTGCTCCCACGCGAACTTTGACATTTTGCGTTGTTCCAAGGGATAGTCGGGCAGTTTTGGGAAACGACGTTTGTGGCGATTGACATTTGCACAAATCCTGGTTCTATGCATGCCTGGCACTGAGCTCTGTCTGTGGGCATGAGAGACCCGTTTTCCTGGGCCTTTTTTCTGGTTCTATTGGCCCTGAATGTCCCAAAAATGTGTCCCAACTTTGAAGCACTGTCTCTGGGGTAAAAAAAAAAAAAAGGAGCAGAATGCCAATGGAATGGGACCCTGGTGCAATGTGCCTGGGTAACGCTGCTCTCATTATGAGTCATGCCCAGGGTACAGTGAGTGGCTGGGACGGGGCCAGCCCCATCCAGGGTGCATGGTGTGAAGTGTGTGACCCAGGAGCAGTGTCTGGTCCTGGGTAGTGATTTGGGAGCAGTGGTGTTGGAGCTGGAGTTCTCCGCCTTGGGCCTCTGGGGAGAGCTGAGTCCCAGGATCAGTTAGGGTTAGGGTTAGGGTCAGGGCTAGCCCCAACCAGGGTGCATGGTGTGAAGTGTGTGACCCAGGAGCAGTGTCTGGTCCTGGGTAGTGATTTGGGAGCAGTGGTGTTGGAGCTGGAGTTCTCCGCCTTGGGCCTCTGGGGGAGAGCTGAGTCCCAGGATCAGTTAGGGTTAGGGTTAGGGTCAGGGCTAGCCCCAACCAGGGTGCATGGTGTGAAGTGTGTGACCCAGGAGCAGTGTCTGGTCCTGGGTAGTGATTTGTGAGCAGTGGTGTTGGAGTTGGAGTTCTCCAACTTGGGCCTCTGGGGGAGAGCTGAGTCCCAGGATCAGTACCTGTTCCTGGGTAAAGCTGCTCTCATTCTGAGTCAAACCCAGAGTACCCCATGTCACCGATGGATTATAACAAAGTCCCAATAGAGTACCATATCCAGAGTACCATATCCAGAGTACCATATGCCGCCCATCGACTTAGTCATTTTTCTGAGTTTGTGCAGATAAGGTTCAGCCCGGGAGTCCCGGGCTGATTAACGCTGCTCACGCGAAAATCCCTACGCTGCTCCCACGCGAACTTTGACATTTTGCGTTGTTCCAAGGGATAGTCGGGCAGTTTTGGGAAACGACGTTTTTTGCGATTGACATTTGCACAAATCCTGGTTCTATGCATGCCTGGCACTGAGCTCTGTCTGTGGGCATGAGAGACCCGTTTTCCTGGGCCTTTTTTCTGGTTCTATTGGCCCTGAATGTCCCAAAAATGTGTCCCAACTTTGAAGCACTGTCTCTGGGGTAAAAAAAAAAAAAAACAAAAGGAGCAGAATGCCAATGGAATGGGACCCTGGTGCAATATGCCTGGGTAACGCTGCTCTCATTATGAGTCATGCCCAGGGTACAGTGAGTGGCTGGGACGGGGCCAGCCCCATCCAGGGTGCATGGTGTGAAGTGTGTGACCCAGGAGCAGTGTCTGGTCCTGGGTAGTGATTTGGGAGCAGTGGTGTTGGAGCTGGAGTTCTCCGCCTTGGGCCTCTGGGGGAGAGCTGAGTCCCAGGATCAGTTAGGGTAAGGTTAAGGGTCAGGGCAATCACCAACCAGGGTGCAAGGGGAGAAGTGTGTGACCCAGGAGCAGTGTCTGGTGGGGGGTAGTGATTTGTGAGCAGTGGTGTGGGAGCTGGAGTTCTCTCGCCTTGGGCCTCTGGGGGAGAGCTGAGTTCCAGGATCAGTTAGGGTTAGGGTTAGGGTCAGGGATAGCCCCAACCATGGTGCATGGTGTGAAGTGTGTGACCCAGGAGCAGTGTCTGGTCCTGGGTAGTGATTTGTGAGCAGTGGTGTTGGAGTTGGAGTTCTCCAACTTGGGCCTCTGGGGGAGAGCTGAGTCCCAGGATCAGTACCTGTTCCTGGGTAAAGCTGCTCTCATTCTGAGTCAAACCCAGAGTACCCCATGTCACCGATGGATTATAACAAAGTCCCAATAGAGTACCATATCCAGAGTACCATATCCAGAGTACCATATGCCGCCCACTCGACTTAGTCATTTTTCTGAGTTTGTGCAGACAAGGTTCAGCCCGGGAGTCCCGGGCTGATTAACGCTGCTCACGCGAAAATCCCTACGCTGCTCCCACGCGAACTTTGACATTTTGCGTTGTTCCAAGGGATAGTCGGGCAGTTTTGGGAAACGACGTTTTTTGCGATTGACATTTGCACAAATCCTGGTTCTATGCATGCCTGGCACTGAGCTCTGTCTGTGGGCATGAGAGACCCGTTTTCCTGGGCCTTTTTTCTGGTTCTATTGGCCCTGAATGTCCCAAAAATGTGTCCCAACTTTGAAGCACTGTCTCTGGGGTAAAAAAAAAAAAAAAAAAAAGGAGAAGAATGCCAATGGAATGGGACCCTGGTGCAATGTGCCTGGGTAACGCTGCTCTCATTATGAGTCATGCCCAGGGTACAGTGAGTGGCTGGGACGGGGCCAGCCCCATCCAGGGTGCATGGTGTGAAGTGTGTGACCCAGGAGCAGTGTCTGGTCCTGGGTAGTGATTTGGGAGCAGTGGTGTTGGAGCTGGAGTTCTCCAACTTGGGCCTTGGTGGGACTACTGTCTGGTCGATGTGCAAATGTGGCCCACCATCGCAGGGCCTCTGTCTTGTTTTATCTTTACAGATGGTTCCTGTGCACTGTGGGTCTAGTTTTATGTGGGAATGGGAGTCCTAATTTTTCCTACTTAGCCCTCCTGGCCTCCCTATGGGGAAACCGGGTCCCTGCAGCAGTGCTGGAGTTCATTGGTCTGGTTGTCTTACCCCTGTGGTGGCGCCAGACCTTTGTCTGTGGCATCTGCTAAGGTTGGCTGTGCTTAACGTTTGGCACCTTTGCTCCTCTGTAGCAGGACCTCTGCAGATCATTGGGCTGGTTGTCTTACCCCTTTGGGGTGGCACCAGACCTTTATTTGCGTTGTCTGTGGGTCTACACAGGTAAGCTGGAGGTATCTGCGCTTGCCGCTGGGCGTTTGGCATCCTGGGCTCCTCTGTAGCAGGACCTCTGCAGTTCATTGGGCTGGTTGTCTTACTCCTTTGGGGTGGCACCAGACCTTGATTTGCGATGTCCGTCGGTCTACACAGGTAGGCTTGGGATAACTGCGTCTTGGAGAAATTATGTGCTTTTCAGAACCACAGTCCTATTGGAAGTGAGACCAAGCTGCCCAGTCTGCCTAGCGGTCCGACATAAACAATGTTTCTCAAACCCTTACTAAGAGCAGCCTAGCCTGGGGCGCTCGGACACCTGCCAATGGGCAGGTCACATTGGTGTGAACACCCTAGGCCTGCCTCTGGGTGTCTGGGCTATGTCTTGGCAACAAATCCCCTATGCCTTGTTGCTTACAGGCTTTCTGGATAATCCAATGGTAAAGTCTGGTGCTCATGTCGAGTGTCAAAATCTGAAGTGCTGCAAAGAAGAGTCGCGGGACTCTTTCTCAAACCTCCATATCTTGATACTTATCCAGCAGGGATGGTGACCCCTATGGGGAATACAGACCTGATTCTCCACAGTTGGAATGGGAAATATTTGAATGGCTAACATCCAAGGAAGAGTTATGGATGCAAAAGAATGGCATAATAAGAGTCGCGGGACTCTTTCTCAAACCTCCATATCTCTATACTTATCCAGCAGGGATGGTGACCCCTATGGGGAATACGGACCTGATTCTCCACAGTTGGAATGGGAAATATTTGAATGGCTAACATCCAAGGAAGAGTTATGGATGCAAAAGAATGGCAAATCATCCAAGGAAGGTAGAAATGTCTGTGGCCACTTCCTAAACCACGTGCATCCCGTGGTTTTTGAGGTGTGTGTTACATTACAGAGTACCAGGTGCCTTCTACTCCAGTCGGAGTAACAGGGTCGGACCAAGGGTGTGTAGCCCGGGGAGGGGTGCTTAAGGGTGGGAACCCGTGTTCAAGTGGTGCACCTGGTTGTCTGGAGTCTCCAGACGGTGTCCAGAAGAGCGGAGTACCAGGGTCGCTGGGCTCCAGGCGTGCGGTCCAAGGGTGTGTAGCCCGGGAGGGTGCTTAAGGGTGGGTACCCGGGTTCAAGTGGTGCACCTGGTTCCAAGGGCCATGATGTATAGTGTGGGACCCGGGAGAAGTAAACCCGTCCTGGGCCAGGGTGAGTGGGGATTTTCACGGGGGCTGCTGGAGGTCCTGGGGGCCATTAGGTCAGGTGTGGGACCCGGGAGAAGTAAACCCGTCCTGGGCCAGAGATTTGAGAGATGCCAGGCCATTAGATATTTTACCACCCTTTCTGACAGATGAGTTTTGGAAACCTGAAATAGAGGATTATTGGGCAACAATTTGTCTTACACAGACGCCTGGTTTTGGGAGTGAAGTGTCTAGAAGTAAACCCGTCCTGGGCCAGTGTGAGTGGGGATTTTCACGGGGGCTGCTGGAGGTCCTGGGGGCCATTATCTCAAATATCACATATCTAAATGACACAGTTTATAGTTTTTGACAGTATGGTATCTCTCATTGCAGGGTACAGCACAAAGACCGACACCACACTGACGGCACTCTGTACTTTGTCTGGCGCCTGCCTTTTACACGAGAACGGTCTGAGCAGACAACACAGTCTGACGGCCCTCTGCTTCACAAAGCCAGTGACGTTCTGTGAGCCTTTGTGGCCTTACACTCCCTGCTCTTGAAGGCCGCCACCTTTGCTACCCACCTTTTGGTGTAACCAGCCAGCAATGCATCAACAACGTCCTGATGTAAGCCTTCAGGGCTTTGTGTGGGCCCGGGTGCATTTAGTGTAAATAATGTGTGAGTTGACAACAGAAATACTGAGGATGGCGTTAAAGATGCGGTGATACCACTTCCTGGACCGGGTGCGGAAACAGATAGGTTTTCATCCTCTGGTCTGATGTGTCTACACCCCCCATGTACATATTGTACTGGTTGACACACAGTGGTCTGTTTATTGCGCGAAAGCCAGTTGCATTTGTCTTGGACCTGATTCTTTTTCTGAACACATGCATTGCCATGCAGTGTAGAGAGCATAGTGACACGTTTAGTGTCTTGCCAAGCACAAGCCAGAAGTTTACCTTTCCGCATAAAAACAGGGTCATCTCCCTTTTTAGATGCAAGATAGGTTTCCCAGGCTTTTAGGCATGCCTTTCCTTGTACTTCTCACTGTACCACATAGTCCGGTTTCCAAATCAGCTAATTCATTTGCAATTGCTGGTGAGGTATAGTAACTGTCCATGTAAATTTCATGGCCTTTTTCCAGTGTAAGGATCGACAAGTTCACGAACAACAGCATGAGTTGCACTGATGTCGCTGGCATTATCTGTGTATTGCCCTGTGTGCAAGGACCAACGCAAAACATACCCTGAACTGCTCTCACTCAAAACATACACTCTATAGCCATATTTATCTGGTTTATTGGGACTGTAACATTTGAGTGTTGACCTCCCTTGAATGCTATTGTCATCTCATCTAAAGAAAGTTCCTTGAGTGGACTGTAGACTGCTGCAAATTTGGGAATGATCAACTGTATTATTGGACGGACTTTGAAAAGTTTATCATGCCCTGGTTCACCTTGTCTTACATAATTGTTATTGTTGACCAAATGAAAGCATGAAAGAATAATTTCGAATCTATTTCTAGACATTACACTCCCAAAACCAGGCGTCTGTGTGAGCCAAAATGTTGCCCAATAATCCTCTATTTCAGGTTTATCTACAAGGCCCATAGACAAATGCAATGCAATGAAAGCTTTCATTTCAGAAATGGATACATCATACCACTCTAAAAATCTGGAATGTGGCTTCATCTCCATTGCTGAAATGACCTGTGCTGCATATCTGTTTGTTTCATCAGCGATCAGTTTCCAAAACTCATCTGTTAGAAATAGTGATAAAATATCTATTGGCCTGGCATCACTCAAATCTCTGTCTCCGGTGTAGCCAACAACCATATCAAATGGTTTGATCCACCCTTGAAAATCCGCAATTTCTCTCAGCTGCTCCCAGCCCTCATCCCCACTAGTGTCGTGGGGCTGTCCACCACCTCTGCCCCTGCCCCTGGCCTTGCCCCTGCCCCTGCCCCCTGCCCCTGCCCCTGCCCCTGCCTCCGCCTCTGCCTCTACCACTCGGTGTGTCTTCTTCACTTGAGCAATCATTGTCAGTCTCAGGAAAATAATTTCCCTCAGAATCTGAGTCTGCTGTGTAGTGAACAAGAGAATCGTGTGTACTTCTTCCAGCCATGTTTGTTTGGGTTTTTTTTCTCTTTTTTTCCCCCCCTGCCGGCCGTTATTTATAGGTTTTCAAACGGATGTGACGTGTGTATCAAAACTATGAAAGCTTGTTATCAACGATTGGAATGTTTTGTGGTTTATTATTTATTCATAATTTTCCTTGCACTTGAAAAAAGTAAGTCGCATTACTGCGACGAGGGCGCTTAAAGGGTTAACTGGAATGTTTCACAGTATAGCATTAAACATTAAACGGGGTGAGTTCAACTTGCAGATTCACCACAAGGAAACTTTAACTATTAACCCAGGATTAAACCAAAAACTAAACCGGGAATTGATCAAGACTAAACCAGGATTAGAACAAGACCAACGCACCATCAGTCTCCATGGAGACAAGCTGGTGACGCCAACAAGTTACAGGTCAGATCTGTGGAGAGGTGACCCTGCTCACAGTAAGGATGTATGTTTTAGATGGTAAATGTAAAAGCGAAACACAGCCCTTAATATGGAACATTACAGGCAAAACAATATCATCGTCATGGATACAAACAGGCATACTCTCCACCAGAAAAGTTACATACTGTATGTAGCAGCACGCTTCAATTGGTAATAGAGGTTAAAAAAAGGGGGTATTTGTACTCTTTGGTATAATATTCAATTTTTATGCGATACTTGAACATCAACCACAACATTTATAGACATTGGAATTTACAAAAGATACAGTATATTGAGATATCCATTTTTGTCATTATCAACCCTAATTGTTATTGAAAGGGCTGGCAGTTAAAATGATTTGTATTTGGAATCAATCAACCTATTTTCATATTTTATTTTTTTTCAGTGTCTTTCTGTTTGTCCGTTAATTGCTTCTTATTTCTATATTTTCTTCCTATTTTCACTTTAACTAGGTTAGTGGGATAAAGGAAAAATCAATAGAGATGTAACCTTAACGTGATTCCTTGCCACATCTTCTCAAATGTATATTAATGAATCACTTACAGATACAGACAAAAGCAAGAGAAAATAATTCCCCGTGCTTCTGAAGTGCATATAGAAAAGCCGCCCACACAGTCACTTTGTGCATGAGAGACATTACCTGAACTCACTCTCTAGTATGGCCTCTTGTTTCTCTGTGCAGGAGCTAAACAGGACTCACAATACAGGGGCCGTGAGTCAGACAACGCTGGGGTTGTGCTGCTGATCATTAGAGCTGTGGCGTGTGGTGTGCGTCCCACAACTGAGAAACCACGAGCCAAAGGAGCGTGGCTAACAATGTCAACAGAAAAACACAGGCCCTGCAGGTCAGCTAGAAATACACAGAGAGTATTACCATTTATCAGCACCACTACCATCACATTTACTACATCCTCCTCAGGGTTACCACAAGGTCTTAAAAAAACATTTAAAAATATGCCAAATTAGAGGGCTTAAAAGCATTGAATTCCAAAAAAAAAAAAAAAAAAGTATTACATTTCAATTATAATAGTCTTAATCAGAACGTTCAGGTTTTTAAGAGCAGGCTCAAGACCCACCTTTTAGTTTAGCTTTTGACTAATATTTATTTATTTTATTATTTATTATTTACATCGGTATTTTAAATAATTTATTATTTTATTTATAATTGAGTCTACTTTTTATGTATTTTACATTCAACCTTAGGTCCTAGTGTTTACTTTACTATATATTTTATCTTTATCCTCCTTTATCTGAATCCCTTTATTCATTTTAGATTCTCCAGTGTTTCCTCTGAGGGGCCCTCTGTACTGGGAGCGGTGGTCGTCTGTGGCCCCTGGGCACTGGCTCATTGGCCCCAGGGGGAGGTTTGGTCTGTGCCTGGTCTCTCCTCTGGGTTTTGAGTCTGTGTCCTGTGGCTGCAGGCGACTCTCTGCTCCTGGTGCAGACGGCTCCTCTGATGGTGCTCTCACAACTGGTTCACCTGCATTCAGCCTCATGCCCATTATCTTATTGCATGTATGTGTGCGTGAATGTGTGCGTGAATGTGCGCATGTGTGTGTGTGCGTATGTGTATGTGTTTGCATGGAAGTTTTAATATAGGGATGGTTGGGCCGGGGTAGGGGTGGGTTTGGGGAATTGTTTTTAATATGTGAATTGGAAAGCACTTTGTGTTACAGTTATTGTATGAAAAGCGCTTTATAAATAAAGTTTGATTTGATTTGATAATTTTTCTTGCTTCTTGTATTCATTGTACTAATGTCATATTTTTGAATACGTTTTCATGTTTTACGTTTTTTAACAATGCATGCAATATTTTATTTTGGTTTTGGTTACAGTTAATGCTTTTAGAAATGTATTGTGTAACGAGACATCTTGATGTATGACTATTACTTACTTACTACTTAATAACGGATTTTCTTTTCAATGTAAATTTAGTTGTGTAGCCAAAAAAAATTACTTGGGTGACATTACAAAATCTTTAATTAAGTGTTTAATTTCACTAGACCAAACTAGGAGCTGCCCTGAAAGTCTTTTAGGGTTTTATTGCAATTGGCCATGACAGTTACAGGGCTCTGGCTTAATTATCTGTCTGAAGGGAGGTGCAAACCACATTGAAACAAAACCTTCTGTCCTTCCTTCCTAAACCTATCCTTAGATCAGAACCAACCAAACCAAAGAATACAATAGGGCTAATCAGTTTATGCTGTAGGTGCCAGGAACAATTTTGCAAAATGAAAGTGACAGTTTACACCTTTGGGTAGTTCAATGGACTTAACTAATAATAAGGGATGTCACAATATCAAGAGAAAACTAGAAAAAAACAACACAATTTAACGATTATTAATCTGTTTTGCCCCAGTACAGAGATATTGTTAAAACAGCATTCCGTAAGCTAATGTTAGTTAGCTTTACCATGATGGAAAGTAACACGCTTAGTCTTCAGAGAGTTGTGAAAAGTGCTCAAACTCTAGTTAGGTCTCTCGGAATGCATTAGCTAAGTGAGCAGTACATTTGGACTGCTGCAAAAAGTTTGAACTGAACTCCTTCTATTTTTCACCTTTTTAAGAAAATGAAAGTCTGGTACAGATTTTTGGGGGCTGTAGACACACACACACACACACACATAGGAAGTAAAAAGACAAATTTTTTCTTCTAAAACAAATTGATTAACCTAGTAATCTTGACATCCCCAATAACAGAAACTCATTACTGTAAAGAAGTACAGTGTGTTAGTTTAAGTGTATGTAGCTCCTCCCTTCAGACATATTTAACGCAGTCCCTTACCAAACAGCATTTTGTCAGAACTGAAGAAGTGAGGCTAGTGGCAAAACCTTTTCATTCGTGAGGGATTACACAGACTGTTGCCGTTGCTGCAAAAAATAAAAATTCCCCCACTTACTTTGAGCCTTGATCTAACTGGCGGCTGTCAGCATTTAAAATTTACATTTAAATCATATCTCATCAGCTCTTTTCCAGAAACTCAAAGTAACTTTTTAATTTTGTGCATTATTCATACACCTACCACAGTCGGTGGTGGTTGAAGCTCTTGCTTCCCTGGAGTAAACTGACAGAAGCAAATAGCCCAATCAGCACCAATCACTCACGCATCCCATACTACTTATTAGTGTTGTCACAATACTAAAAATGCAAACCTGATTTTGATACTTGAAGACTTGATACTAGATACTGATTTTGATATCACAATGAGCCATTTGTTTAGACAACAGACTGCAACTGCAACTCAATAATGTAGTGCTTTCTTAATGTCACCATGTGATCTTATACTAATTCTGATGAACCTTAAGATTAACCCTAACCTTAAGATCTTTCTAAAACAGTTCAGAAAAGGTCACGTTTATTTTATTCCTGTTTGTTTTTTTTGTAGTATTGATTTTTGTTCAAATTAGTATATAGTTTTGATACTAGTTTCTGTATCAATTAATATCGTAGTAACTCCCATCTTAATTACACAAATTAAGACTGGAGACTAAACTATAAATATCAAATAGGAAAAGCATGTGGTCTTGACTGGACAAAGCATTGAAAGTCCTTTTCAAATCAGCACATGGTTTATTTTTGTATTTTTAATGACAAATTTAGCTATAATAACGTCCCTCTTCTGCTCTCAGGCATCAAAGTCACCAGTGCCCACTATCTGATGCTGTCTGATGCGGGCAGCAAAAAGCATGTAGAGCGCTCATAATAAACACGCTGCAGTCTCTAAAAGCTCAAATATGTGATACCTGTCTGAGAGCTTTGAAGTCAGGCTCACCTCTGTTTCTCACAGCTCTTTGTTTTTGCTATTGTTCTTAATAAAGAGCTGGCACAGACTGCAGGCATATCACCCACGACTCCTCTGGATGAAACAGGGAAAGCTCAAACCTACAGCTTCGCGGAACGTCTCTACTCATTAATCTTAGTCAGATCTAGCTAACGGGACATCTTGTTAAGCAGCGAGGATGCATACAGTTTTTAAATTGCATCTGGAGTCAGCGTCCCACCCGTCAAACCTGTGACCTAGAAATCCAATGGAAAGTTTTTTTAGATCATGCATTTTTATATTTTTTCTTAGCGGTGGTTGCACATACTTTCTCACTTCCATAATATGAATTTTGAACAGATAGCAGGGGTGGAGTGGAGCTACAGTCTTAGTTATACTTTTAGGTCCCATTCACATATGCTGGGGGAATATTTGTAGGTTTGAAAGTGCTTTTTTGTTGTTAACAAGTTCCTGGAGAAAAGTTTGTTCTGTCAGTATTTAACTGTTCCAAAACATTCTTACTGGGTTTGTTAGAAGTGTCTCATGAAATGTCTTGTAGACTTCTTAAACAGTTTTGCCGGACAGTAGAGGAAGCCCCCCTCTCTTTGACATTGTCCTAAGGGCTGTGTCTCAGATGTGGAATGAGGTGTTTACTCCCTCTTCCAGGTTAAAAGCTGTTGGTGCACGTCTTGACTTCACAATGGCCTCTCAGATTCAGCAGTTGTACTTGCAGATGCCTTGTTGTTATTCCAGTCCATGACAGTTTACTTCCTTAACGTGTTGTTAAGCAACTAAGTGATAAGTCAGATCTGTGGAGAGGCTATTCCTCTCACAATAAGAATGCATGTTTTACAAGTTTTTATTGTTTTTGCTTCTGTTTTGTTTTTTGCAATATGAACTGTAGGCAAGGTACGTTTATTTGTAGAGCACACTATGTACACAAAGTAATGTTAAAGTACAGGAAAAGATGAACCTGTAATTTAAAAAAACAGATGAATGTGGTCTCCGGTGATGCAGTGGCTTAGGATGTTGCATGTGTTGCACATGGCCTTGGCCATTTGCTGAATGCCTCTTTCTTCCCATTCCATGCTGCAACTGTCTTGTCTATTAAAGAGAATGAATGCAAGATGGATAAGTATAATATTGTACTGTACAATGGAACATTCCCCACAAAGCAATCTTCACTGAGTCAAGCATTCCACAAGAATAGTTACATAAAGTATATAAGTAACGTTTATGTCACCAAAATGCAACTTCCTTTTTAAATAAAATAATATCTACCTGGATTATTATTATATTTCTTCATTTAACACAGATATCTGTAATTAATAAACAGATCTTTTGTAATTTCACAAACATGAAGGCACGAGTTTCTTTGGACAGTGGAAACATTTTCAAACAGCATCACACTGGCCCTGTGGAAAAGGGCTTTAGTGACTCCATCTCTTGAGTTCTACTTTCTTTCTGAAGAGCAGGTATTGCAGGAAAACCAGTTTTAGTGAGCATCAAATATTCATGCTCATCTATAAAGCGTGGTTTTGTGGCCCTCAGGTCCACGGTGCTGCTGCTCCATCACAGTCTGTGTTTGGGCCCACAGGAGACGGGTTCATAGCTGGATTATTGAACGCTCCAGGGACTATCCAGACCCGGCCCTCCTCTGCCTCTCTGTAATGTAATATCATGTGTCAGCGCTAGTGTTTAGCCACATGCCTGCATAGATGGATTAGTTCCACCCCTCGACCCACAATCCTCTAGCGACAATGCTGTCGCCAGGAAATCCTAACCACAATGCACCATTCATGCACCACTCTGCAATAAAACAATATATGAATTGCAATACTCCTGTGTGAAATAAGGGTTTGGGTTTAATAAGCGACAAATAAAAATGCAACCAAAGACACATTTTAAATGTATCGACTGCTTTCAATGTAAGGTCATGAAGGAGGTCTCTATAAGGAAGTTATGGTTTGAAAGTGTTTCTACTGTCTAGAGTGAACCGTACTGGGCTGTTTGAGTGGTCCCAAATGACCCACACAAGGTACTAACTCTCAAAACGGTCCAGTGGTGGACTAGCTCCAGGTCTCACAGTGCACACACTTGGAGTTACTAAAAGTTTTTTTTGTGAATTGCTAAGGTCTGCTGATTATAAGTTAAGTATAATTCATTTAAAAATTAGGTTTCATTAACAAAACATCTTATGTTTCAGTTGCTTACGTTACGTCATAGCTGCTCGCCCCTAGACATGGAGCCTTGTCCAAAGTATCGAAACGCCCGTGGCTCCACAGCAAACCAGTTAGTTTACAAGAGATAGTTGAAAGTTGTCTATCCTTTTTTCCCTTAAAAAGTGTATACTTTACCCGGGAAATCTTCAAAATCATGTAACTTGGTAAATTGCTTGAACAAAATACAATATATAAGCATTATCTAATACTTAGTCACACCAGTTCCTTTTGGGATTGAAGTATCTGACAAAATCTAACATTTGTATGTACTAATTCTGCAAAACTGTGCTTAATGTTTTAGTAAAAGTTACCTGCTTACTCAGTCTGGGACCTATATTATCGGTCTTATACTGATTTATGCATTTCTGTGTGCATTTAAAATAACTACATAGTTAACACAAACATTGATACTGTGATAATTATAATGTTGTTCGTGCTGTTTCAGTGACCACAATGAGGTGCTTAAGGAAACCTACAGCAAAAAATGTCTTGTTTTCCCTCAGTAACTTGGCAGCTGCAGTATTATTCCGCTCATATATTTGACCTTGTTTGGATGAGTTTGTGTGTTGGCGTTAGTGCAGTGAGCCAGTGAGGTTATGGCTGCCAAACACTTCTTATACTGCCTTAGGCCAGTGACTCCACAAGTCAAGCACAACATAAACAAATGGGATTAATTAAACCAGATCAAATTACCTAATACAAACTATTACTAATATTTTTGGAAAAAATTGTATCAATAAAATGTACTTGTGGTAAATATTAAAAAGTATACAGTAATTTGGTCAATTTTTTTTTTTTTAAATTGCAACAAAATGTACATCTTCTGCAACAATAATCATATTGTTACTGATTCCTCTGTAGCTGTACTATTATTAAAAGGTGCTCGTAGCATCATTATTGACAAGTCCATTCTGCTACTGTTAACATTCATGTCAGAATTTGGTCATGCTACCGCTAGAATAGTAAAATTCAGATTGACTCCACCACTATACAGTATATTTACATTCCATTTGCAAGTAATTCTTCATTGATATAATTCACTGAATTCACTTAACCAGCTATGTATTTTGTCCATATGCTGCACTGTAAACATTGTCATTCCATATGTATACAACCATTGACAAACCCACTCATTGTATATAATTGTGTTGTAGCGCTGAACACCAAAATGTCCCCATAGAGAGACAATTTAGTGTTGCAAGGTTTTCTTATCTTTACTCATTTTGTAAAAATTATCATTTAAAGCATATATTTTATAGCACACGGTTTATATTTAGTTTGTAAAAACATCAGTGAATTTGCTTTGGAAATGTACTTGGGTTAAGTTTCCAGAAATAAAAACGTGGCAATCAAATATCCAGTATCTCTGTGTTTAGATGTGTATTCTTAAAAGTTAATTGAAGCCAAACTTTTCCGCGTCTTCATCAGAAGCTGTATCCTTGCAGTAACACCCCTGTGGTGCTTGGCTCTTCACATCAGCACAAACAGACCGAGGACATATACTTCACAATGAAAAGCCGGTGTCAGACATGTCTCCTCGGACCCTCCTTTATAGACCTTTGTGCTGAGGAGGCAGACTCTCACCACTGACAGGAGAGGGCTTAATAACCCGCGCCACACAGCCACGTCGGCCCTGGGACGTCGTGTCAACACAGGGGCAGGTGTGCAGCCAGAGGTATCTCTGATGAAGACACATGTCCACACTCAAACAGGGCGTAAGTCTCTGCAGTGACAAGAGCGATGATTCTGTCGGACTCTAACAAGACAAGCATTCTCTCTGTCCACTCTGCCTCTTTTCTGTGGAAATAATACAATATGCTGTAATTCAGACAGACAACCTGGGCATAATGTGATGAACGTAAGGTGCAGCAGTTTATTAGTAACACACTGACTTATTTAAATAAGATTATACTTCATTTAACATATCTAGACCTTTGCATATTGTGTGCATTAAGACAGTGGTTCCCAAATAGTTCGGGAATTCCTATAGTATTAATTTTATGCACATTGTAAAAATGGTTTAGTCTTATAAGACCTGATGTAGCCCTAGAAATGGTACTGTTTTGGCCATAACCTCAGGGCCGCAGAGAACGTTCAGGTTTTTAAGAGCAGGCTCAAGACCCACCTTTTTAGTTTAGCTTTTGATTAATATTTAATTGTGTATTTATTTTTATATGGTATTTATTGTGTTCTTATTTTAGGGTTACTATTTTAGATTACCTTATGTCCTATGTCCTCTTTCTACCCAATGCTTTATTTATTTCTTCATATTTATTTATTTATTCTTTTATTCATTTTAGACTCTCCAGTGTTTCCTCCGAGGGGCCCTCTGTACTGGGAGCGGTGTTCATCTGTGGTTGCTGGGCCCTGGCTCATGGGCCCCTGGTGGAGGTTTGGTGTTTGCCTGTGTGTGTGTGTGTGTGTGTGTGTGTGTGTGTGTGTGTGTGTGTGTGTGTGTGTGTGTGTGTGTGTGTGTGTGTGTGTGTGTGTGTGTGTGTGTGTGTGTGTGTGTGTGTGTGTGTGTGTGTGTGTGTGTGTGTGTGTGTGTGTGTGTGTGTGTGTGTGTGTGTGTGTGTGTGTGTGTGTGTGTGTGTGTGTGTGTGTGTGTGTGTGTGTGTGTGTGTGTGTGTGTGTGTGTGTGTGTGTGTGTGTGTGTGTGTGTGTGTGTGTGTGTGTGTGTGTGTTTATGTATGTGTGCGCGTGCAAATGTACGGCTATGTATTGGTGACTATCTGTGGCGGGTTTGGTTGTGTGGGGTCTGGTGGTTGTGGGGGAGGTTGGGAGGGAAACGACATGTGGGAATGTTTTTAATGCACTGTAAAGCACTTTGTGTTACATTTTATGTATGAAAAGTGCTCTATAAATAAAATTTGATTGATTGATTGATTATTAACTTAGTCCGAAATAGTCCTATTTTAGACCTAGTTTGTTTTCATACTTGGTTTATCCTCAGTTTATAGTCTCGTTTTAGACCTCGTTTAGCTCTATTTTAGATCTCGAATAGTTTTGTTTCTGCCCTAATTAGGCTTTGATTGTACTCTGAAAGCCAAATGATATCTGCGGGATTTAGTTTGCTGTGTTACTAGAGCAGTTTAGGAAAAAAAGAAAAAAATAGAACCTACTTTTACTCTTAGATTACAGTTTTGGCATCCCACTTCTGCTTCCGACAGAACTGCAAAGCCATTTAATCTTTGATGTTATCTTACTAAACTGGTCACAAACCAAAGTTGTAATGTCAGACTTCATATAGTGAGGTATATAATCTGTCCAATTAGCACTACTAGCATCATAAACACACACAATGTTGATTTAGTTTTGGTATTAGAGAAGAGGCTCAATCATGGCATTTGCCCCATTACATGAATATATGCTTCAAGAAAAGGTCTCACAAAATTCCCCAAATGACATGCTACCTCCCCCAAAAATGTGTGAATAGCTATTCAAACTAAGTACTTTCCTTTTATTTATTAAGACTTCTGATGCGTGAATACAAAAGAAATCTCATCAAGGATTCCATCACAAAGGCTTAAATGAATTTTATCCTTCCTTTTGTATTAAAACTGGTATAAGAAATATTTCCCCCTGCTGTCGTTGGTCACGTGACTATACAAAGTGAAACCTCAGAGAGAGGGAGGGGGCGGAGAGAGAGGGGGCTTCATAAGAGCGCGGCGGAGCTCAAAGTCTGCCTTTACTTTGCTCTTTTGCTTCACACTTTCTCCCGCTGCTCAGACTTTCAGTGCGTTTCTTATTTTTCTCTCTCTCTCTTTCTTTGCCCAACTTCGCTGAAAGACATCGGTCAAGTGGATGAAGCAGACTTCAGAGGGCAGAGCCGTAGCTGACAGAGTTGCAATATAAAGCGAGGAACCCGCGGGGATCGGATCAGACGGTGAGGTGCGGGAGAAGCTGACCGGAGAGACGATAAGAAGCTTCAGGTGACCGAGACGCGATGGAGGCGCACGGCTTGTGTGAATGAAGGACGCTGCTGACTCTCCTCCTGCCGCCGCTGTAGTGGATTACAAAGTGAACAGTCTGAAGTGATTACAACCGAGACGCTGCTGTGACGGATTATCTGGGAATCATGAACGCGCCACCGGATCGCAGGAAAAACGTGCGGCAACTGGCTCTGGAGATTGGCATCCGAGTTCTGCTCTTTGGAGTTTTTGTGTAAGTCCAGATTGTTTTCGTATTTTTCCTCGAATTATTTTAATACACGAACCGATTTCCTCTCTGTATCCGCTTCTTTTCTTAGCCATGTGCGTTTATTTAATAGTGACTGTACGTCGCTCTTTTGCCGCGGAGTGGTGCTGAACGAACAGGTTGCAGCGCGCGGCTTCAGTTCAGCACCACGGACAGCGCGGCGTTAACAGGTTACGCTTCAGTGGAGACGGTTCAGCACCACGGACAGCGCTAACAGGTTGCAGGATCAGCCACAATTCAGAGCGTTCAGCCCCGCAGCGGATCTAAAGTGCTTAGGCTCACTTTGGGAAAACCCCCTTTGAAATCGATTGTAAATGCCCAGTCACACTTTGTAAGCAGGTTATAGGTGCAACGGTGTCAAGTGGCAGGATAGAATGCAAAGATAAGATAATATAACCTTTTTTTGCAGGAGGATACACATGCAATTAGCAATCAAGATAAATGATCAAGATAAATAAATATGTGTTATGTTATTGAGAGACAAGTTCAGTTATGGTCACCCACTGGAATGTGTTCAATTATTACATCAAAGCATCAGAGAGGGTCAGGTCGGTCTCATGGTTTAAAATTGAGATCCAAAAATGTTGGTAGAATTTGCTGTTAAACTGCAGATGTTAATGGTTAAAGTCTCTACTGGACCCTGAGTATCCACACAAAACAAAGACAGTTACTAAGTTCAAAGGGTCATCTGTGTCAGCACATATGAACTAAACTGTATTTATTTTTGTCACAATGAATTAAAAATGTGATGGCATTATTCAGTCACAAAGATATGATTGTTGCCAGTTGAAATTACTTGAAACCCTAAGATGAATATGGCATGTGGTAATTTGTACCCGCAGCCCTTGAAAAATAATGATGTGGCTCAACTCAAAATTTGTAGATCTCTAGTTTTAATAATTCATATTTTTTTTTCATAACAGTGAAACTCCCATAGAGTTACATTGCATCTGAAATCATGACATCATATGCGAGAATGTCATGAATGCAATCAACTAGATATTGTTCAGCACCAGACAACGCTAGGTTTTCAGTACAATCCTTGTACTTTGGCTCACTCCATCTAGGTCTAAATGTATATGTAAATGTATATTAAGCTGGTATTACTCTCCACGATTATCCAATATAAGAATGGAATGGATTTACAATTCTTTTTTCTTGACATCCAATTGCAACTGTAATCTGATTCCAATACTAAATGTATCATGGTAAAACGTTCTCCTGGAATAGATTAGAAAAACTGCAATCTACATTACATAAGAATTAGCCAGACTTCAGCACCACGGAGAGCATCTTGTTAACAGGTGGCATGCTGGATCAGATTCCATTCACAGCCTTTCACCCTGCAGCTCTGTGTGCTTAGGGTACTCTGGGAATCCCTTTTTTAAGCGCATTGTGATTGTAAGTGATTAAATGTAGCTCAGGGAATCTGCTCACACTTTGTAAGGAGGTTAAGCTCAACATAACGGAGGATGAATTATTTATTGTTTGTGTCCTGCAGGAGATAAGTCTCGTTTGCATCACTATTGTGTCATTTATTGATTTTCTGCTCAGTGCCATATGAAAAAGAACCCCCAGGTCTTGCTTTTGTGAAATGACTCACCTTTGCAGCATCTCTCCTGAAATCGCTCCCTGTCTGTAGATGGTTCAGACGGTGAACTGATTTGATGTTTTTTATTGGAGTATCTCTGCAGCTGCCCACTCTTTTAGGACAAAGAGATTTGAATAAAATAACATTTTGGGAAACAAAGGCAGCACAATTTCAAGAAAGACTGAAAGTGAATGAAGGAAGTATTTTTTTTGTTGTAGTTACAATGTTACAGCATTGTTCCTTCATCAAAAACATACCTGGAGTTGTTTTTGCTGTGTATCTTGTTTACAAGGTCATCTTCTCTGCTCCTCTGTCATCTTCACAAACACTTGGTTTCAGAAATCACAGATTTGTCAAAGGACAGTCTCTGTAAATCATGCCAATGCCAGATTCATTCTGAAAATGTCTGCCGTCTAAATGCGTTATTTATAACTGGGTGCTTACATTAGCATGTTCGGGCCATGTTGTTAATGGTTAACTTTTGTTTTTCTGACGAGGGACTGAAAGTAATGTGTGGTTTCAATAATTTTAGGTTCTAAAACATGAGATGCCAAAATAAAGGTACACAAGGACATATTTAGATTCCAATAACTATAGAAGTACTGCACACTATGATCTTTAAATCTATTAAACTAGTTCTTAGTTCTCACAAACCCTTCTGCACATTGTTAATGTATGGATTTTCGGGCAGGTGCACAGCTTTAGAACAGATTTTTTTTATACAGAGAAGTGAAATGGGCGGACCACCAAAGCGCAGTCACTCCTAGCACTGTTTATGACTCTTACTTATGTGATGGCGATTGATAAACTGCTTTTTTAGATGCAGACAGCAGCAGTCTGTCACAAAGTGCTGCTGTACATGCACTTGGTGTAAACACAAAATGTACTAATTTACAAGAATAATATCAGGTACCCAAGCATTAAATATTCCAAACAACTTTTCTGCAAATATTAAATCATGTATGCAATGGCTTTTAAAGTGACGGGGTACAGTCAGGCACCAAATGAATTATTAAGAGTGACTAGAAATAGATGTCAGTCGTATATAACAGTTGAAACAGGTTTTATAGGAAGGGGTGTTGGCTTTAAAGTATACCCTCACAGTATTTTTTAGTTAGCATTATAAGTGTATTAGTAAATAACAACTACTCTGACAAAAAATAATAATAATTTTGCAGTAGATCGCATAATCTTGTTTGTGACCAAAGTCTAATTTTAAGGTTATAACACCAGCAGTTAGATAATTAGAGTAAAAAGTCCCAAATTATATTCAAGCGATGTTGTGAAGAAAGCCCACTTCTTCTAATTATACTCCACACAAAGCTTTATTTAGACTTGTCTTTTCTCTTCCTCACTAGTTTTGCATATTTTGTGTTTCTGTGGCTTCTTTCAAGTCCAGCTCTTCACAAATAACTGATCATTTTCTGTATCAAAGCTTGTTTCCTGTTTAGGCTTGTCAAATCTTGTCTCACTCTTATTTAATGAGTTTTATTCTCTCTATGGACTCTTACTATTCTCTTCTGTGAAGTCTGCGCTGCATGGCATAGTTTGTTAGTTGTTTCTCTTTTGTCTTCATGTCAGGCAATGTTAATGAACCTTTCCAGTCCAACAAAGCCGACCTGAGATTGTATCAGGCAGAGGAAATTGGCCTCTCAGTCTCCTATATCCATGTAAAGGATTAAGCAGAGATACATTTAAAAAACGCCCCCTAAGACAGAAAATGTTAAGCAGAAGTTCTCTTTGGGAGGAGGATTTGAGGCTTTGAATGAAACGCAGCTTTGTAAATGTTTTAGATATAAAGCTAGAGTGGCCAAAGGAGATGTTGACAGGTGGCGAAGGAGCAGAAGGATGCTCATGTTGAAGCTGTGGCAGCTTTGGGGGAGAAAAGACATGTACTAATGTTGTATCAGACGACATGAAGTCTGCTGGCGTTTGAGAATGATGATGATGATGAAAGGGTTTGAGAGAAAGATGAGGCATATACTTTCTTTAAGACAATAACATCTAGGGCTGTGTTCACACTGGTCTTGGTTTGGTCCTGATGTGTAGTTTGGTTCTCCTTTAGTCCTGGTCCTGGTTGTTAGGGGTATAACTATGATTTTGATGATGTCTGTGTGAAAGTCTGAATGCAGTTCATATCACTGTGAATGGACGTGTTCAGCAAATCATAAATGCTACATTTAGGTAATGTTATGCCCCTTTTAAACAGCAACATCCATGACCTCTTATTTTTTAACCTGATAACCCTTTTGTTACTTTGGACATCTGCAGACACTGAATTCTTGCATTAGTTAGTTGCATTAACAGTTATCAGTTTTCAGTTTTCAAATCACAAATTGATGAACCTAGTGATGCATAACACCTCACACAATGTAAAAACAGAATAGCATGCTTTACTTCCCTATTGCAACGAAAATGAAGAAAATCTACAAATCACTCAATCGTGAGTGTTGCATCCAGAATAGTATTTCTTCTTGAATAACTAACAACAATGTTTAGAAGTAGTTAAGTGGACCTCATTTTGAAGATGATTTTTGTTTTAAAATGATTGCCAGAAAAACCATCAAGCAAGTTTATTGTATTAGATTTTATGCTGAAGAGAAGTTCCTTGTCCACAGCTCTCACTCTCTTCTTTCAGTAGCTCGAGGTAGAGTTAAGTGCCAGTTCTTCCACGGTCCTTTTCTCTCGTAAGACCTTAGATTTCTTTTTACATCATCTTTAATATCTATCAAACAGTTTCGAGCCCAGGTGTCATGGCTGAAGTGCGGTTTGATGGTCAGCCCACCTGAACACGGCTGAAACCTTTGCTTTTGAGCCAATGCTTGAGGCGAACATTTCACACATTATCATCATCAACGGTCACCAGCCAGGACACCTCTTTAAAAGTATTAAAATCTCTATTATAGACGTGCGCTGACTAGAGCTTTTACCCCAGGACATGAAAACACCATTCTTAAATTTGGATTTTTATTGCAGAAGGCTTATTTTGTTTTTTGCAATTCCACAACAGGAAATCAAAACATAAAACTACATTCAAAATAAGTCTGGCACATGTTCTAAGGCGTATATATGTCCCAAATATATCCATCTTCTGGTTCAAAGTAATTGTGACTTTCTCCCGTTGGGCCATTCAGTCTCATCCATTTTTTATTTGACACTATAGATAGGAGACTCCAAAGAGATGCTTACATTCCAGTGGGATATTAATACTGAAAATAATTTGTCGTGTATTTTATGAGTCCAATATGTCTGCACAGTTGTACAGTCCCAAAACGCATGATAACGATGAGCTATTTGGAAGCTACAGTTTCTAGTATCAAACATTTCCTTGTGAATACCAGGCACTTTGACATGGTGTTATAAAATACCCTTATACATTTTCTCGACAGAATTCTTTCCAAACATTGAGCTGTACAAATATGTTCAGTTTCTTCATCTGTCAGAGAAAAATGTCCTTCTTTTTGCCACTTGCTTTTAATTAATTAATCTAAGTTTTATTCCCCTTGAAAGTTTAGATGTTTATGCTTTTATTAAAAAAAGAACATGTGATTAACGGGTTAAAGTGGTCAGTGTTACTTTGTCTAATTTCTTGGTTGTAATACATTATTATATTTTCATTGTTCAAAATGTTCCGTTAATTATGTTCAAACTGACAAAATGACTAGAACACAGTATGTTATTGTGTTTTAAGATGACACTTCTTGACCCCATCCTTGCGAACTGTCATTCCGAGCGACATGCAAAAAATATTCCAAAGGTGATACGAGATCGTCTTCCATATTTGACAGACGTACGCCACAAATAAACGAGTGATTGGATCATCCCAAAATTGTACGGTTGTCAGATTTGCTGTTCATCTGAGCCAACACATTTATTCAAACAGAAAGAAAGAGAGACTGGTTCATGATAAAACAAGCGGCTTACGATGCAATATCAACGCCAGGAGTCAAAAGTGTTGCTCCTTTGAATTTGTTCTTCCCGTAATTACAGTCTTGCACTGTGAGAAAATGTGTGCTCGCCTTAGATTTTTTTTTCCCCTCACGCTGACAATAACTGGAGCCTAATTAGCCTCTTATTTGTGCTATGTTCAAGTATACAAATAGATCTTACTGTTAATTAACGGCTGGACTGACATGTACATTTTTAGTTCACAGTCTTGTAACGTGATACAATGACACGGAGGAGTGACAAAGGAAGCAGTAATTGTTGAATTGAACTTGCTGCACAAAGCTCTGGCCCTTTCTCCTGTGGGGCATCGCTCTGTGTTTTAGTTTCACCTTTTTGTTGCAGGTGAAGTCGTGGATAATTGGGGTCAACAGCGATTACATTTTGGGCTCTCCTCTTGAGGTGTAAAGAGCGGTGTTTCCAGCCTCGCAGCGATGCTCAGGGGAGGCAGTGTGTGGGGCGACGTGTCAAGGAGAAATAAGGCAACGCCAGGTGGATAAATGGCTCCCCAGGATTTTCTTGTGAACTTCACAAGCCTTTAATGTTAAAAAGGTTATCACTGAATACTTGTTTGTAACTGCTTATTTATAATCAAGAGAGGGTAGAGGCAGTTTTAACTTTCCACCAACAACCAGAGCTACATAAAGTTTGCTTTTGTTTTTTTACACCAACTTATTTGTTTAAACAGATTATAAACAATGACATTTTAGTCCAGTTTAATTGTCCCTGACATTTTCAAATATTTGGATAAATCTGTGCCATGTTTTATTCATCAGTAATTTTGTTTGGTAATTAATTTACAAAATGACAGTTATTTTTCCGTCTATACAAACTTGTTATTTAGCCTTATTTGTGATCTGATGGCGAAGAAATACAACAGCATTTATACTATTTTTGACTTACTTTATAGTTCTCACAAGGAATCTGTGGATTCAGTTCTTGGGACTTCACTTTCGTTTTGTTTTAACAGTGTAGCACCCATCAACAATTATTAGTGTACGCAACAGCACTCAAATTCCGAACCACACGTTTTTCTGCTATGATTTGAAGAAAGCTTTGATAGAATTAGTCCACAATAATGACTTTTATCTCAACAAGTATGTGAGCACTGTATCTTCAGGTGGAGTATGTCTGTATTTAGCCCGAGGTCTTTGAGTCAGAACCTGTTCTGAACCTTGTTTTCAAACTCAAGGAGACAGATCTTCTAAAGCTGTAGTGCCTCGCTTCTGTAATTACCTTCCTTATTCCCTGCTTTCCTTGGACTCTGTGGATGTTTTTTAAAAGCCACTTCAAACAAGCATTCTAGCTTATTGGTTCATGCCAATGTACGTCACATATCAAGGACAGAGTTAACTTGCGGCTGGTCAGAGACATATTGTTTCTATTAGAAGGGACGAGTGTGTACTTTGGTCACAAATGTTGCCTGAAAGGTGCTGGTTTTTCCCAATAAAGCCTTCCAGGGCAGTCAGCGCAGTTTTCAGGCTGTTGAACGGCTCTTACTTACACAAATGTAAACAGACTTTTAACTGGACCTTCATCAAAGTAAGCATTAAAACCTCAAAATTACACAAAACGTAATCAGTATTTAGTACAGCAGTTTATCGCACACAGGGAAAGATACAAGCCATATTTCTGTCGTTATAAAATTTCTTGGAGTCCATTACATTTGACCTGTATGCTAATCACAAATGCCAGTAATTTATTTGCATTTTCTTAATAACTCGCTTTTAAAATGCAGATGTTCTTTTGTACAATGTCATTTATTGTTGTATAATTGTCAGAACAGCTGCCAGTAAAGATGGGGATTTTTTGGGGGTGTTTACATTTGTTCACATTAGCGACCAGAATCAAAATGGCTGGGTAACATGTGTAAAAGCCCTGTTAAAGTGAATGAAAGAATCGCGAGTGATTTTTGACGTTTCCTCACTGCAGGACTTTATTACAATCATTCTATGACATGTGAACAGTAATTTGCATTGTACACATTAAACTGTAAATGTCTTATATTGACAACTTTAAATGAACAGAACATTAGCACCATGCAGCTAGAGAAGATGGCGGAGCACAAGTTCACAAGTACAAACGCATGGTCTAATTCACTCAGCAAAACGTCTCTTAGCTCTATTAAACCAACGCTGGATACACAATACAGTGCTTTAGTAATGTACAGACTGCAAAAATATAATGTATGGTAGCCTTTACCTGTTAAAGTGAATGAAAGAATCACGAGTGATTTTTGACGTTTCCTCACTGCAGGACTTTATTACAATGAGGTAAACCCGCGAAATCCCCCTTGTGGTTGGTGAAAGGCATTACCAGTCAAACAAAAAAAAAGGATTTAAGGCTTACTAGCCGGTGACCTATTCTAGGATCACAATTCCCTTGGAGAATGGAACAGTTTTTCTAGGAAACATGAGATAAACATTTGTGCCTACTTTTTAAACTGTATTTATATTGTTTTTAGGAATACGAAAATTAATATGAATTAATATTTATTGTAAACCTATTTACTGTTTTTAGCTTTTTCTATTACTATTAAATTACTGTATGAACTGCATCACTGTGGAACAGTATGAGTATCATTCTAATCTATTACACACTCCCCCACTTGAAAAAATGTTGTCCTCATTTCTGTTACTTAAAGTAACAATTACAAGTAACATATGCAAAGTCAAAACATCATCTTTTTTTCACTCTTAACAATAAACTCAAATACCAAAACAAACATATTGGTTCAAAGTCACTCACATTCCATAAAGGTAAATGTTTGGGTTGCTATAGGTGTAGATTGGTTGTGGCCATGTTTGTGGTTCATAAGGTGGTACTGCAGCAACATAATAGCATGACGGAGTTCCAAGTGTGTCATATCTGAACATTTGCGGTGCCCTACGATCTCTCTGTGGACGCGGAGGTTGTTCATTCAGCTCTTCCTCTGGTGCACTACCAACAGAAAACACCTCAGCATCATCTAGGCAAGGCAAGGCAAGTTTATTTGTAGAGCACAATTCGTACACAGGGCAATTCAAAGTGCTTTACATAAACAGGAAAAGTTGCATTAAAATCACAAAACACAAAAAGACACACAGAATCATTTTAAAATCATTTTAGAATAAAGTGATTTAAAAGAGAAGAGTGCAGATAGATCTTTCAGTCGTATGCACGTCTAAAGAGAACTGTTTTTAGCCTGGATTTAAACATTGTCAGAGTGGAGGCCTGTCTCACATCTTCAGGGAGACTGTTCCAGATTTTAGCTGCAAAAAACTGAAATGCTGATTCCCCATGTTTAGTCCTGACTCTAGGCACCAGCAGGAGGCCGGTCCCTGAGGCCCTCAGATTGCGAGATGGTTCATATGGCACTAACATGTCAGAGATGTACTTTGGTGCTTGGCCGTGGAGAGACTTGAACACAAGCAGAGCTGCTTTAAAGTCAATTCTCTGAGCCACAGGAAGCCAGTGCAGAGACCTGAGCACAGGACTAATGTGATCGTACTTCCTGGTTCTTGTCAGGACCCGAGCAGCAGCATTCTGGATGTACTGCAGCTGTTTTACAGCTCGTTTGGAGAGGCCAGTGAACAGGCCGTTGCAGTAGTCTAACCTACTGGAGACAAATGCATGGATAAGTCTCTCCAAGTCTGGTTTAGACACTATACCTTTAATTTTGGCAATGTTTTTTAGGTGGTAAAGGCTGTTGATGTTATTGATTTGATGTGGCTGTTAAAGTTCAGGTCTGAGTCCATTATTACCCCCAGATTTCTAACTTGATTTGTCGGTTTTAGAGCGAGAGACTGGAGGTGACTGCTGACACTTTCTCTCTGTTTCTGCGGCCCAAAGACGATGATTTCAGTCTTGTCTGAGTTTAGCTGAAGAAAATTGTTTTGCATCCACAAGCTGATCTGTTGGATGCAGTGACAGAGTGAATCCACTGGTCCATATTCACCTGCCGTCAGTGAGACATGGATCTGAGTGTCATCTGCATAGTTGTGATAAGACACATTTGTGCTGAGTATTAACTGACCTAAGGGCAGCATATAGAGGTTGAACAGAAGGGGTCCCAGGATTGACCCTTGGGGCACCCCACAGGTCAAGCTCACGTGGTCTGAGACACAGTTACCAATCTCAACAAAGTACTCTCTGTCCTCAAGGTAGGACTTCAACCAATTTAGGGCAGTGCCAGTGATGCCCACCCAGTCCTCTAGTCTCTGTAGGAGGATCCTATGATCGACAGTGTCAAAAGCAGCGCTCAGATCTAACAGAATTAAGACTGAGGCTTTGCCCGCGTCAGTGTTCAGGCAGATGTCATTTGTCACCTTGATAAGAGCAGTCTCAGTGCTGTGATGAGGTCTAAAACCTGACTGAAAAACATCAAATGAGTTGTTTATTAAGAGGAAGTCAGTGAGCTGTTGGTAAACAGCCTTTTCAAGGACTTTGCCTAAAAATGGCAGATTTGAGATGGGCCGATAATTTATCAGTTCTGAGGCATCAAGACTGCTCTTCTTTAGGAGAGGCTTAATGACCGCAGTTTTCAAGGCCCTTGGGAATGTTCCAGATTGAAGCGACATGTTAACTATGTGAGTGAGTGGTGTTAACAAAGTGCTCAGAACAGACTTTAGAAATCTGGTGGGTAACACATCGAGGCAGCATGTAGAAGAACTCAGACTGGTGATGATCTCTTGGACAGTTTTGTCAGTTACAGGTGCAAACTGAGTCAGCTCTAAATGTGTAGGTGGTTTTAAAGTTATTATTTGCACTGTGGAATTTATGGCATTTTTAATGCCCTGAACCTTGTCATTAAAGAATACTGCAAACTCATTGCACTTAGCTGTGGAAATTAGTTCTAATGGCAGCAGAATTGAGGGTTTGTTAGTCTGTTTACTGTTGCAAACAGAGCACGCGAGTTATTACTGCAATTTCCAATTATTTCAGAAAAAAAATCCTTCCCTTGTTTTACATAAAATGAGGTTGTACATGTACAACCTTTCTCTATAAATCTCTTTATGAATCTGGAGCTTTGACTTGCGCCATTTTCGCTCAGCCCTGCGGCACTCCCTTTTCTGTGCCCTGACTGTCTCATTATTCCTCCATGGCGCCTTCTGCTTATTTTTTAACCATTTTAACCTTCATAGGAGCAATGGTGTCCAGAACATTCAAGATATTAGATGTAACAGAATTTAAAAAGTCGTCAACATTTGAACATGAAGGATTTTCAAAGTTTATCATTTCAATGAAGAGTGCACTTGTGCTGTCATTTATGTGTCTCCTCCGAACAACTGCAGGACCAGTCGGGTGATTTGGGAATAACAGACAGGTCAAAGAAAACACAGAAATGATCAGACAGTGCCACATCGACCACACTGACGTTTGAAATATTAAGCCCTTTTGTAATTAGCAGGTCCAGAGTGTGTCCTCTGCTGTGAGTGGGGCCACTCACATGCTGAGTAAGACCAAAGGTTTCAAGGACAGCATCAAGCTCTTTAGCGTTTCTGTCGCAAACATTATCCACGTGAACATTGAAATCACCTGTAATGACCAAACCATCAAATTCTGTGCATACAACTGAAAGCATCTCAGTAAAATCACCAATAAAACCTTGGCAGTGCTGGGGAGGCTTGTACAGGACAATGTAGAGTATGGAGGGAGACTGTTTTAGCTCCATTTTAAAAGATAAATACTCAAATGATGAAAACACCCCAAAAGACAACCTCTGGGTAACTATTTTATCTCTAAAAACTGCACAGACACCTCCACCCTTTTTGTTGTCGCGTGTTTCAGATTCAAACTTGAAGCTCGGTGGAGTCGCTTCTATTAGAACTACATTCCCCGTGTTTTTGTCAAGCCATGTTTCAGTTAAAAACATAAAATCAAGATTATAAGAAGATATAAAATCATTAATTAAAAGTGATTTGTTACATAATGATCTGACATTAAGCACAGCAAGTTTCAGATTGGTTTCAATGTGACTGGACGTTATCTTTTCACAAATTTCTAAATTAAATTTCTAAGATTGGACAGTCTAGCTGTCCTTCTGTTCTCCAGTCTGTGTGACGTGACTACAGATATAACACAGGGCCCCGGGTTTGTTTGACCATTTTCATGACCATAAGTCCCGGCAACGCTGAGACCCACTACATCCTAGCTATGGGAGATAACAGTTCTGGGGGGAGGTGGGGGAGGGCGGCGAAGGGGGAGACCTGGAGGAGGTTTGGGCAAAGGCTGAGTGGGGAGAGCTGGGGGGGCTTTGGGTGATGGACCAGGTGAAAGGTGAGGGGGTGGAGGTGCAGGTCGTTTTTTTGGTGAAGCAGGAGAGTTGAAGCTCCTGGGTGGTATGGTGGGCACAGATTTGTACGGGGAAGAGTTCATCATTGTTGACATCAGAACTCTTGATCTTGCTAAATTAGGTGTGGAGTGGAACCATCTTTACTCCTGATTTGATCAGACTTTCAAGATGGTTGGGAAGGTCCCTGGGTGAAGGTGGAGATGAAAAGGAGAGTGATGATTGAGTGGGAGTAGATGTTGCAGGGGGGACCCAGGACTGGTCTGAGGGTAGGGGTGGTGACAGGGCAGCTGCTGGGCCTGACACTGACTGGTCCATTGCCTGTGATGAGGACCCCGAGGGAGGGGGGACGGATGTTGAGCTTGAGTCCTTCAAGGGCGGCGGTGGAGATCGTTGTGGTGCTGCAACTGATGAGCTCTTTACTGGAGGCAGTGTAGGAGATTTTGGAGCAGCTGGAGCTGAATCCTTTGCTGGGCCTGGTGGAGCTGCTGTTGATAAATCCTTTTGTGGAGTCGGCTGTTTTTTTACTGCTGATGTTGGAAGCATTGACTTGGTCTCTGGCTGATTGATCCGGTGTTCTTCTCTCATTCCTCTTTTCTCGAACTATCTGTTCACGACCCTGTCCACGGCCATTCTGATGCCTGAGAGCGTGGAGGAGGTTTTCTGTCAGCGCCCTCACTCCACCTCTGCACAGATGTGGGCCCCTTCCCTTGAACAGGTCCTCTCGTTTCCAGAACAGATAGAAGTTCTCAATGTAGTGCAATCCTCTAGGTGCACACTCTTTGGACAGCCAAGTGTTCAATTGTAGCAGCCGGCTAAACTTGTTGATCTTCCTGTCAATATTTGGAAGAGGTCCACTGATGAATGTTTTGATTTCTACTTTATCAAGCTCCTCAAATAACTTCATGAAGTCTTTTTCAAAACTTCCAGTCTGCTCCTTTCGAATGTCCACTGCACCCACGTGTACAATCAGCTGTTTAACTCCTCTGTGTGTGGACAGTACGTTGGGAAGCAGTGACGTAATCTCAGAAACTGTGCCGCTGGGGAAGCTGCATGTTTTCATTCTTCCATGTACAACTCCACTGATAGCACCGTCTCCTATCAAGAGTGTGTCACTGTCCTTGACGTTTGGCACAGACTGTCTGTCTTTCTGCTGCTTTTTATCAACATCATGGTGGCTACAGTTTTCTCGTTCTGTAAATTCAGCCTCTGATAGCGGCAAAAATCTGTTTGTAAGCTGTATAGCAGGCGACTTTACATTAGCTTTGTATCGTTTTGGTTTTGCACCGAGTTTGACCCAAGATGCAGCCGGCTGGTCTTTACCCAGTTTTGGGAAAGACACAGAGTCGCTCCGGTTTAAGTTGAAAGTAGCTTTTCTTGAAAGATATGTAGACTTCTTACCCCTCGGTGACACTGGAATTGTATCGTGAAGTCCTTTTTCAGATTCTAGAGCGAATATCCGTGCTTGTAGCTCAATTATTTCATGTTGATATTTCCGACAGCGTTTACAAGAGTTTGTTTGACTTCTCTCTCCGGACATGTCGCTGGCTCGTCAGATAGTTTGTTAAAAATGGAAAAAATTATCTTAAAATCCTTGGTTTCCTTCGAAAAGTCATAATCCAAGATTTATAGAGGAAAAAAATTTATTTAAAAGCAAAATAAATAAGAAAACAGCTGTAGCAAGCAGGAGCAGCAAGGAAAAGCGTCTGCACTCTTCAGTAACAGGAAGTAGGTTTACATCTCCTACAGGAACATTCTCATCTCCAGTGACGTCCTCAAGCTGAAGCTGAACAGGTGCTGTGGGTTGGTTTGTGTTAAGGTCACAGTCTCTTTCAGCAGTGGTGTCATTTTCTGGAATGGTTGGGTTAATCTGGACAGTAGGTGGTGGAAAATAGTACTCCTCATCATCCTCTTCGTCCTCAGACTCCTGTGTCGTACTGTGGACAACTTTGTCTTTTTTCGGTTTCGCAGGTGCAGTTGTTTTGGTTTCCAGCGGCAGGTGATCACACGGCAAAAGAAGATTTCGATGCACTACTCTAGTTTTGCCTTTACCTTGTTCTGGTCTGAGCTCATACACTGGAATGTCCTTTCCAACTTGTCTGACTACAATGTGGACATGATCTTCCCAGTGATTTCTTAACTTCCCAGGGCCGCCACGGGGAGTCATATTGCGCAAAAGTACGCGGTCACCTGGATGTAACAGAGAGCTTCTTACTTTTGTGTCAAATTTCTTTTTGTTTCTCTGAACAGCTTTTTGTGCATTTTCTCTTGCAATGTCATATGCCTCCTGCATCCCCCTACGCCACTTTTCAACATATTCGAGCTGACTACCCCCTCCCGTCTCAGTAGGTAAGTTAAACAACATGTCAATGGGTAACCTTGGAGAACGGCCATACAGTAAATAGAAGGGAGAAAACCCGGTTACTTCTGTTTTTGTGCAGTTGTACGCAAATATGAGCTTATTCAGTGAGTCTTTCCAGTTCATCTTATCTTTGTCTGTGAGAGTTTTGAGCATTTGCAAAAGCGTCCTATTGAAGCGTTCTACTTGTCCGTTCCCCTGCGGGTGGTACGGGGTAGTTCTCGATCTGGCGATGCTACAGTACTTGCTCAACTGCGAGAACAACTGGTTTTCAAATTCACCACCCTGATCGTGATGAATGCGTGATGGGAATCCAAATTTCAGGGCGTAATCATTAAATATTTTGTCAGCTACAGTCTTACCAGATTTTGAGGTGGTGGGGTACGCCTGTGCAAATCTTGTAAAATGATCGACAATGACCAATATGTACTCGTACCCACCTCTACATTTGTCTAGATGGAGGAAGTCCACTGATACCAGTTCAAATGGCTGAGTTGTCACAATGTTCACAAGTGGAGCTCTGGATTCCCTGCTGGGCTTTTTCTGTTTAAGACAAGCACAACTCATTACATATTGTTCTATTTCACGTTGCATGTGCGACCAGAAAAAGCGATCTCTAATGAGAGACACGGTCCTGTCAATGCCCTGGTGCCCCATTCCATTATGTAGTTCCCTTAATACAGTCATTTTGTGTTTTTCAGGCAGCACAAACTGTTTCCTATGAGCTGTTTCTCGCCACATCACTCCATTCTCATCCACATGTAACCTGTCCCATTCTCGTATGAGAACACGGCTCTGTGCACTGCAGTCTTTCAGTTGTTGGTTTGTAGGTTTGGCTTTAGACAGTTTGTATTGCAAGACAGGTCCTATCTGCATGTCACTTGTTTGGTCCTGTTTCAGCTGTGCAGGTGTTAGTGAGACAACTGGGATAGTTTTGTCCAACACATTGTTCACAGAAATACCCATTGACCACGATGCAGTGGATTCAGGCTGCATCTCCACAGCTTGAACAGTTGTACCGACAGCATCATAAGACATTTCCTCAGTACATTGTTTCATTAGTTCCTCGACATCTATTGGCATTCTCGACAAACTATCAGCATCAATGTTTTCTTTGCCCGGCCGGTATTTGATAATGAAATTAAAGTCTGCAAGTTCCGCTACCCATCTGCTCCCTGTGGCATTAAGCTTTGCACTGGATAACACGTATGTCAAAGGATTATTATCACTGTAAACTGTGAAGAAAGGGGCGTAGTACAAATAATCCCTAAATTTTTCTGTGATGGCCCACTTAAGGGCCAGGAATTCTAATTTCCCCGAGTGCAGATGGTAGTTTTTTTCTGACGTTGACAATGTCCGAGAGCCATAGGCAATGACTCGAAGCTTTGCATTTTGTTTCTGATACAAAACCGCTCCTAAACCTTTGTTGGACGCGTCTGTATGGAGAATAAATGGTTGCGAAAAGTCTGGATATGCAAGGACGGGCGGGTGCACTAAATAGTCAATCAGTCGTTCAAGAACTGTTTGGTGTGCATCAGTCCAGTCTATTTGAGTGTGAGATGGCACTACATTTGAGTTTTTCTTTTTGCGTGGCTTTGTTTCGGTGGTAACTTTTTCAGCAGGCTGCTTGACTAGCTCATAAAGGGGACTGGCTATTTGAGAAAAGTCTTTAATGTATTGGCGGTAGTAGCTTAACAGTCCCATTACTTTTCTTAGTTCCCCCACTGTCTTTGGCCTCCTGTCCTTTAGAACTGTTACTGCTGCAATGTCAGCAGGATCCATCTTGTTACCTTCAGCTGATACTATTCTACCCAGGTAACGGATCTCACCTTTAAAAAGCTCACACTTACTGGGTTTTAACTTAATCCCATGCTGCCTTAGCCTCTGCAAAACAGTTCTCACATCTCTGACATGGTCCTCAAATGTTTTACTAAACACTAAGGTGTCGTCTAAATAAGGGACACAGATCTTGTCTCGGATACCCTCTAAACACTCCTCCATACATCGCTGGAAGGCCGCGGGTGCATTCATGAGTCCAAAGGGTATCCTAGTCCACTCATATAAACCCCACGGTGTTACAAAAGCTGTTAGGTGTTTGCTGTCCTTTGCCATAAACCCTTGGTGGTAGGCTTTTCCTTGATCGAGCAGTGAAAACATTGTGTTACCACCAAGGCCATCCAGAATATCTTGAATTCTAGGAATCGGTTGTCTGTCAGGGTGAGTCTTTCGATTTTGTTCTCTGTAGTCTATACATAAACGTAGCGAACCATCTTTCTTTCTTACACAAACAATTGGTGAAGCGTAAGATGAATGTGACCGCTCTATCCACCCTTGTGCTATCAGATCAGTTAGGTAGTCTTTCATTTCTTCATACAACGGTTTAGGGACAGACATATACGTTCGGACAACAGGCTCAGAGTCTTTAAGAGATATTTTTAGCTGGAGGTTCTCAACGCACCCTATGTCACTGTCTGATTTGGAGAATGAGCTGGACTCTTCTCTGAGCATGTCACGCACTATCTGTCTCTGTTTTTCATCAAGATGACTGAGGTCAACTGGTGGGTCCCACAGTTCTGATTGTGTCCCTTGTTCACTTAAGCGTTGTGTCTGAATATTGTTTACTTCAGCAAGTGTCTCTTTTCCATTTGCAGTGTTAAGTGGATACACAGAAGTAACTGTCTGTGCTGTGCCAATAATAGTTTTACCAGTTAACATTATGTCGTGATCAGTTGGATTTTGTACACTAAGCAAAATGTTTGGTTGTGCACCTTTTTCACCGTGAACAAGCGTATCACAGAACTGCAGTCCTTCAGGCCATTGCGGATTGTCATCTGGCTCAAAAACTAATGTGGTGTCCTCTTTAAAGGGTTTGGTACCCACTCTACAGTTCACTTGGACAGCGGTGCGACTAGGTATCAGCACTTTTAGACCAACTGTTTTCACAAAGTACTCACTAGTTCGGCTAACACTGACGGCTTGGATAAATGTTTTTACAGTCTTTCTCTTTAGGTTGGGAAAGGCTGATTTCACAGTTCTTATCAACTTGTCTGTTTGTGAATCACTTGTGTGACTTTCTTGACCATTTATGACAACACGCTCAATGACATTAAAGCCTATGATTGGGCGTGGCTGCTGGTTACCTTTTATAACTAGCATAGGCACAAGAAACTCTTCGCTTTCAGCAACTAACTGAAATTTGACTTCTACCCACCCGACATAAGGCATTTCAGTACCATTGGCTGCCTCGATTTGCAAGGGATCATTTGGATCGACTAGTTCAGTTATGTGTCTCAACTTTATGTTAGGAAGGTATTCCGCTTTCCAGGCCTCATCTACTGCAGATATTTGTGACCCTGTATCCCAGAGAGCCTGAGTTTTCATTCCCTGCAGAAAACAATTAATCAGACATTTCTTTCCCACAAGTTCAGTTACTGTTGAATGTTTCTTTGTCAGGATATTTCGTTTCTTACTAGACACAGCTTTACAGGATTGTGTTTTCATTTTTTTCTAGTTTAGCGGGCGAAAAGGGCTTACAGTTTATTCTATGCTCTGGCCAGCGGCTACTCTGACACTGCCTTGAACAGTAAAGAGCTATTTTACACACTGAGCATTGCTGAAGCATTTGGTCTGTTGTTCCCCCTGCCCCACAACCAATGCACATACGGGACTGTGAGGAAAAGCTGGTCACTCCCTGTCCCTCGGGGGCAACCGCTCTACGTTTAAAGACTGGTCTCGTGTGTTGTTCGATGGCATATACCCCCTGCATCCTGCGCGGAAGTGCTCGCTACTCCCACACCGGTAGCAATGCTGGCAGAACTCTTCTCCTCTCTGACGGCATCCGGAACACCTTGGTCGTGGGCGTGGTGCTGGGTAACGCTGCGGTGCGAAGCCTCGCTGGAACTGGGTCGTCCCCGCGTTGAACCGTGGATAGTGGGTGGGGTGGTACCTCCGCTCCAAGTCACCAGGCAGATGATGGTCAGCTGTGGCACACTCGTAGCTCCACGTCCCTCGCTGTGGCTGAAGATGGGGTCGGCTGTCGACGTCTTCTGGATGTTGACTGGCATACATATGTGGTGCACTCCCTGTCTTATTCATTGACTCTCGTATGTGTGACACTTCTGCTTTCAGGTCTTTTAAGAGTACAATGTCAGCTTTTATTTCTTTCAGATCAGACAGTACCTCTGGATGAAGTATGGCAGCACTTTGTCGAGGTGGACACTTCTTGCCTTCCTCAGTGGTGTCACTTGACTGAACAGAGTGTACAGTTGTTGGCCGTGATACAGTCTGTCTCTTTTTATCTTGCCTCTCCTTCTCATTAGCACATGCAATGTTCAAACGCTCCAGGAGGAGTTCATCAGCTGTAGATGTCTGCAGCAGGTAAGGCTGGAGGTCTGTCTCGATATTATCATTGTGTAGCCCAGTAAGGACTGTGTGCATAAACAGACTCTGTACCAATGCAGGGTCATACTTGAGACTGGACTCTGCTTCCTGTGATGCAAACAGTATTTTCTGTCTCAAGTCCATAGCTCTAATGAGAAAGTTCTGTGGAGTCTCTTTGTTGCTCTGCACTTCGGTGGTGAGTTGCTTGTATAACTCAGTCGCACTCCGCTATTGATAGTGCGGCGCAGGGATCCTCCGGAGTGTTGGCAGAGACAAGTCACTTTTACCCTCTAAGTAGCTACGCAGCTGCAAACCAGGTACAATGGCTCTTACAACAGCATCAACTATGTCTGACTCAGGGTAACCCTTGGTGAGGCCATTCTCAATCTGTCGGGCTAAACTGGAGAAGGTAAGTCTGTCTTTTTGCCCAGGTTCACCAATCTGCCCTGAGATTTTAAAGTCTTTTCTCCACTGCATTGCGTTTGCGTGTGCAGTGGCAGTGTAGACTGGCCCATTATCATTGTTCATTGACATGTCCGTTTGATTTCTTTTAGCTTTATCTTTCATTTCAGCTTCTTTTTGTTGTACCATTAGCTTTAACTGTTCTAACTCTCTCACTAACCTGTTTTGTTCATCAGTCACTGCACTTGATGTTTCAGGTTTATTTTCTTCTGGCTTCTTCAAGGTTTTCATCATGTCCATTAAGCTCAACAATTCTGACATGCCTTCGTCTTCAAAGTCAAGCAACTCACTACGTTCAATATGTTTGACAATATGTGAGGTGATAGCATTGCGTGTTTTCCCCGTCACATTTTCTTCATTGTCGCCTGATATTGTAAGAAAGTCACTTATTTTTATTAAATCATCTGCTGCAAGTTGGTACAGTGCTGCTTTAATCTCAAACTGCAGGTTTTCAACTTCGAATTCCATCTTGGCAGTGAAATGAAGCTGTTGGGTGTTGTTGGCCTGTTGTCTTTGGGTGTGCTGCTCCCTAGTGGACACTTTTGGCACTTCAGGATGCGTGCGCTCCGCGACAATTGAGACCTCACTTCAACGTAGCTGTCCTTGCTGCCGCCTGGGTTTTTTTTGTAGTTTTAAGGGATGATTGAAGTGTAGTGGCTTCCTCATTCATGGGTGGACCAGCTCACACAACCATCCTAGCGGTGCCTCCAAATGTAAAAGCCCTGTTAAAGTGAATGAAAGAATCACGAGTGATTTTTGACGTTTCCTCACTGCAGGACTTTATTACAATCATTCTATGACATGTGAACAGTAATTTGCATTGTACACATTAAACTGTAAATGTCTTATATTGACAACTTTAAATGAACAGAACATTAGCACCATGCAGCTAGAGAAGATGGCGGAGCACAAGTTCACAAGTACAAACGCATGGTCTAATTCACTCAGCAAAACGTCTCTTAGCTCTATTAAACCAACGCTGGATACACAATACAGTGCTTTAGTAATGTACAGACTGCAAAAATATAATGTATGGTAGCCTTTACCTGTTAAAGTGAATGAAAGAATCACGAGTGATTTTTGACGTTTCCTCACTGCAGGACTTTATTACAATGAGGTAAACCCGCGAAATCCCCCTTGTGGTTGGTGAAAGGCATTACCAGTCAAACAAAAAAAAAAGGATTTAAGGCTTACTAGCCGATGACCTATTCTAGGATCACAATTCCCTTGGAGAATGGAACAGTTTTTCTAGGAAACATGAGATAAACATTTGTGCCTACTTTTTAAACTGTATTTATATTGTTTTTAGGAATACGAAAATGAATATGAATTAATATTTATTGTAAACCTATTTACTGTTTTTAGCTTTTTCTATTACTATTAAATTACTGTATGAACTGCATCATATCTGAACTGCTTCTATATCGTCAAAATTGTTCTGTTGAAAAAGTACTGATCGGATATCTTTTGTAAGTAATTTTTTTTTTTTGCTCCAGGTTTTGAGTGGCAAAAGGAGTTGCACTTGTAATTCTGCAATTAATTGTATTTTCGATTACTGATTGTAAAAGAGAAACACAACATGCTTTTGTTCCCATTTTTTAATCACAAATATTTCCGAAATGACGCCAGTTCAGTCAGTGTCCCTGGGAATTAAACAGAACAATTCACCAAGTACATACACGCTCATGTACTTGCTTTGCTGCCTTGCTCCAGTTCAGACACAAACCACATTTGTTTACTCTCTCTGGACCTCCTACAAAAGCAGAGCGTGCCTCAGGTGTAGCGTGGCCTGCTGTCGTTCCTGTCCGTCTCTGGAGATGCACTGACCTTATATCGGCAGACAAAGTGAAAGACATGAAGTTAACCTCTGTATCAAGGTGCTAATTTGACGCCTGTGCTATATCTTGATGAGCTGCACTGGCTTTTGTCCCACGAGGGAAAGCTAAAGTTCAATCTAAATGGAAATGGATCTTTGACATTTCACAATATTGAAAAAGAGAATCCGATGGAAGAAATAATATGATGTGTTCAGTGGGGATAATAACATTGGAACTGTTGCCTTGTAATCCAGAGCAAACAGAGAAATAGCAGCGCTTCTTGGCTGGTTGGTTCTTATGTCCTTAATCCAACTTTCTGATTGAATAAACTCAAATGAAAATCTATGTGATGGGAAAAGAATTGTGAACAAGAAACGACACACATTTACACATGCTCTTTATTGCTGAGAGAATTGTTTAATATTGTAATTTTTAGCTTCTGTGTCCAAGTAATTTCCCAAATGGATCCATAAAGTTTGTAAAAGTCTTATCCAAGTCTAAAAAAAATAGTAGAAAGGAAGAAACTGCTTGTCTCCACAGAGATGTTACTGCTTTGCCTCAAGCATTCAACAGTAGGCAATAAACGTATCTATCTTAACTTTTTCAATAGCAAGTGTTGCTCAATAATATCTTCAAAAGCATGTAGTGCGGTGTCATCTTTCCACAGAGCTGACCTGTACCTTGACCTGGTAGCGTCACCTGCTTGTCTCCATTGAGATCATTTAGTTTAATGTTAAACTGTGGAACATTCCAGGCAAAGCAGTAACATGAAAACGTTACATGGTGCACCTTTTAGTCAGTGCACTATGTTCGACCTATTTTCACCCCTGACAGTAACACAGAGTAACACTGATTACTGAAATAATCGTCAGCTAATTTAGTTATTGAATAATAGTTGATATATGATCTATACATTGGTTCCAAAACATGCCATGAACAAAGAGAAGAGGTTGTATGACTCGAATTGTGCAGCGATTGCATGACAATGACACAGACAATGTGTACATTGTATAGAATGAAAACGCTCTCGTCCATGTATGACTGCACCAGGATCCTCAAATGGCTTAACTTCAGCTTCATCTGGGTAAAATCTCTATAATTAAACAAAAGAATAATCACTAGACTTATCAGTTTGTAAAAAGAGTTGCCCTAACATTTAATTTTTTTACATCATATTTTTCTCATTTCTCCTTTATAATATGTCATAATATGTTATTTGTGAAATGAAACAGAAACACAAGCAAACTAAATTGCCAATTCATTTTCCATTTTGCTCATTGCCTGTCATGTCCGTTAGTGGTGCGTTTCTAAATAAATATTATGATTGTTTGGGACTACCAGACGAGAAGAGAGAGATACAATAGATAATGGCACTTAGAAGATCTACATCCAGATGTTTCCAGATTTTACTGACTAAGACCTCAAGCACTAGTGCTTCAAATTAAAACCACTCACAGAGAACTCTCAGCAACATCTTTCGCCATCATTCAGACAAGAGCCTGAAGAAAGCTACAAAACAGTACAGATTTGTCATTGCTTGTAGCTGTGAGTACAGTACAATAAGGTGTAACTACATTTGGTTTTGATAATGCATAATTATTTACCTTTCTCTTTTTCAAAAACAAGAAAGCAGCTGCAGCAGTTCTGGGAGACAGTCCAAAGTCATGACAAGTCACAGCCAGACTTTGAGACGTTTTGGAGAGAGCAGAAATGTCAGGCCCCTAAATAATGGTGGAATAAGAGGATTTTTGACTTGCATGTTCTGGACAGATACTGGACGGGTTTGTATCTAGGCTCATGCTCAGTTTTCAGTACTGTTTGTTGTCTTTAAAATGTATTCACTTAAGGACTATGGATGGAAATTAGCTTTAATTTAATTTGCTTCACAATGAGAAAATCCCTTGCTAAATCCGGCATAGTCTTGTGTTCATGAATATGCACTGTCCTCGTCAAATAAATCATGTTAAGCATCAGCAGTAACAGAAACTAAGGACAGTAGGCAGGGTTAGAGGCATGTTAGTGGACAATGTGCAAGATACAAAATAATACATGCTTGTAGTGGTGGTAAAAGTAATTGTAGTAGTTGTAGTGGTAATAATTAGTTGTGAGGAAGTAATCCATACTGCTTACTTCGATAGCATTCTGTAACTTAAACTCAACAAGTAGTACTCTTGAGTATTTGTTGCTGTGTAGTATTTCTCATAACTTCTACCTTTGGCTTTCAAAAATTTAAAGTCTCGGTGTATAACATTTCCTGTGGAGAGTCTGCCACCTCTTTGTTTCCATGACGATGTTATAAAGATTATGCAGAGACATTCTTTTATGTGAAAAATGCTCCCCAACCTTCAGACTTGAGTGGTAGAGTTATAGGCAACCCAAACTGATAAAATGTGTTTCTTTGCTTTTCTTTGACCGAGTTTTTGACCGTGGAGCTTGTTTGCTTACGCCAATTGGAGATTGAGGACACTTCAACTGCGGTACAATCATTATTTACCTCAACACTCAGAAACATCTTATTAAAGAGAGAAATGTAATGAAATGTGTGTGATCCCAAAGTCTGTATCAGTGATAAATGTGAGCGTAGCTGGAGTGTTCCTGTTGTTTATCTGCTTTTCTACAACTGCTTACTTGATTTTTGTTTTGTTTTTAGATGGCAGGTATAATGTCAATATTTAGCGTTACAGTTGCAGACCTTTGCATTTGTTGTCAGACCTTACCATCTTTTTCATATTTTAGTTGTTTTTTGAGATTCTACAGCAGAAAATGTCATAACTCACTGTTGACTCTCATGTGTTTTTGCCACTCACTGCTAAAATTCAGACTGCTGTGATGTCACCTGCATGACCTCTATTGCTTTGACTACACAGTGCACCTTTAAACAATTCCCCCTCAAATCGTTACAAACAAAGATTTCTGTTTCCTCCGCTGTGGCACAGACACATCGCTCTTTATGGCGCCTGCTGTTTTATTGACTCTGTGATTATCAAGATTAGAGTCGGCTGCATGTGAATGAAGAATGAATGAGGTGCCATTTGAGCAGCCGTTATGTGGAACAGGTAGTGTGTCTCGGTGCTGCCAGTCGGACGCTCTTCACTCCCATCTTAAAATCATTAGTGGACAGAAAAACATCTTTATGCATCACGCTGACATTTAAAAGTGCTTCAATCAATTTCTGCATTTCCTTTTATTTTAGTGAGGACATTAGCGTTTCAGAGCATGACTTCAGACATTATAAAGTGGGACTAAACATTAAATCACTTTTATGTTTGTTGGTTTGTTTGTATTTTTGCAACTAAGCTGTGTACATTGGGTTTTTGCCTCATTATTCCTTTTTTTTCCCCCTTTTAGTCCTTCAGGCAGTGTCCAGTTTAACAGCTTGTTTGGACTGTGGTTGTGGGAGGAGTTTAGGTGTTAAACTTTAATCTCTCAAGCTCAGTGCCTATGTAGTAAGACAACACATAACTTTATCACTTTTATAAACTTTTATC